>CM031237.1:51518592-51858592 GCA_018340775.1 Taxus wallichiana var. yunnanensis
AATGGGTTGATTTCGATTAGACCAAGTTGACGACAATCAAAATGGGTCAATGGTGACCGGATCGGGACTATGTCAACCAGATCTAGGTCTACGAAACTAGATCCGGGTTTATACCAACTAAATCTAAGTCGACAACAATTATAGCAGATCATGTTATAAGGACGAGGATGGATGGATGAAAAATATAACTTGCAAGTAGATAAAATAAAAGAGAATATTGTTGGAGAAGTTGTGAGTATTGTTGAAGATGATATGAACCTATAGTAAGGTTAGCTATAAAAAGTGAAATGATAATGTGATACAATGTTGATTAAAGAAATACAAAAACATAGATAATTTCATGAAGGATGATTGTGAGCGATGCAAGCACATTGAAATGATGTACGAGATATCTGTAGATGTTATAGGAATGCTCGGGAAAGAGAGAAAGATCACGAGGTTGTAGGAGAGCTTGGATGTTTGCATGCATCTCATTGAAGAATGGGAAGAAAGTAATTAGTTTTATAAATTCGACGATGACTAGGTTTAGTCACTTTGTCACAATTGTGGGGAAAGTTTCCCCAAATGGGTTATTTTTGTGATTTGATTGGGATTTGGTGTATTTAAGAGTTGGAAAATCTATTTTAAAGCAAGCAAATGAGATTGGGTTGTTTTTGATGAGTCATGTGTAGTTAGGGGATAAGGATAGGTAGGATAAAATCATAAAAATAAAGGGGATTTAGATATAGAATAAAAGCATCTAAAATAGAAGGTTTATTATGGGTATTAATTAATTAAAGGGAATTAATTAATTAATGTGAATTAATAAAGATTAAATGAATAATTAATTAATTAATATTGATTGATGAGGATTGGATAATGATAAGATAAATGGGCATTAAAGATATTAAATGATTAATTAATTAATGTGGCTTAATTAATTAATGGGGATTGGATGGGCATTTAATTAAATAAGGGGGTGATTAAATAAATATGTGCACATAGGCAATGAGGGTTTAGATACCGATTTCAGTGTGTCTATAATATGTTCCTTATTATTGAGTGGTTTGGACTTACAAGCCATGCGACAAAAACGATGAGAGTTGGATGAGGGTTAACTAAAGGTAGATGATGAGCTCCGATCAAACGGGGATCGTTTATGTTGAGGGAAATTGTTGACGCATTTGAAAAAGGTATATGATGAAGAGTAGGTGGGTGAAGAAAAGATGGGTGGAATGATTACTAAGGTGAGATGCCCCGGGTAAAAGGATCACAATATCGGGAAATACTATGGTAGTGATTCCAATATCACATTGGTAGAGGACAATAGTGGTCTCAACAGAGATGGGATACAACATTCTATGGACTAGTGAGTGGGTGAAGATCAATTTAGTATGGATGCATTAAAGGGATGACCAATGGTTCATAGTAAAACATCAAAATATGCACTCGAATGCGAAAAGTATGTGAAATCCTTAATACACGAGGAATTGAGTGAACAGGTATGCATCCACAAGGGAAAAGGATGAAAGGTATGGGGACTAGTGGGAAACTAAAAAGGGCCAAGAAAGCAAAGTGAAAAGGCAGGTGATGAAATAGTATGCCCCAAAGGGGATGATAGAAGTATGGCCATGAGGTGGAATTTGTGCTCAAATTTGATAAGATTGTAACATAAAATTCCTAAGGAGGGAATAAGTATGGCTTGGTGGGACTTTGAATGTATAAATAAATTATTTGAATGTAGAATTAAAATTCCCAGAGAGAAAATACATATGGCTACAGATGTGGACTTTGAGATGATATGCAGAGGATGTGAAATATTGAAACAAAATGCCCTAAAGGGAGAATATAGATGGTTATGAATGTGCACATCGATATCAAAAATATGAAATAACATCATCTAAAGAGAACGATAAGATGCATCTTTAATGATAGTGACCTATAGATACAAATGTATCTACGTCATATCGAGGAACATACATGGAAAATTTACCTCTAATCATATTGGAGGTAAACAAGAGTGGGATCCATGTGATGCAAGGCACATGAGACCAAAGCTAATGCTAGAAAATAACCAATGATAGTTAGTCATTTCAAATATCAATAAGGAAACAATGGATGAGATGATCTCATATGATCTCATAAACCTCACATTGTTGACATGAAAAATGAGTTTGAGGTGTTCTTGTACAAAGGGAATAGGGTTCTCTAAAAGTGGCATTCCCTACAACTATTCCCGGATCTGGGAAGGGGGAAAGAGAAATCTGATCATTTTGGGAAGCTTTCTTAGGATGATGATAAAATGGAAGGCTTATTAATGTGGAAAATATTCAAATTCCATAAGGATTAGCCGTCATTTGAGGGTATGGTCTACTTTATACAATATATAGATGGTAAGAATGACGATAGTCACCATTCAAGGGACCAGTCTATTTATTTGATTTTTATTTTGAGTTCATGCTTTTGATTTTTTATAAAAAAATTGCATGAACAACTGTCCTTCAAGGGATCAGTCTATTTTTGATAAATTTGATTTTGTTATTTAAGCATCCATGAAATTTGACTTTACATGGGGGATAGCTAGGAATAGCTAAATAGACCACTTAGGAGGGGATAATAAATGTACAAGAGACATCTCTGGACCTTTTCATGGTTCCAATAGGTGAACGAGAGGGTGATGGAGGTAATTATCACAGAGTTCTCGTCGAGATACGATAACCTATCTATAAGGAAAATGTTATAGGGAGATCCATGATTCCCATATTTAAGGTGACATCTAAGAAGTGACGGAAGACCACATAACTATAAATCATAACATTGGAATATGGAAGGGGTTAAGATGGATGAATGATTTTAAGATATGACTAACAACATTGGTGGACATGTTAACAATAGAATGTTCGCAAGTGCAATGCAATTAAGTAGTTCCACTTCCGGTTTACCACCAAAGGAGGGAAAATTTTCCATGTTGGCACCTGATTAAAGTCACATTCGAGATAGGATGGAAACTTGATAGGATGAGGTGTAATGAGATAGATGAATGAAGATAAATTTAGGCACTACCCTTAAGGAAGTGAAAATATGTGTCCCTAATAAGATGAATAGATGGCCACAAGAGTGGGATTGTGATGAAAAATAATTGGCCCCCCAAGAGATGGATAAACATGACCATAATGGTGGATTTAGGATAGGTATGAAATGGTCCCTTAATGGGAGGAAAACTATGGCCACAATAGTGGACTTTAATGAAAATATGAAAATATAAGGTACCCCTAGAAGAGGAACGAATATGGTCACAAAGGTGGACTTTAATGACAAAGAGAGATGAAAGGTCTCACCAAGGAGGAAAAATATGGCCAAAATGGTGGTCTTAGATGAGAGGGATGGAAATATGGTGCTCCAAAGGAGGCATGAGTATGGCCACCATGGTGGAATTAAAATGAGATGAAGATTTGGACAAAATTAATTTGGATTTAAGATTGGATTGAAATGGATTAGGTGAGATAAAACGATGTCAAAAGTGAAGTTCCCCAACATCAAGGGAATTGTATGGATGGATAAGATATGAATTGATGTGGATAGGATGCTTAAGAGCAAGGGGAGGATCTCCCCCTAGCGAAAAGATGTTATATTGTTGTGGACAAATTGGATATCGATGAGTTAATGAGTGTTGAATGAGTTTAGATGGGATCGTTTTATATTTGGATTGGATAAACGGTCGAGAACCATAGGGATGATCCACAAGGAATATAGTATCGCTTAATAAGGGAAGATCTTCTGTAAGAGGAGTGTCATGTGCAGGAGAGATACTAAGGGATGATGTGGGTATAGGAATCTTAGGAAACCTGCTACATGGGCTACGAATTGGATTTTTTGTAGATGGAGAGAGATGTTCCCCCTGAATGAGAAAATCATATTTCTCAATAACTTTTGGATGATTATTTTAAAAACCATACAATGATCGATGTCATGGCCCAAAGTATGGTGATAAGCACAAATAAAAGTGTGATCAAACCATAATGACTTCTTACTATTATAATTAAAATATCTAATTGGAGGAAGTGTGATAGTAGGTATTCGGATTAAGTTTCGAAAGTTGTCTACGTAGGACCCAATCGAAGTGTCATGGAGAAGATAAATCCTATGGGTTTTGATGGGATGCTTACATTTAGGGGAAGGGGTAGATGTGGACCAGATGGGTAAATTAGATGTCTTGTGAAACGAATCACCTTTGGTTGGAGACTTAGATTATTTGGATTGGGATATATTTTTACGAGAATTCATAGATGAAGGGGTTAGTCCTAAAATGGATAATGGTGTGCATGGGATGGATTTTGTAATGTTGGATTGCTAGGTAAGATCTGATTTCTTAAGAGGGTTAATGGAATACTTTTGGGAATGTTTACCATGGATCTTAGATTTGGATCGAGAAGTTTTAACTTTGGAAGGGATGACTATAATCTCAATTGGAGGGTTAGAATATTGTTGTGTAGGTTTTGGATTGGTTGATGTAGAAACAATTGATTTTGTAGAAGGAGAAAATACCCCCTTGTGTTTGTTTTATATGGAGGTGCTTGCTTCATAAAATTTGCAAGGGTATCATTAATATACTTGCCAATTGAGAGGATGTGAATGGTGCGGTAGTGGTTATAGATGGATATGTAGGAACAAATGTTGGAGAAGAAGCATTGTAAAATATTGGGATGGAAGGGATGATGTAGTCATATGTGAAGATGTAGGTACATGCATTGAGATAGGTGTTGGGATAGTTGTAAGTGGAGTTGTAGAGGTACATATGGTAGAAATGAGTGTAGTTGGGATCAACGTGGAGATGAGTGATGTAGATGTAGTAATAGGTGTGTTTGATGTAGATGTGGGAGATTGGGATGTAGATCCGAGAGGTGTAGGAATAGGTGTGGATGATTTAGATGTGGGTTTAGGAATAGATATGAGAGGTGTAGGAATAGGTGGGGATGATGTAGATGTGGGTGATGGAATATATGTGAGAGGCTTAGGAATGGGTGTGGATATAGGAAATGTAGTAGAAGTTGTTATAGGTGTGGTAGTCATAGATATGATAGCTGCTGAATAAGGGGTTGTCATAATGTCTAAGGTGGGAGCAGGAAAATTCATTTATGGGATGAGATCTTGATTAATGGTGTTAATGGTATGAGCATTCGGTAGTTGAGATTTATAAGGGGTGGTTTGATTTATTAGTGGTTGATTAGAGAAAATTTATTGATTTGGTCGAGGGGTTGGCTAGGCGAAGTGGTGGAGATGTCTAGTTGGATATCCCCTTGATTTATAAGTTGTTGTATATGATCTTTGAATGAATGATACTTATCATTGTCGTGACCTTTGAATTGCTGATATTTCAAATAGTGGCCCTCGTGATACCAAATGGGCTTGGGTAACGAATCGTCCACAGATCGTATATACCCAACCATACCCAACCATATATAGCAATGTAAAATTTTAATTATTAAGTAGTGTAGACATGTATTTCTAACATGGGAGACCATGCTTTGGAGCCGAAAAAAACATATATATTTGATTTTAAGTAGTGTAGACATGTATTTCAAGCATGAACATGTTTGAATCAACAAAAAGGATGTACGTGACATTTTACAATTGTAACACCCTAATCTTCAGCCTATGAATGTTGGATTTCAGTAGTTTTCCATTAGATCAAACAATGTAGTAGGTATAAATTGTGCAAATTACATACCAAAGATGCTAACTTTTCATGTGAAGTAGAAACATACCCAACCATATATAGAATGTAAAATTTTAATTATTAAGACTTTTAGGGTTTAGCTATCAATCTTAGATCATTCAAAGAATAAGAAATTACATTAAATATGAGAGGCATTTGTGCCTCGTTACAAATTGAGATTCGCTTAAATGTGAGAAGAATCGATAAACTGGCATTCTAGAAGCACAAATTGTCTCACTAAATTGCTCTTTAGATATCATTGAATGCAATTTTTACAAATAAATTTTGAATCGTTAAAACATCACTTGAACTTACATAAGATCTAACATGTTTACAAGGAAAGTGCCAACCCATACATAACTTGTTGAGGCTTGCAGTGCATTATAGGTACCTTTCTTGTAGGATTGCTTGATAGAAATTTAGCATATATAGGTTACTAGATCAATCTCAATGGAAAATGGCATGTCTATGCTAGTAAAGTTTAATCTTGGGTTGAGTAAAATTTGGGATTATTCAGAATAACCCATTATACAGAAATGTGTGCTTGAGTTTCCCTTTTATTTCAATCTTTCATTTAATATAATAATAAAAATAATATTATTGTTATTGTAATATTTATAAATATAAAAATAAAAAGAATAAAAAATTAACTTTAGTTGAAATGAAAATATTAAAATAATAAAATAAAATTAAAGAATACTTGCTAGAACGATAGAACAAAATATGATAAAACGTTAATATTTTCACTATTCCTTACCTAGTCGTACACATGGAGTGCTTACTAATGTGACCACTTCTTTACCATGAGTGGCCTTTGTCACATAGTGTAAATTTTTCCTTTCTCTACAAGAAAGGGTGTTTGGTATATGAAGTAGGACAGAGGGCCCTTGAAACCTCGTGCCTAACAAATTTATGTATCATTGAGGAAAACATGACCCTTGTTCCATATAAGTCTCTATCATCATGTTCTCCTATTAAACTAAATTAGGAATGGCATATGTATCCCCCTCTTGTGTGTAATAAGTGAATGGTTGTTTAGATTACACCACATGAATTGAGAGTGAAGGGTTAATATTAAGTGTTACTTATCCATTCACATTAATGAATAAAAGTAGTCATAATGAGCAAACGTTTTTGTAAAATGGTATTGTGTTTATCTTAGTGTTAACCCCATGATGGGTCATTGTCCTTACAAATCAAAATAAATTAATCATAAAACCTCTTATGGGGTTGTTGGTGTATATAAAACCTTAAAATATATACTAATAATTGAAATAGTGCCTTAGATATCAATTTGAACATACAAAGTGGATTTCATTTCTCACTTGTAATATGTGTTCTAATAATTGGTTTTCCTAATAAGAATAAAATGAATTGTTTTATATAGAACGATGCTCCCTAGAATCTTGAATTCCTACATTGGGAAATAAGTGCTACATTACTCGTATCGGTTTGAAAACAATTCTAATAAGAAACTAAAATAAACAACATAAATTTAATAATATTAAATTCAATGAGTTGAATTTTGGAAACACTTGTTATATAAATCATATGTACTTTAAATGATGCTAAAATGAATAAAATGTTTAACATGATCTTAAAATAAAAGAAAGTAAATTGAATGTTCCAATAGAGACCAAAAGTCTTAATGAAATGATAAACTTGTAATGAGGTACAAAAATTTATCCGTGCACATAAAAATGCTTTAATCAATAATGTTAATTGAAGAAACAAAACAAAATGGAAATGTGAACTAGATAACCTATGTACATTGTGGGAAAATCCCTTTTTTATTTGCACACTTGAGGTCATTTGATTGTATTGTGATTGCTCGTGTGATGCAAATATGGTATTAATTATTGTCATCACATTCGTGAGAATGTACATGTTTATGAATATTGTTGATCATTAAACCATGCTTCATTCAAAAGGATAATATTGGAAAAATGTAAATTGTGAAATATGTGTATACTAATGATTAAAACCCTTAATTTAACTTTTCCTTGTGGTTATGATTATTGTGTTTGTTTTGTTTATTGGGAGCCAATGTGAAAATATTGTTATTGTCATTTTCTTGTGTGGATGTGTGAATGTATGGGGGTGTGGTACATCATTTAGTATGGATGAGTAAGTGTGATGTGAATGAAGAGAGGAATAAGGAGTTAGTTTTATAAGGGGAACCATGCGAATTTGGGGTTAGCCTTAGTGGAGTGATAAGTGTTGTTTACGGTGGAGTGATTACTATATATTTGTTATAATTTATTGCATGTTTATTATGAGGAACCAATTTTTAGCCAAGATTTTTAGTGGAGTGATAAGTGGTAGTTTGCAATGATGCTTCTTTCCCTTTGTAAGCATCATCGAAGGATTGATATTGTGACTCATCTTATTGATGAAATGTCATTTTCACACTCATTATTATAATATTTTATTGGATTATTTGGTTACTCATTATTGCATGCGTTTATTTATTTGATGATAGTTGTATCTTGTATGCATGGGTACAGTATGTATGTGTGCATGTTGCGGACTTGCATTATCATAGGTGGAGGGATATGTGTTATCATGGTGAAACTCTTATTTATTTTGGGAGGAAAAATGTTTGGAGAGACTAACCTTATTGGAGGAAAATTGTGGAGGGATAATAATGTTATTCATGCGCGGATTGCATGACTATTTTGGAGGAACCAAATGGCTAGTCTAACTTCCTTAGTCCATTTTACCCTCGACAAGCTATTGATGGCTTGGCTATATTATATATTTACATTATTGATGTCTTTTCGGAATCACCTTCTCATTGTCTTTGAGATGCATGTGAAGTGATGTATGTTATGTTTTGTTTCATGCATCGTGTTACTATTATGTGGGCTCAAGAGATATTATATTGTTTTTGGAAAGTAAGAAAAAAACCTATCCATGGTTTTTCCCATGCTACTAGCATTGGTGTTATAACCTTAACATCATTCTCCATGCATGTTTCGTTTAATTCGAACACCACGTTAATAAAAGTTCTATATTTATTTGGCCAACATGTTAACTATTTCATTATTAAATATGATATTTAAAGAACTTGGAGGCACTTTTCTCCACACTGATAGAGAAAACACAAACGGGTTGTTTGAATTTGTTTTAAGTTTAAATATCATTTTCATAGTGAATTATGATGCTATGGTTAAATTCAGTTTATGAACAAATTAGAATTATTTCTTTTGTAGATTGTTTATCATTTTGTAAATTTCTAAATGATTTCTATATATGTGTTCTTTTATCACTCTCAATAAGAGGAAAATGAAACATGTTATATTTGTTTCTTCGAAAATACATTATTTTATGTTTTTAGTGTTTCTCTCAAGTATATATTTTAAAAATTTGTTTTTCTTTTTTATGTTTCTTTTATTAGATAGCTTGAATAAAATATTCTATGTGCTTCACTTTTTTAATCTATTTAGAATTTTTAATAATTTATTTCTCCAACTTATGTTATGAGTGTATTCCAATAGATGAATTTGCTTACATAATAGACCTTCATTATAGTATGTGTTCATTGTACGGAGAATTATACCCATCAATTTTTGTGATGTGACACTAGAAAACATTGGCTTTATGCTTGGGATAAAAATAACTAATTCAAACTGCATAGTGAAAGACCTTGTTTAAGTCCCCTCCTATTATTAAAATAATTATAGAAGAGGGATTTGAGGAAAAAATCTATCATGTGGCCATAATTTCCAAAATGTTGTTAGAATTATCCATAAAAATTCTATTACACCTTTGTGTATGATGAAGAGCATATATTTGCATAGATAAAAAAATTATCCTTATATTAAAAATTAATTTTTTCTTCTATGTATATTTAACATACAATATTTTCTACATATGGTTCTCCTTATCTACATTTTGTTGTTCTTACTTAATGTTACTATTCAACATCTACTCTTAGCTTAGATATTACACTTTTTATTTATTTCATCAATATGTGTTGTTTTTACTATTATAAATTTGTTTAATAAAATGAATTTATCCACATTTTTCTAAACAAAAAGGTCCACATATGTGCATTAATTGTTTTCCAAGTTCAATTCCCAATGTATTATGTAAAAACATGTCTTTCTTCAAACACCTTATCTAATTTTGTGTCAATTATAAACATTGATTGAAGCATGATAGGTTTTATTGATCTAAAAAATCGTTCGAGATATAAGGTTGTAGAGGTTGCGATATTTATATCTAGATAGCCATACTTACATGACTAGTTTTTTATACGGGTTTAATAAACCCAACAATATAAAAAATAAAATATCACCAAAATATCGATACCTAAATATGAACTAATACAAACAAATTATGTGTATGAAACTATATAACAAATTAACTAAATTACCTACGGTAATAATAACTTATTGTCCATGTGAAATTACTATTACCCATAGTTTTATATAACATTCCCCCTTAATTTTGCATTTGTTTAAGTGAAATGGAGAGTAATTCTCTAGACATCTTATATTTTTCATGTGAAAGTGAATTAATGAAAATATTTGCACATTGTCTAGATATTGGGAAAAATAGAAGTTGGATGTTGTGTTGTAAAGCATGCTCGTGGATGTAATTTACTTTTACATCTATGTGATTCTTCTTCTCATGAAACACATGATTTTTAACAAGTTTAATAACACCTTCATTATCAACATACAAGATGGTAGGTTTTTGTTACGGTATTCCAATTCCCTCCAAAGCATGCGATGCAACCATGTCACTTTGCATAAATCTCCACCTACAACATGATATTCAACTACTATGGAAGATCGGAAAAAAATTATTTGTTTCTTCCTGTCATATTAAACTAGATTCAAAAAGAAAACAAATCTAGAAATGGATTTGGAGTATCATCAATGTTACATACATTATCCGAGTCCAAATATCCTTTCAAGAGGAATTGACCATTATTCTTGTACTCTAGGAAAACATACATATTACCCTTGATGTATATCAATATCCACCCTTATTTCAAGTGACAAACTATAGGTTTCTACATGAACCATGAAAGATAGATGACCATAAAGCTAAAATTTGGCCTAGTATAAGCTAGGTAAATTAGACTCCCAATCAAATATCGATAAAGAGTTACATTTACCTATGGTGATGGATATATACGAGATAATTGTAATCTTGTCTCAATAGATATGATAATGGGAATAAAATCCATCATCCAAAATTTCCTGAATATGGTTTTAGAATATTTCAACTTAGAATCAAAGATATGATTCTCTTTCTTCAATACTTCCAAACCAAAGAAAATAATATATTAGCTTGATATTTTTCAATTCAAAAGATCTCTTAATATATTTCATCATTGTATTGATCACCTTCACACTACTCTCGGTGATGGTTAGATTGTAAAGAGAGAAAAATAATGCAATCTCCCCTTGTGTTTTGAGGTAGATATTGGGATAACAGGGATTCCTCTTGAATCCGTGTCCAACGATATGTTCACAAATTTTGATATACCATTCTTGGGGATCTTGTATGAGACCATATGATGATTTGATGAGTCTACATGCCCTTTCTTATTTGTCGGGTATGACAAAAACTTATGGTTGAGTCATATAGACCTTTTCTGTAATTTTCCATTGATAAAGGAACATTTCATGTCCATCTAATGAACTTTCCATCCAAATTGTGTAGCTAGGGAAAAGATCATCATGATCATGTTGATATTAGTTATGGAAGAAATTTTTCCTTGTATCCAATACCTTCCTTCTATCATACCCATTTCTAATAGTCTTACCTTGTACTTGTAAATGGTCTCATCTTATTTGTAGCTTGTTTTAAAACTCAACACACATCCCTTGGGATTCTTATCTAGCAAAATGTTTATAAGTTCCCATGTGTTATTTTTTTATCACTAATTGATATTAATCTTATGTGGCAAATTTCAAAGGTTTAGACTATAGCGCTTCTTGAATTTTAGAGGGCTCTTTATGCGATGGAAAGGTTTGAAATGCTATAGGATGAGGTTAAAGAACCTCAAAGCTCGACTAAACTTAACCATGTACCATAAGATTAGAGCTAAACAAGAAACTATCTACGCATATATATATATATATATATATATATATATATATATATATATATATATATATATATATATATATATATATTTGAAACAAACATTCAAACCCTAGCATATATACTACTCTCTACTCCATGAAAGCTTAATGAAAGTGAACCTAGTTAGATTCTAAGAAATCAAATTATGTGTTGTTTACTCTCAAACATAGTGAAGATATCTCTCCAAGTTGGCTACATGGCCAAGATTTAGATCTTCCCTTACTAACTATATTTGGAGTGGATGGATGCAAGATGGGGAGCTCTTAACAATGGAGTATGGCCAAGATCCAAATGTTCTATAGCTTAAAGCTATCACAAATGATTTCTAATGCCAAGATATCCAAATATGAGAGATTTTTTTATGTAAAAAAGGTGTAAGGTTGAGAGGGAGGGGTGACCCTTCTATTTATAGTTTTCCACTTGGGAGAGTTTGGAATTTGGGTGCATGTGGGACTAAAGCTCAAAAAGAACTTTTAGATTATATTAGGATAAAGATGCTTTAGGCTTATTTAAGCTTGGTTTAGGCTAGTTAACTATGGTTTAGGCTAGTTAATCTTGATTAGCAAGTGATTAGAGACTCATTGAGAGTTGAGCGGGTCGAGAGTTAATCAATTGTGGTGATAGATAGCCTACAAAACCAATAGAAGTGGTCTAGAGAGAACTAGGGAGATTCGAATGGTCGAAAGGAGGAATGTTTAGCTAATAAGAGAGATATTAGCTAGAGAAGTTGAATACGAGAAGAATACGGTGAGAAGGTTTCGTAAATGGGCATATGATAATGGAGCATTGAATGGGGAATTAACAAAGTGTAATTAATCGGTTGAATTGGAGGAAATGCTAAGTGTAAGCATATTTCATGTGTTTAAATTTTCCCCTCTTTGGGGTCATGTAAGTGACGTCACTTCAAAAAAAAAAAAAAAAAAGTAGACAAGCATAAAATGGTTGAAAATTTTGAAGGCATGGAAGAAAATTGAGTAGAATGGAGGATGCCACCTTGATTGTCGATGGGGTGATAGGAGAACTTGATTGATGATCGAAAAGATGATAGAGAGAGAACATAAGAAAGAATAGTGTGAAGAAGAAGAAAAGGGATATAGAGGAAAAGGAGAATGAGGAAGGGGAAATGAGCCAACATCCATCCACTACCTTTTAAACAATTTTTTTCATCATGTTTCTAAAAACTTCATCATTGGTCCTTATTGAAAAGAATGAGAAAAAGTGTAGTATGAAATAAAAATCCATATATGAACAAATGTCCATTGTTGAAAACACCAACTCCATGCAACATGCAAAATGCAATGCAATACGAGAAAGTAAACAAGCTCTTCTAATAGGGAAATGAGTACAATCACACACACTCAAACCAACAACTGTCAAGATAGTTGCACAAATATTTTGTTATCGAGATGTAGTCCCAAATGTTCTGATAAATGACAAGGGTTAAAAAAATTATGCCCCAAGCAATCTGTATATGCAAGGGAAAATATGGAGGACACTTGGGTCTAATGAAAAAGTGACATGCACGACAAAAATAGTACCAGGCAACTGATAGTGCCCTAGAGTACAGACGTAGTAAGTAGCGTAACTTTTGCTAGATGATTGAAGATTAAGATGATCTATGAGTCGTTGTTTAAAAAAATGTGAAAATACCAAAGTAGGATACGAGATGAGTTCCATGTGAGAGACACAAATTTGAGCCGCAAAATGAGTTGTTTACTAACTTTTAGTCCATTTTCGAAGTACTTGATGTTTCAGCTTTTAAATTGGTTTTACAATTTTTAAATTTTTTCAATTAGTCAAAAGAATTTATATAAGAGATCAAAGATCTCCTAAAAACATGTGCAACTTCCTAAAGGTGAAGGAGAAGGTGTTAATCTGTATATAAAATGCCCTGGCGAGAAGAATTATAAGCCCAAAAATAATTATTTAATAAAAATAATCATCATAATAGGTGAAAGAGAGGGAAAATAGAAGAAAATAATAGGAAATGGCACTGGAATATGTGTAAATTATTCCAGTGCAGTGAAGAAGTGACGCAGGGTGGCACTAAGTGCCCCAACGTGCAAAAAGGAGTAAAAATAACTATTTTAATAGAAAAATAATTACCTCGGTGGATAGAAGAAGGGATAGAATGATCATGGTAGGGAAAACATGCCCTAGGGGCATCGTAATAGCTTAATATACCCACCCGGGGTGGGGGAGGAAATCAATTATGACTAGTTCATTTGTTCCATAGCTCTTGCAAATGTTTACCGTGAGGGAGAGTGATAGCCCTGCAGTGAGATAGTGATGCTACCGAGCAGGAGGAGGTGAGAAGATCACATTCGAGAGTTCATGAGGGACCCAGCGGATGGACCTTATGTCAGTGGTCTATCCTTGTGAATTACGCATTAAATGGAATTTTTAGGGCACTTGTAGGATAGATTAGGGGAATTTGACATATGCGCATACGTGCATGTGTCGGTTTGACGTAGATGCGTATGCGCATGCATCGGTTCCGGTTGGGTGGGTACGTGTATGAATATCTCTAAAAATAATAGACACGTACGTGTATCCTCCAGAGAGAAAATAACAAGGAGATGTACGTGCATCCGTTGAAGAGGCCACGTCTACATCTAGGGTAGAGGAAACAGGGGCACGAATGTGTATGCGTTGAAAAGGGCACATAGGCATCACACTAGGTGTGTAGGCATCCTATGTGGAAGAAAAATGATAGGGGGCACGTATGCACCGAGATAGGTTTGTATGCATCGGGAAGGGCGTGCCCACATCAGGGAAAAGGGAACAAAACATCCTTTTGGCCAAACGGCCAAGGAGGAAAAAAAAGCAGTAGAATAAAGTGATATTTAGGAAATGAGATGGAAGAATGAAGATTTTTACTAGTAATTTAGATAGAAATAGATAGAAATGTTCCTAACATGTGTGTCTCTTTATATACAGTAGATATTACCTATTCTACACACACGTGAGCGATATGGTCGGCTAGCGGTGATAGAGGCACAATTTTACAAGGATGATAGAGTGATATTAGATAGCCTTTTATACGTCACAAGATTGGCCTATGTGGCTAATATGCCCTAGATCACATTAGATCATGGCCTTCTGATAGCTATAGTGGAGAGATGGCATAACAAGAGTTAGTGCTTTCGATTACTAACCAAGGAGATCATGATTACTCTCGAGGATGTGTGGCACTTTGATATTGATATTCAGAGTATATCTTAGAGTTGTTTGGTGTCCCAATGATACCACCTGCATGGGATGACTATTAGGTTGTCGTAGTGTATTGAGGACCCAGAGTTAGACCGAGTGGTGGTTTACATGATGGCCTTTGTCAGTGGAGTTCTAATCCCTGACAAGACTGGTGCATCATTTCCACTTGGCTTCCTTGAAGTGATTCTTAGTTTGATAGAGGAGAGACACGATCTAGGGTTAGTGTGTTATAGGACATTTATATTGGGATATTCATTTGATTACTTACTACCATCGAGGAAGATGGTAGGGCCAGCCAAATTGCTTCAGATTTGGGTGTGGGTTCACATTTCTATTGGTTGCCCCTTAGGCATTTTGAGAATTCGAGCTCTAGAGGATCCTTTTATTATGGGTTAGGTCCCGATTGGGGATAAAGTGTGGCCTTACATGAGAGATGCGTATCATTATCGTTATCCAGAATTCACCCCCAGGGTAAATTTGATAACCTGCATCAGAATATTCAAGTCAGGAGCAAATTGATTGATTCAGAGCAAAAATCAGGTTTCTAGGGTCCCTTCAGGAAATTTTCTAACTCTCCTGTCCAGGCTGAAAAGAACAAGCTCTGAGAAAATGTGAAAAAAGGTTGCAGAAGGCAAGTAGGTTGATCCAGGAAAAATTGTGAAAATCGGCTAAGTCCTAGTCCTAGGAGCAACTGGGACATTTGGGACGTCAAGGCGCGGATCGGCCGAAAAGCCTCCAGGCGGCCCAAATAGCAACAGGGACATCTGGGACAGAAGTACGCGGCGGGCGCGAGAAGCCGATCCGGCCGAAAAAGAGAACTTTCACACTAACTGCTTTGGGACATCTGGGACAAAGATACCCGAACCGGCCGGTTCGGCCGAAATGGGAACAAACAGTCCGAAGCAAAGTGGGACAAATGGGACAAATGGATGTGAACCGGCCGGTTCGGCCGAAATCAGCACAAGGAGCACTGTGCCAAATGGGACAAAAAGATGCGAAGGGTACGAGAGAGCCGGCAGGTCCGAGGACCAATCAACGCATGACACGTGTCTCAAGGGGAAAGGTCCAGAAAAGTCAAAGGGGCGAGTTTTCGAGCACTGATCCGAACCAATAAAATAGCGCCACGTGTCCCAGCAGGGGCCCACAAGGAAATTTCAAAAGGAAAGCCCGCGAAAGGCAGAGGAGAGATAATTTCTCGTCCAATCAGCACGTGCCACGTGTCATCCAGTGGCGAGCGTGGGAAGGTTTTCAAAACACGTTTTACGCTGTTTTTTGCCCTAAATCTTCAGATCGCCATAACTTTCGATCCAAAGCTCGGATTTGCACATTCTTTATATCAACGGAAAGCTGGTGAAATTCTCTACACGATTCCAGGGTCAATCTTGCATTTTGGAGCATTCTGGAGGGAGAAAATCGAGAAATGGATCTGACGCATGTTCATGGCCAGAAATGACATTCCAGCGACCAGATTTAATGCAGAATGGGTCGCATTCTCCTGTAATCCAGTCAAAGTGACAGGTTATGGGTTTGTAAGGTCCCCCATGCTGTTTTAATGCACTGCAGTCAAGAAAGAATGGGCTCCCATGCCTTTGTACGTTTTCTGTCTCCTGGGTTCGACCCATGCAATGTAAAAAGCCAGATTTGGCTCATTCCGAAAGGGGGAACATTTTTGGGCATAGCAGACTTCTTCTTTCACCTCCAGCAAGTGATTGATGAAGGATCAGACCTCTCCAAGGATTGTAACAGTTTTCTTTTACCTCTCTGAGGGTGTAATGCGTGTTTTGACATTGAAATGATAATGCAAGCTCTGTGAATGGGTTTCAATCCTCTGTTTGTATTATTTGCTTGATTTCAGATACTAAATTATACATTATCAGTCTGTGTATGTTTTATGTTGTGAACTTTGGTCTGTGTCTATTTGCATGACAAATATGTTTCACCACTCCTTTTGGTGCATCACCATCTTTAGTTAGTTTCAATTTTTGCACTTCTACCCCTGTCTCCTTGCAAGTTAGAATAGGATTAGGATCTAAACCTCTGTAGTTTTGCAAAATATAGATCTAAATCAGAGGAGTTTGAGGAACCAACCTCTAATCTGGAGATTCCTCTCTCAGTTTCACAAGTCCCCACGCTTGGAGAGAGGTTTCCATGTTGTGCAATCACACTGGATGCTAGAGTGATCAACCTAGAACCCTGATCTGCATCTAGGGGTGTTGTGAGTCTACAACAACAGTTTTGGCACGCCCGGTGGGACCTAGAGGTCTCATTTTTATTGCAGAAAAGTTGATGTGCATCTGCTGCAGTTTTCTTGCTTGAAAAGAGCTATTATTTGCATATCTGGCGACTCCGAGAGAAAGAATCAATTGGTTTCAGCAGTTCAGGCCTGAAAGCTTATGAGAAGAATCACAAGGTCAAGAGTTGGAGAAGAGGAAGTGCTGTTTGAATACCTGCAATTATCTCCAAGAAGAAGGCAAAGAGGAAGAAGGATTCAAAGGTCTCCATCTCCACCAAGCAGAACTCTCTCAACTCCTCCACCGCTCGGCCTTTCATTCGGTATTCAAGAGTTCTTGACCAATCGAGAATGGCGCAATGAAAGTGAACCCCTATGTCAACTTCATAGGCAGGCGGCGTGCCCACTTGCTCTCAATGCACAAAATCCAATCCCAGTTGCAGCATTGAAGAACATCCCATACTTTGGAGAAAATCAGACCACTCCTAGTGATCATGTCAAGGACATTGCTAACATTTGTGCAATCCATGAGATTAATGAGATGCAAGCAGGCATTTGTCAAATTGTTGGCATCATCATTCAAAGGAAGGCATTGCAATGGTTGAAGCCTTCAAGCTAGCTTTATCACAAAGCTGGAATCATTTGTGTGCACTTCATGATCAATTTGGAGACAAGGAGACAAATTGTCTCTTTTGGAGCAGTGACAACCATCAAGAGAGCTTCCAATGAGCAGCTAACTGACTTCATCTTCAAATTTCAAAGGTCTTGGGATAGAATTCCAATAGTAGTCAGGCCAAAAGCAGAAGGTGCTTTTCTATATTACCTTAAAGCTTTAAATTCTGATATTTCTATGTTGATTCAATCTATGGGAGGCACAACTATCCCTGTTGCTTATAGTATTGCCATTAGAGCTGAAAATTGTCGATTGGTGTGCAAGCTAGCTCCTAGCCTCAATGCCATTATATCCAAGTTTAGAGAGCCCAAGTACTAGTCAAACACTGTCTTAGCTCCTTCTCCCACTCCTAGAAATCGAGTTCAAATGAAGCTTCCACTTCATCTCCAAGTGCCCAAGTGAGCTTGAGAAGTCATGAAGCAGCTGCAAAATTTAGGTAATGAGCTCTTCACACTCAAGAGACAATGCAAGCTCAAGGTTTTAGACCTTCGTATCAGCCTCAAGCTCAACCAAATAGGCAACCATATCAGCCTCAAAGGCCACCTAATCCGGCCTGCAAATATGAATCAAACAAGGCCTCCTGCCAATAGACCATTCCATCCCTATAACCCAAATGCCATATCTGCCTCTAAGGCATTAGTACCAGCACAAAACAACATTTCCCAGGAGTATGATTGGTGTTTTCCATGTAATGAACCTCATAATCAATCCATGTGCTACAATGGTGCTTTGACTCAAGCTTTAATGGTAACAACTACTGGTGTGGAGGGTGAGAGCAGTCAAGAAAACAGCCAACAACAAGAAACATTCCAACAGCAATCAGCCCCAAATGACACCACATTGGTAAATTGGCAAGCAGAGGATTTCTGTGGCATGAATCAGGCAGTTTCTCAAGGTGTTACAGCAAACACAAGGTCAAAAAGGAGAAATTTGGGTGAAGAACAGCCATTAGCCCCAGCCAATCCACAACCTTCCACAGCTCCACAAATGATTGGAAAGCAAAACCCAGTTTCAAATGCACAAGGGCAGCCAAGAACAGCCCCTAGGCCAACTCAAATGCCAATTCATTGCTGTCCACATCAAGGAGCAAATGTGCAAACCAAAGGACAGCAGAGAGATCCTTCATCACCATTCGGTATCATTGATAAGATGAAGAAGACAAACGTCAATATATCTATGTGGGAATCCCTATCCATCCCAGGCCAAAGAAATCTACTACAAGCTGCCATGAAGGATTGGCCAACTTCGAATCAGCAGGTCCAA
Source organism: Taxus wallichiana var. yunnanensis (assembly GCA_018340775.1). Classification (NCBI taxonomy): domain Eukaryota; kingdom Viridiplantae; phylum Streptophyta; class Pinopsida; order Cupressales; family Taxaceae; genus Taxus; species Taxus wallichiana. The sequence goes on from CM031237.1 coordinate 51,537,775, forward strand.
ATGCAAGAGAAGGTACTCACAAATGCTACCCAGCCTGAAGGAAATCATGGAGCACAACAAGGTAGAATGTTGAAGCCTCCCCCTTTTTATGTTTCGTTAATCATTGGAAATCAGCTAGTGCATAATTGCATGATAGATTCCGGGGCAAGTAGCTCAGTAATGCCTAAACAGATAGCTGATCAGTTAGGGCTCCAGTATGAAATAACATCTAAGGGAGTAGTGCAGCTAGATGGGACAACAATAACAATAGTTGGAGTGATTAGAGGTTTGAGTCTTACCTTGCATGCATGTCCAAATGTTGTTGTCTTACAAGATATATCAGTCATAGACCTTCCACCACTCTTTGCCCTATGTTTATCAAGGGACTTCACTGCCAAAATTGGGGGATATTTGTCCGCTGATTGGTCTCACATGCTATTCAGAACAAGGTATGGAACTAAGGCTACAATTAGGTCAGAACCTATTGCAAACTTCCACATTGAGCCCTATACTCCAAGTCAGATTAATGCCAATTGCTCAGCATTTGATCAAGAAGATCACCCAAACACGGATGAAACTGACACTAAAGTTGGAAACATCCCAGATCTAACTCTTGATGAATGGGCAAACAAGGTGCATGCTTTTGATCCTTATCAAGGAATAGAAGAATCTGAGCTAGGAGTCTATTGTATACATGAAGAAAGTCAACCTATTCCTAGCATCACCAAGCCAAACCATAGGGATGACAATGAGGTATGGCAGCTTTTTTTTGATGGATCGAGGAGTAGACAAGGCGCAGATAGGTGGATCCGTGCTTATTTCACCTCAAGGAGTAAAGTATTATTCAGCTTTTAGATTTCAATTTGCATGCTCCAATAACACTGCTGAATATGAAGCCTTGGTGCAAGGGATGCATTGGGCAATCAAGAGAAAAATAAAGAACTTGCAAGTCTTTGGGGACAGTGAGCTGATTGTAAATCAGGTCAAGGGACAGCATGCCACCAAAAATGATCTACTCAGGTGCTACAAGAATAGGGTATGGGACCTCATGGAAGATTTTGAGGGTTTCGGCATCAAAGCCATCCCTAGGAAAAAGAATCAAGCTGCTGACAGGCTTGCAGCAGTAGGGGCAGCCTTTGACATTGTAGAAAACATTCAACAAGACAAGGTACAGCCAAACATCCACATGATTGTGAGGCCTTCAGTGCCGGATAACGATGTCAGTTGGCAAGTATTTGAGAATGACCAGCAGATCATTCATTTCTTGCGAAGAAGAAGCTGAGTTCTCGGCTAAGAATCAAGAAAAGTTGGAACAACAATATGGTGACCAGTGATACGGTGAGAACTAACAAGCGCCCAAGGAACTTATCACTTTGGAGTCCATTTTTAACCCCAATGATGATCGGTTTAGAAAGGAGAAAGCAAACATTCGAGTCAAGAGAGAAGATTCGGTATCCATCTTGGTAGAAGAGAACAAGCCATTGCAAATTGGAAAGATGACAACTGAGCAAGAAAGGTGTGAGTTCATACAGCTATGTCAAGAATTCCCTGACATGTTTGCTTGGAGCTATGAAGACTTGAAAGGTTTCAATCCCAACTTAGCTCAGCATACCATCGAATTGGATCCAAATACTAAGCCTCCAGCAGAACAGAGACCAGTCAATCCACACATGGAGCCTCTCATGAGGAAAGAATTGGACAAGCTGATTGAGTCAGCAATTATATTCCCAATCAAGCATTCTAGTTGGGTTGCCAACTTAGTTCCAGTCAGAAAGAAGAGTGGAGAGATCAGGCTATGTGTTGACTTCAGAGATTTGAATAGAGCCTCTCTCAAGGACCATTATCCACTCCCTTCCATGGAGCAAATATTACAAGTCGTAGCTGGTTCAGAAAGGTTTTCGCTACTTGATGGTTACTCAGGCTTCAATCAGATTACGGTAAAGGAGGAAGACCAGTTCAAGACAGCCTTCACAACCAAATGGGGCACATATGCTTACAAGAAGATGCCATTTGGACTGTCGAATGCCGGAGCAACATTCCAGCGAGCTATGGATATGGCATTCAAAGGCTTGATCAACAAGATAGTGCTGGTATACCTAGATGATATCACTGTCTTCTCAAAGAATGTTGCAGACCATCTCTTTCACCTCAGGCAAGTGTTTCAGAGGTGTAGAAAGTTTGGAGTGTCTTTGAATCCTAAGAAGTGCATCTTTCTTGCACATGAAGGGAAGCTCCTTGGCCATATTGTCTCCAAGGAAGGATTAGCAATTGATCCAGAGAGGGTTGAAGCCATAAGAGCTCTACCATTGCCAAGCCACAAGAAAGCCCTTCAGAGTTTCCTAGGAAGGATAAACTTTGTTCGGAGGTTTGTCCCAGATTTTTCTAGCCCTTGTCAAGCCCATCACCAAAATGTTAAAGAAAAGCATGGCTTTCAAATGGACGAGAAGGCAAGGAGAGTTTTGAAGCAATCAAAGAAGCCATCTCCCAGGCACCCACTCTCATCAACCCAGACTTTTCCAAGGATTTCATCCTCTATGCATTTGGAGGTGATGACACTATTTCTGCCATTCTGGTACAGCAAAACAAAGATAATGATGAACCGATTGCCTTCTTCAGCCAGAGCCTAGATGACTGCGAAGTGAGGTACTCTTTTATTGAAAAACATGTGCTTGCAGTAATCAGGAGCTTGAAGAAATTCAAGCATTTAGTCTCAAACAACAAGGTCCAGTTGCTGGTCTCACATGCTGGGGTTAAGGACTTCCTCCTCAACAAGGATTTGAATGAGAAAAGGGCAGGTTGGATCACCCGTGTCATGGAGTATGACATTGAAATCAAGATCACCAAGCTGGTAAGAGGAAAAGGATTGTGTGAGCAGCTGGTTTTGGGGAAGCAAAAAGAAGTATGCAACGAAGAAGAGGCTGTTTTGACAGTTCAAGACAGCCATGAGCCGAGTGACAGGCAAGAAGAAGACAATGCTGCCCCCACCCCTTGCTGGACCCAAGGCATTATGCACTTCCTACAAACAGGCCTATGCCCTCCAGAAATGAGCAAAGCAAAGAGGAGATACTTCAGGTTGCAGGTTGTTCCATATACCATCATTGATGGAGTTTTGTTCAAGAAAGATGTGAATGGAGTGCTGCTGAGATGCATTAGCACAGGTCAGATCCAAAGGGTATTAGAAGAATTTCATAATGGACCATCTGGTGGCCATTTTGCACCGAGAGTGACAGCTCTAAAAATCATGAAGGCTGGTTATTATTGGCCTAGAATCTTTAGTGATTGCTATGCATGGATCAAGAGGTGTAAGAATTGTGCATTCTTCACAGGAAAAGAGAGACTCGCTGCCCTTCCATTACATCCAATTACAGTAGATCAGCCATTCATGCAGTGGGGACTGGACTTCATTGGAGCCATCAATCCCAATTCGAGCCAAGGGCACAAATGGATTTTGACAGCCACAGACTACTTCACCAAATGGACAGAAGCAGTAGCACTCAAAGAGGCAAATGAGTCTAACATCTTAGACTTTTATGAGCAGATAACAACCAGATTTGGTGTACCTGCCACAATAATTTCTGATAATGCATTGGCATTCATTGGATCCAGGGTGACTGAGTGGGCTGTCAAGAACGGTATTTACCTAAGCACTTCATCAAACTATTACCCGCAAGGTAATGGCCAGGCCGAGTCCACAAACAAGAACTTGTTGAAGATCATTAGGAGGACTCTTGATGAGAATCAAAGGTCTTGGCATACCAAGCTGAAATCAGCCTTATGGGCTGATAGGATAACTCCCAAAAGATCCACGGGTAACTCTCCATTTAAGCTTGTCTATGGAAGAGAGGCAATCTTGCCCATGTCACTTGAGTTGCCAACGTTGGAACTCATGAAACAGCTGGAGTTGCTAGAATTTGAGCCCATGGAGGTGAGGTATGCAGAATTGATGGAGCTGCAAGAGATCAGAGATCAGGCATCCCAAGCAATGGAAAAGGATCAAGCTTTGATCAAGAAGACCTTTGATAGGAAGGCCAAAGATAGATCTTTTCAAGTAGGAGATCTAGTGTTGAAATGGGATGTGGACAGAGCAAAACTAGGAAGGCATTCAAAATTTGATGCCATTTGGAGTGGCCCATACATGGTCACAAAGTGCAAGAATAGCAATGCTTTCCAATTGGCCTCATTGGATGGTGAAGAACTGCAGATTCCAGTAAATGGAATCTATCTCAAGCGTTGCTTCTAGAGGGAGGTTCACTACATCTGTAAATATTAGATTAGATTTTCTTTCCTCCAAGTGCTTGTGCACATTGTTTTGCTGTAGGTTAGTTTTGTTTTCCCTAAGTGCCTTGGCACAGCTTGCTGTCCATGGAGATGTTTAGCATGTCTTTGCTTTCATCAGGTAAAATTCCATCTTCCTCCTTGCACATTCTGAGTCAGTTTGGATTCTAAAACAGAATATTTGATGACTCCATGCCCAATGGATTGCTTCAGGCAACTGGTCTTTTCATCTAGCAGGAAGATGACCCATTTGAGTCACCAAATTGTTATCGAGAATTCACCCCGGGTAAATTTGATAACTCGCATCGAGAATATTCAAGTCGGGCAAATTGATTGATTCGGAGAAAAATCAGGTTTTAGGGTCCCTTCGGGAAGTTTTCTAACTCTCTGTCAGGTGAAAGGAACAAGCTCTACGAGAAAATGTGAAAAAAGGTTGCGAGAAGGCAAATAGGTCGATCGGGAAAAATTGTGAAAATCGGCTAAGTCCTAGTCCACAGGAGCAAGTGGGAAATTTGGGACGTCAAGGTGCGGATCAGCCGAAAAGCCTCCGGCAGCCCAAGCAGCAACGGGGACATGGGGGAAGTCGTGGTAGGCGTGAGAAGCCGATCCGGCTGAAAAAGAGAACTTCGCACTAAGCGCTTTGGGATATCTCGGGACAAAGATACCCGAACGGCAGTTCGGCCGAAATGGGAACAAAGCGATCAGAAGCAAATGGGACAAATGGACACAAACCGGCCGGTTCGACCGAAATCAGCACTGAGGAGCACTATGCTAGATGGGACAAAAAGACGTGAAGGGCGCGAGAGAGCTGGCAGGTCCGAGGACCAATCAACGCATGACACATGTCTCGGGGAAAGGTCGAGAAAAGTCAAAGGCGAGTTTTGAGCGAGCACCGATCGAACCAATAAAATAGCGCCACGTGTCCCAGCGAGAGGCCCTGAGGAAATTTCAAAAGGAAAGCTGCGAAAGGTAAAGGAGAGAGAATTTCTCGTCCAATCAGCACGTGCCACGTGTCATCCAGGTGGCAGAGCGTGGGAAGGTTTTCAAAACATGTTTTCACCTGTTTTGTGCCCTAAATCTTCAGATCGCCATAACTTTTGATCCAAAGCTCGGATTTGCACGTTCTTTATATCAACGGAAAGTTGGTGAAATTCTCTACACGATTCAGAGGTCAATCTTGTGTTTTGGAGCAGTCTAGAGGGAGAAAATCGAGAAACGACTCTGACGCGTGTTCATGGCTAGAAATGACATTCCAGCGACTAGATTTAATGCAGAATGGGTCGCATTCTCCTGTAATCCGGTCAAAGTGACAAGGTATGGGTTTGTAAGGTCCCCCATGCCATTTTAATGCACCTGTAGTCAAGAAAGAATGGGCTCCCATGCCTTTGTACGTTTTCTGTCTCCTGGGTTCGACCCATGCAATGTAAAAAGCCAGATTTGGCTCATTTCAAAGGGGAACATTTTTGGGCATAGCAGACTTCTTCTTTCACCTCCAGCAAGTGATTGATGAAGGATCAGACCTCTCCAAGGATTGTAACAGTTTTCTTTTACCTCTCTGAGGGTGTAATGCGTGTTTTGACATTGAAATGATAATGCAAGCTCTGTGAATGGGTTTCAATCCTCTGTTTGTATTATTTGCTTGATTTCAGATACTAAATTATACATTATCAGTCTATGTATGTTTTATGTTGTGAACTTTGGTTTGTGTCTATTTGCATGACAAATATGTTTCACCACTCCTTTTGGTGCATCACCATCTTTAGTTAGTTTCAATTTTTGCACTTCTACCCCTGTCTCCTTGCAAGTTAGAATAGGATTAGGATCTAAACCTCTGTAGTTTTGCAAAATATAGATCTAAATCAGAGGATTTTGAGGAACCAGCCTCTAATCTGGAGATTCCTCTCTCAGTTTCACAAGTCCCCACGCTTGGAGAGAGGTTTCCATGTTGTGCAATCACACTGGATGCTAGAGTGATCAACCTAGAACCCTGATCTGCATCCAGGGGTGCTGTGAGTCTGCAACAACAATTACCATTGCGAGCTTGATGAGCTACAATAGGCCTCTATGGTATGGAGGTCTTATAGACATTTCTAGTGGCATGAGGATGGTTTAGAGTTTGACATTGCTTGATTGAGCACTTTATGTTGGGTAGTCGCATTTATATATGGAAGATGTACAAGGTAGATCATTGTTAGAGATAGTTTGGAATTACCCAAGATGTTCTTGGGCCAGATATATGGTATGCTCACAGGGCCCAAGAGTATATTGATATGGGTCCACAAATTTCTTGAGATAGAGCGCTGGCCAACTTCCGACATGTGGTACCTGCTATGTGGGTGTCACTCAGATAGATCAGAGATACCGGTACCACACCTAAGTATGCACCATGGTACTATGGTGTGCTTAATGTCATTTTACTATTTCAAGGGCAGCGTATAACGCCAGCGTGAGAGATCATTCAGTGGGGCCTCCCAACGGTGATGAGGATGGAGCCATCACTGGTGATGATAGTGATGATGATGATGGTGGTGGTGGTCCCGACTCTTACCATTATGTTAGGGGCATGGGACAAGGTCCTGCATTACATCATCTATAGAAATAGGGTCCCAAGCATAGGTTGAGATAGGATTTTAGGGAACCTGACATAGAGTTTCCTCTAGTAGGCATCCCAGTAGCGATATATTCCCCTCTTTAGCAGGGTTTTCTAGAGCGGGGACCACCACCTCATGCTCTTGAGGGTGGTGGCGATGGTGATTAGTTGGTTTCTCTTTAGCACCGATTCACTGGTGGTGATTGTTGTTCAATTATAGGTGGCTGGAGAGAGAGATGCAGCGGGGCACATGTATAGGCATTTATAGCAGAGCGGGATTAGGTCGGCGCTCGGGTGTAGATTTTGATAGTGGAGAGGTATTAGGCGGGTATAGGCCACTCGGGGTGGGGACGGTAACTCATGGTAAATTTAGATTCTTGAGATGGCCGCATAGGGGGCTCAGATATTGAGCCTTTTACATTAGTCCCATACCCAGTGTGGATGGTTATCACTCGGAGGGACCACACCGAGGCACATGAACATGGGTATATTATCTAGAGAGATCAAGAATGAGCCAAGGTGTGACAATCACTACATATAGATAGCGAGAGATTACTACTACTCGATAGGTTCATGCTGACAGGGGTAGATTCATAGGTGAGCAAGATGCTTCTCTGTACGCATATAATATGTCTGGAGATGCCGATCTTATACAGGATGATATGAGGGCTAGCGGCGAGGCCTTATATTATAGGACTACCTATTTCATAGCAGTCCCGACATGGCAGTGAGTAGTACCTTTTCAGTAGTCAAGTGTGAGCACGATAGGCTCCAGGTCATGAAGGTCATTCCATTCAGTTATATGATTCCTGTAGTCCATTGCAAAGCAGCCGACTAGACAACGGCCAACTAGACATCAGCCAACCAAACCGTAGGGTGATACCCCTGATGCTGGTCCATCACATCCACCTCTCTTCCATCCACCAGGTCATGTTCCCGGGAGCCCCGATGAGGGTGAGAGCTATGGTTGAGCTCTTTACTTCTATTATTGTATAGATGTATTGTATACATGCCTCTTATGAAGGCTGATTTTTGATGTACCATTATCATTTAAGTGACTCCTCTTGATGAAGACCCAGTTTTTATGCATGCCCCTTTTAGATGGCATATTGTATCGATGATGTATTTTTGAGATGGACATTTATATATGTATCATATGGACATTTGATGGTGATTTTTTCATGTTATACCGTGATTATGCCATGTATGATTTGTGGTTTTGATTTGTAATCATTGTATTAGGATGTATGATTTCCCTTTGCTCTATGTATGTGACATAATTTAGATTTGGAGATATGTATGTTTCATGCTTTGATACTAATGATATAGCTATATATAGTATCACATGTTTTGGATTTATGAGATGTTTATGATTTCTTATTCTAGCATTTGCGATGATACTAGATGATATTGGTGTGGGGGGATACATTTGTGATTATGTGTAACCCATCTTGCCCCAATTCATGATACGATATGTGATGATTAGCTTAGCATTATTGCATGATGTAATACTTAACATTTTTATATATGATGTAGTTTTGGTGTGCAATCACAACACCCCTGAATGTATGCAACTCGATGGGTTGAGACTCTCAGTGTGATTGCATAACATGGAGCTTCTCCCAAAGTGTGGGACTTTGTGAATAGGAGATATCTCTAGATGAAGTCTGGTTCCTATTCCTATGTTTAGGTGCACATGTTCATATTGCAGAGGATCTACTCTAACTTAGCAAGGAGACAGGGTTAAGAAGATGTAAGAAAATAAACCTAAGCTAACAAGCGTGATGCACCAAAGGAATGTTGAACACCTACTTTGCCATTAAACAAAAACCATCAAAAATGTAATACAACCATCATGCACAAATAACCAAGATTGCAATGAGAGATCAAGAAGATACAATGAACATAAGAGAGGGTTGAAATAATCCACAGACTTATACTATTGCTCAAAAGATTTGATACAGTCCATTACAATGGCAAGGAGGCAAGATTGCACTTAAAATTCGAATGGGAGGTTCCAGCTCTAGAAATCAACTTTCAGAAAGAGAAGAAGGGAGGGTACAAAAAAAAATTCCAGCCTTTAAAAAATTTCCCTTCCTTACAATATATAGGAAGGATAAGAGAGAAAGAAGGAAATAATTCAAAAACTTACTCCAAGCACCAAGAAAATGCATTGAACTCACCTGCAAAATTGATGGGTTCCATGACACAACTCGTGCCTTCATTAATGTTCCTTGTTGGGAAAGAAAGGAAGACCAAACCTCATTATGGTGGTAGGTGAGAAGTTTGACAGCCTAAAAAATGGCGAACTAAATTTATCATTTTTCATTAATGGTGGTAGGTGAGTAGCAAACGTTGAGAGCCTTCCAAAAATTCATCCCTTGCTCAAATCCAAGTTCCCAGTTGAAAGATATGGCTATCTAAAGGTTAGGGTTGAGCGTTTATCATGGGCTCACAATATTTAAAATATTATATCCATGGAAGATCCACGTGGCATCCCCATGCATTCTTGAGATTTTACCGCCTCCTTTCACTCCCAAAGTTGCGACGGTCAAACACTTGGCATCGTCTGCAAGCCTGTCCTTCTTTCTTCATGTTTTGGCTAAGTCCCTCCTATTTATTCAGGATAAAATATGCGGGACCCTAGAAATATGGAGGCTTCGCACTCATTTGGAGATAGCCTCTAGATTTTACCTTTGAAGTTGTGTCGATGGGACACATGGAGGCTTCCGTTGGATCTTTGTATTTGCTTGGACCTTCGACGGACAGTGCCACTTTCTTGGACTCTGAGCACGTGGTGAGCCTGTGCTTGTTTAAGAACTACCTTTTTGATTTACCTTTTAAGTTTTGTGGAGTTGACATGTGGAGGTTCTAGTCATTCTTTTATACTTAGCCTATTCGGGCCTCGAGTTAACTCTTGCCTTTCTTCATTTTTTCCTGTTGAGCTCTGATCTCCTTTGACATTGTTTGGCCTCATTTTCTGACCTTTCTTCTCCATTTCCAGAGCCCCGCCCACAAATTGGCTTTTGGGATGAAATGTGAGCTTGCACAACTAAACCAACTCTTCAATTTCTCTTGTGCGAGGTCTTTCGATCAATTTTGCCTAAGGGGAAAAATTTGTCAACAATTTGGCAACTCATGGGATCTCTCGCTGCTAGCTTAAAAGATCAGTTGCCTTGAAGTATCCATTGCACATGGAGTCATGAACAATAGCTTGGTACTGATCTTGTTCCTGAAACCTCAAGCCCAACTACTTGTAACCTATTGGCCCTTAACTTGATTCGTCACTTGCACTCTCAATTTTCATAAGAAAATCTTGAAGGTGAGATTTCTGAGAGTAGAAAATTTTCTTGACCTGGAGCATTCACCTACTTCTGGAAATGGACTGTAGGCACACATTCACTTGGAGGCACACTGAATGCAAAATGATACAACCTTGGAGCAAAAAACCTGTGCCAAAGCACTTAGGGAAATTGAAACCTACACTACAACAAGACAATGTGCATACACACTTAGAGGAATTAAAATCCTAGGCTAATATTTACAAGGGTGAAACTTCCCTTTTAGTAGAAATGTTTGAGATAGATTCTGTTAACTGAATCAGAAGCTCCTCTCCATCCAATGTAGACAATTAGAAGGCATTGCTACTTTTACATCTTATGACCATGTAGGGGCCACTCCAAATAGCATCAAATTTAGAATGCCTTCCTGGATTTTCCCGATCTGCATCCCACTTTAGAACTAGGTCCCCTTCCTGAAAGGTCCTTGCTCTTACTTTCTTATCAAACCACCTTTTGACTAAGGCTTGATCCTTCTCTATCATTTGAACTGAATGTTCTCTAATTTCTTCCAATTCCATCAGCTTTGCATACCTAGCCTCCATTGGTTTGAACTCAGACAACTCCAACTACTTCATGAGCTCTAATGCAAGTAGTTCTAATGATATAGGAAACACTGCCTCTTTCCCATAGACTAGCTTGTAAGGGGAATTACCTATAGACCTCTTTGGTGTGATTCTGTCAGCCCATAATGCTGATTTGAGCTTGGTATGCCATGTCCTTTGATTTTCATCTAGAGTCCTTCTGATGATCCTTAGAAAATTCTTATTTGTGGACTCTGCCTGCCCATTACCCTATGGGTAATAATTTGAAGAGGTTCTCAAGTAGATCCCATTCTTGACAACCCATTATGTGATCTTGGAACCTAGGAATGCCAATGCATTTTTTGATATGATAGTGGCGTACTCCAAACCTAGTCACTATCCCTTCATAAAAGTCTAGTATGCTAGACTTGTTTTCTTCTTTGAGTGCTACCGCCTCGGTCCACTTGGTGAAATAGTCTGTTGCTATGAGAATCCACTTATGGACTTGGCTTGAGTTTGGATTAGAGACCCCAATGAAGTCCAACCCCCATTGCATGAATGGTAGTCAACTGAAATTGAGTGCAATGGAAATGCTATTAATATTTCCTTGCTTGTGAAGAATGCACATTTCTTTCATTTTTTTATCTGTGTAGCAGTCACTGAACACCATGGGCCAATAATATCCCACATTCATTATCTTGAGATATGTTAACTATGGAGAAAAATGACCTTCGACTTCTCCATTGTGAACCTCTGTAACACCTTCTTGATTTGACCTATTCTGATGCATCTCAGTAGAACACCATTGATGTCCTTTTCAAACAAAATGCCATCAACAAGCACATATGGGATGGCTTGTAATCAGAAGTATCTCCTCTTTTCTTTGCTCATTAATGGAGGGCATAGGCCTATATGTAGAAAGTGTATCATGTTTTGAGTCCAACAAGTAATAGGAACATTATCATTTTCTTGTTCTTGACCATTGATCGGGGATATTTTTCAGTGTCAAAAGTTACCTAAACTTCAATAAACCATGTCATTGCAATAAAGATTTTATTAAGATTTCCAATGACTATAAGAATGTAAACAAAGACACTCTGAGCTCAAGTTATGTCCGGTCAAAGTTCAGTCAATAGGGAAGTCAACTTTGGTCAACAGGTCAACAAGTGGACCAATGGCAAGGTGACACGTGGAAATTGGGGACAAGGAAAATTGATGATCTTGTAATTTTTTAAAATCAATTCCATGGTATAGAGCTCATCGTAAGATTTCTGACACATTTTGAATGGACCAAATCTGAGTTTGTATGCAAAAGATATGCATAGTCAAAGTTGTGGTCAAATGATGACATGGCACACTCTAACGTGGACAAATGACATATTATGGGCATGACACTTGGCAAGGTTTTTGTGGCTTTGGATTTAAAATAATAATTATAGTAGTTTATTTAATCCATTCGATGGGAATAAGCCTAATCCTATGGGATAACGAGGATTTTGTGGACAAAAAGCTATTTAAAGGCTTATCCTATCCCTTTCCCACCAAATGTGGGGTCAATGGCTAAATTGGGCACCTAAACCTATGGAAGGGGGATTTGAACCCGTAACCTCATTTAAAAAGTAAAGAGGCCTTACTAAACCACCACCCTCTTGTGAGTGGTATAAATAAAGCTCACTTGTATTTGTAATGGACAAGTGCAAGGTCTGTGTCAAGGGAAGGAGGCAGTTTTGGAAAAGTGCAATTTTGGGGCACTTTTGCTCACTTTCAGATCTCGAGTTATATATGAAAGTTTCTCAAAATTTCAAGACGATTGAAATAGTATGATCATATGTGACAAATTTATTTGTTGTTAAAGTCAAATGAAGGCGTAGAACCAAAGGGAGACACTGCTGCAAGTGGATCAAGAAGGTGAAGGACATAGGATGAGCTCCATTAACATTTGTCGAAGGTCTGAAACATAGTTTTGTAGGTTTTTGATTCATTATTGGTTAATGTAAAGGTTATTTTATTTACATATTTAACATTATTAATGGATCGATTCACCACGAACCCGGGGACGTAGGAATTCCAAACCCATAAACAATCTGGTGTTTCTTTTGGATTTTATTTTCAATTTCGATATTTGCAAGTAATTTAAATTCAGAATATGAATATGGATGCAACTATAATCAGTAATTGATAAAATTGGGAAATCAATTAAATCTGAAACAATGATTTTTTGGGGCTTTCGAACGAACAATGAAATTTTGAGAAAATTACAAACTTAATTTCAGTTTCAATTCAGTCCTAAATCATATTCTAATCAATTTTTAGAAGTCTAAAATCCTTTTAAGTTGATTAAAATTGAAGATCCTTTGAAACGATTAAAAGTGTTAATTTCAAGCACCCATTTTTGGATCAAGTTTGGTATCAGAAGCAGTTAGATTGCGGATTAGCTTCTAATTGTGTTTGAAAATTTGGCTTCAGTTTCAGTATTGATTTCAATTTTCAGTGTGCAAACATTTTGGGGCTTGTTAATCTTCTTTTGCAAGTGTGTAGTTTTGGAAGTACAGGTTGTGTTTGTAGGAATAGGGAATCATGGGCAAGTCATCCAAACAGGAGCAACTGGATGAGCTTGAAGCCATTAACCACCAACTCCAGGAAGAAAACTCTTTCTTGAGAGCTAATTTTTATTCCTTGGAAGAGGAAATAGTGCGGTTAAAATATGAGCCACAATCCTCTATAACCAAGAAAGAGGAGTATGTCAATGAGATGCTTGCACAAAGCAAGAAGTTGATGGGATTTGTTAAAGAGTTGTAGGAAGAAATACGGACCAAGGATGCCCTCTTGGCAAAGATGCAACAAGGTGAACACAAGAAGGAAATTCCTTCTAAATCAGATGCAGGTATTATGATATAATTCACTGTAAGTTGTTCACATGTTAATTAATCCTCTCATTCAATTTCTGATATTCCTTTGGGTTAGTTTGAAAAACACACTAAGGGAATTCGGTCTAAACTAATGGTTAAGATGGGATTTAACGGAAAGGGCCTTGGTAAAAATGGACAAGGTGATGCTAACCCAATATAGGTAGATGATCAGCCTCATTTTAGATGTTCGGGTTATTCTAGTGGGCAAATGAAAATTGGAGAAAGTTCCAAAGTAGATGAAGGAAGACAGTCTTCTAATAGCCAAGGATCTATGCCTTTAGAAATGCAGGATTCCGCCATCAAGAGGAACAATGAAAGGTGTAAGAAAATAGGTAAACGAGGTAATGAAATTCCACCTCCTCCCACTTACACTAAAAATAGCACTAAGGGGAAATTAAATCCTAAGACTTCTAAAACACTCTTTCAGTTTGAACAATATAGCTTTGGTAGATAAAAGTATGGTTTTCCTTGCACGTTTTGTGAAGGTTCTAATCATTCTGCAACATATTGTTGGAAGAGGAAAACAATGGTTAAGAATTTAATGCCTTTTGTGAATGATAAGGTAGGTGATAAAGACCAATCTCTCCTGGTAAGGCGAGAAATGGCAAAAAAGGTTACCTCTCCTAAACAGAGGAATCATTATCCTAGATAGATTTCTAGGAATGGAAAAATGGGTAAGACTCCTAAAAACAGGGAAGTTAATTTTTTTCCCATTGTAAAAGGAATGGTCATGATGTTAAGATGTGTTGGTATGTTCCTTTAGTGCAACATTGGAAAGTTGTTAAAAAGGAAAATAATGTCAAACCAAAATTTGTTGATCTAACTCATGTAAATGCTCATTCTAGTACTGGGGAAGTAAAACCACCTAAATAGAGAAATCCAAGTAATTGGATGGGTAAAACATTCCTCAACTTTATGTTTGCATTACAGTAACTGGTGATAGTATGCAAACATTTTCAAAGCTATATTTTAGGGATTTGATCCTATGTTTATATTCAACTTTGAAATAATTTGGAAGCAGCCGTAGAGAATATTTGAGTGATAGGTTCATCATACTCATATTCATCTTCTCACATTTTGGTTGGTTATTCCATTTCTAACAACAATATGCATGGATATGGGCATCATCAGAATGTCTATTTTGAAACTTGTAGTTTTATAGTGTTGTCATTTGTGCAAATATTATGGATGCTTATAAGACCCATTCGGGAACCTATTTGATATTGTAATAAATAGACAAACTTGTTGTATCCACATGTGTTATTTACACTAATTTATAAGACCCTTATTTTGGGAAAATTTGATTTTTGTAACTATCAGATGTGGTTGCAATTAGGGTGTAAATTTATTACACTAACAAACTAGTTTGCAAAGGTACCAGGTGATCATTTTGTAGATTATGACAGTTCACCAATTTGGGTAAGCATACAATTTATAATATATCCCTTTATAGTTCAGTGTATGGATAGAATATTTGCATATTCATGTTGATTCATATTTTGACTATAGCCATTTTGGGCGTTGATGGTTTAATTATTCTGAATAGTGAATATTTACAATTGTAATCAGCATAATCACAAAGTGTCAGTTGAACACTAGCTTCCATTATAGATGGGTGTTATTATCTGACTTATTATTTGTGATGGCGATATAATGTTTTTGGAAGATTCACATGGATTCAGTTGTTGACTATAGCTATTTTTGAGTGTTGATAGTCTATTTTATTCTGGATAGTGAATAATTGCAATTGTTACAGTTTCATATGGACAGTGGGCATTAGCCTAATTGTGGGTAGTTTAGATGTCTTGTATATTGATCTGTGTTATGGAATTGTAATTTAAGTAATCGATTGTATCAAAAAGTGATAGTTGAACACTAGATTTCCATAATAGAATGGGTGTTATTATCTAGTCAATTATTTGTGATGGCATTACAGTGGGGTATGATAGTTCACAGTTGTGTGCAGAGTTGACAAGGTTTATAGCGTTTTGTTGAACACTAGCTTAATTGGGTGTTATTATCTAATCAGTTATGTAATTAGCTAATCAACTATTTGCATTTTATTAACCTATAATATTATTTCAGGTTCTTGTATGTGTTTTGCAATGCAGGAAGAGATAACATGTTTTGTGGGTTGATACACAACTTTTTGTGGACAAAAGGCCTTCTCAGTAGGTAGGAGTGATTAGGGGAACAAATTTAGTGTCAAATGTTCCCTAAACTTCCCTAAACCATGTCAACGTAGTATATCCTTGAGAGATCTTTCCGATGATTTGTAAGAACGTGAAAAACGGATACTCTGAGCTCAAGTTATGTCCGGTCAAAGTTTAGTCAACAGGGAAGTCAACTCTAGTCAACAGGTTGATAATGGACTAATAGCACTTTGTGAAACGTGATAAAAGGAGAAAACAAAAAAAATTAAGGTTGTTTGAGTTGTTTGCAACCTTTGGTCTTCAACACATGTAAAAGTGGTCCAAAACAAGAGGCTCTTAGCTTTTGCTACGGAGGGGAGCCCAACATCCGTCAGGACGAATTATATTTATCACCGATGTGGTGGGTCTTCAAAACACCATGTGGCTTGCAAAAAAATTTCCATATTTCATTATTAAAATATCATATTATTATCTAGTTAGTTATTTGTGATGGCATTATAGTGGGGTATGACAGTTCACGGTTGTGTGTAGAGTTAACAAGGTTCTGTAATGTTTGATTGAACACTAGCTTAACTGGGTGTTATTATCGATCGATATGTAATTAGCTAATCAACTATTTGAATTTTGTTAACCTATGATGTTATTTTGGGTTCTTGTATGTGTTTTTGCAATGCGGAAAATATGGCGTGTTTTGTGGCTTGATACACAACTTTTTGTGGAAAAAAGCCTTCTCAGTAGGGAGGAGTGATCAGGGGATATTTTTAGTGTCAAAATTTCCCTAAACTTCCCTAAACCATGTCATTGTAGTATATCCTTTAGATAGATTTCCAATGACTATAAGAACGTGAAAAACGGACACTCTGAGCTCAAGTTATGTCGGTCAAAGTTTAGTCAACATGGAAGTCAACTTTGGTCAACAGGTCAACAAGTGGACCAATGACAAGGTGACACATGGCAATTGGCGACAAGGAAAAATTGATGGTCTTGTAATTTTTAAAAATTAGTTCCATGGTATAGATCTCATCACAAGATTTCTGACACATTTTGAACGGACCAAATCTGAGTTCGTATGCGAAAGATATGCATAGTCAAAGTTTTGGTCAAATGATGACATGACACACTCTGACGTGGACAAATGGCATATTATGGGCATGAAACTTGGTAGGTTTTTAGTGGCTTTAGATTTAAAGTAATAATAATAATATTTTATTTAATCCATTCCATGGGAATACGCCTAATCCCATGGGATAAGGAGGATTTTGTGGATTTTGTGGACAAAAAGCTATTTAAAGGTTTATCAATCCTTTTCCCACCAAATGTGGGGTCGAGTGGCTAAATTGGGTGCCTAAACCTATGGAAGGGGGATTTGAAACTAGAACCTCATTTTAAAAGATAAGAGGCCTTACCAACCCGACACCCTCTTGTAAGTGGTATAAATAAGGCTTACTTGTATTTATAATGGACAAGTGCCGGAGTTTGTCTCAAGGGAAGAAGGAGGCGAGTTTTGAAAAGTACGATTTTGGAGCACGATGCTCACTTTCAAGTCTCAAGTTATATATAAAAGTTTCTCAAAATTTTGAAATGATCATAGTGGTATGATCATTTATCCGATTTGGAGCTTTTGTGATAGATTTATTTGTTTTTAAAGTCAAATGAAGGCGTAGAACCAAAGGGAGACACTGCTGCAAGTGGATCAGGAAGGTGAAGGACATAGGCTGAGCTCCATTAATATCCTTCAAAGGTCTAAAACATAGTTTTGCAGGTTTTTGATTTATTATTGGTTAATGTAAAGGTTATTGTATTTACATATTTAACATTATTAATGGATCGGTTCACCATGAACAAGGGACGTAGGAATTCCGAACCCCGTAAACAATCTAGTGTTTCTTTCTGATTTTTATTTTCAGTTTCGATATTTGCAAGTAATTTAAATTCAGAATATGAATATGGATGCAACTATAATCAGTAATTGATAAAATTGGGAAATCAATTAAATCTGAAATAATGATTTTTTGGGGCTTTGAACGAACAATGAAATTTTGAGAAAATTACAAACTTAATTTCAATTTCAATTAAATCCTAAATCAGATTCTAATCAATTTTTAAAAGTGTAAAATCCTTTTAAGTTGATTTAAATTGAATATCCTTTGAAACTATTTAAAGTGTTAATTTCAAGCACCCGTTTTTAGATCAACCATCTTGTAGTACCAAAATAACCTCATTTTCACCACCTGCTTCTACTGGTTGACTCGAGACCAACTACTCACATAATCACTTTCCAAGGATAGTCTTAGTGATCTTAATTTGAATGTTATATTCCATGACACGAGTGATCCATCCTGCACGTTTCTTGTTCAGATATCTATTCAAAAGGAATTCCTTGACTCCCGCATGAGATACTAGCAGTTGGATCTTGTTATTTGAAAATAGGTGTTTGAATTTCTTCAAGCTCCTGATCACTGCAAGGACATTCTTCTCAATGAAGGAGTATCTCACTTCATATTCCTCCAAACTTTGGCTAAAGAAGGCAATTGGTTGTTCAGATCCCTCTTTGTTTTGTTGCACTAGGATTGCAGAAATTGTGTCCCCACCACCAAAGGCATAAAACATGAAGTCCTTGGAGAAGTCTGGGTTGATGAGAGTTAGATCTTGGGATATGGCTTCTTTGATGGCTTCAAAACTTTATTTTCCCTTAGCTGTCCACCTAAATGCCATGCTCTTCTTCAACATTAGTGTTATTGGCTTCACAAGAGCAAAACTAAATTTGGCACAAACTTGCGGACAAAATTGATCCTTCCTAGAAAGCTCTAAAGAGCCTTCTTATGACTTGGCAATGGTAATGCTCAAATTGCTTCAACTCTTTCTGGGTCGATCATCAATCCTTCCTTTGACACAATATGGCCTAGGATTTTACCTTCGTGAGCTAGGAATATGCATTTTTTGGGATTCAATGATACCCCAAATCTCGACATCTTTGAAATACCTATCTCAGATGAAAGAGGTGATCTACTACATTTTTGGAGAACACAATGATATCATCAAGATATATCAGTATTATTTTTTGATCAACCCCTTGAATTCCATGTCCATTTCCCTTTGGAAAGTGGCTCTAACATTAGACAATCCAAATGGCATCTTCTGTAGGCATAGGTGCCCCATTTAGTAGTGAAAGCCGTCTTGAATTGGTCATCTTCTTTCACCATTATCTGATTATACCCAAAGTAGCCATCTAGGAGAGAGAATCTGTCCAAACCAGCTACACTTGTAGGATTTGTTCCATTGAAGGGAGTGGGTAGTGGTCTTTGAGAGATGCCCTATTCAAGTCTCGGAAGTCCACGCACAACCTTATTTCTCCATTCTTCTTCTTGACCAGGACCAAGTTGGCAACCCAGCTCGAGTGCTTGATTGGAAATATAATGCTTGCCTCTATCATCTTGTTTAGATATTTCTTCATTAGAGGCTCAATGTGAGGGTTGAGCTGGTCTTTGCTTCTGCCTAATGGGCTTAGCATCTGGATCCAGTTCTATGGTATGTTGAGCCATCTTTGGATTGAATCCTCGCAGGTCCTCATGGCTCTAGGAAATGATGTCTGGAAAGTCTTGGAAAAGTTGTATGAATTCATATCTTTCTTGTTTAGTGGTAACTTTTCCAATTTGTAGTGTCTTACCTCCTGCAATCGAGATTGGCCCCTGTATCCTCTCCTTTGACCTGTATGTTGGCTTTCTCCTTATGAAACTGGTCATAAGGATTGAAGATAGACTCCAATGTTACTAAACCCTTAGGAAGCTTGTTGGTCTAAATCTACACAACTTTATCCCCATACTGCTGCTCTAATTTATCTTGATTCCTAGCTGAGAATTCAACCTCTTCTTGCAAGAAATTGATGACATACCGATCACTCTCAAACACTTACCACTTGTGTTATATGCGGAATTGTTGGCCTTACAATCACATGGATATGTGGTTGTGTTTTGTCTCTTTTGATACTATCAACCACATCAAATGTTGCTCCAACTGTTGCAAGCCTATCTACAGCTTCATTCTTCTTCTTGGGTATGGACACAATGTTGAAAGCTTCAAAGTCTTCAATTAGGTCCCATACCCTATTTTTATAGCTCTTGAGTAGGTCATTCTTTATAGCATGTTCCCCCTGACTTGATTGATGATTATCTCACTATCACCAAATACTTGCAAATTATTTATGCCTCTTTTCCTAGCCCAATGAAGCCCATGAATTAAAGCCTCGTATTCAGCTATGTTGTTTGAATAGGAAAATTGGAAACAAAACGCTGAATAATACTTGGTGTTTTGTGGTGAAACTAACAATGCACCTCCTCTAGCACCTTGTTTTCTTCTTGAACCATCGAAATATAGTTTCCATACTTCATTTTCATCTTCATCTTTTGGCTTGGTGATGTTAGGAATGGGTGAATTTTCTTCGTGTACACAATATACACCCAATTCAAATTCTTCAATTTCCTTATATGGGTCGAATGCATGCCCTTTGTTTTCCCATTCATCCAGAGTCAAATCTAGGATACCCTCAACCTTAGTACCTATTTCTAAATCATTTGAACACTCTTCTTGGTCAAAGGTTGAGCAATTAGCATTGATAGGACTTGGCACATGAGGCTCAATGTGAAATTTTTCAATCGGATCTGACCTAATTGTAGCCTTAGCTCCATACCTCATCCTGAAAAGCATGTGTGACCAATCTGCAGATAGATATCCACCAATTTTGGCAATGAAGTCTCTTGAAAAACACAATGCAAAGAGTGGTGGGAGGTCAATTACAGACACATCTTACAAGACTGTGACATTTGGACAGGCATGTAGTGTTAGGCTTAAACCCTTGATGACCCTAACCATTCCTACTATTGTCCCATCTAGTTGTACTACTCCTTTTAGCATTGGCTCATACTTTAGACCCAATTGATCTGCTATTTTTTTAGCATTACTGAGCTACTTACACCGAATCGATCATGCAGTTATGTACCAAGTGGTTCCCAACAATCAATGACACATAGAATGGTGGAGGATTCAAATTTTTTCTTGGTTGACCACCACCCTGTTGCACTACATTAGTGAGAACTTTCTCCTAACCTTGGTTTGATCCATTTGAGGTAGACCAATTGGCCATTACTGACTTGCAACAAATCTTGTTGTCCTAGGATTTCTAGTGACTCCCACATGGAAATGTTCACATGTGTTTTCTTCATCTGATCAATAATGTTGAAGGGGATGAATTATCCTTTTGTTTCCCCTTACTTGGCACAACCTTCTCGGGAGCTTGAACATGCACATGTGTTCTATTGCAGAGGGTGTCTTGGGCTGATTTTGCACATTTGGGGCTGAATTTGGTCTACTAACTCCTTGTTGTGTAGGAGTGGGCTAAGAAACAACTGGATTAGATGGTTGTCCCTCCTCAATGTTTCTCTTCTTTGACCATGTGTTGGCAGCTACACCCTGAAAAGGGGGTTGATTAACTCCACAGAAGTCTTCTGTGTGCCAATTGACCAACGTGGTTTCTGTTGGAGGTGCCTCTTGCTGAGTTTCATGTTGTTGATTTCCCTCTTGACTTGGTTCTTGGGATACACCAATGGTCTGTACCATCAAGGTGTGGTTAAGTGCACTGTTGAAACACATTGATTGATTGTGAGGTAGATTGCGCAGGATAAGACAAGTCATACTCTGTGCCATGTTGTTTTATGTTGGAACCAAGGTCCTTGATGTTGAAGCTGTGTTTGGATCATATGGTCGGAATGGCTTGCAGCTTGAGGTTTTCCTTGGTTCCGGTTTATATTTGCAGCTTTGAGTGGAGGTCTATTTTGCTGATATAGGGGTCTGGTTTGATACTAATTTTGAGGCTGATACGGCCTAGAACTTTGAGCTTGTTGTCTCTTGATAGTCACTAGCTCATTTCCTAGGTTCTGTAGTTGTTTCATAACCTCTTATAGCTCTTTTGAAGTGCTTGAAGAAGTAGAAGCCTCACTATTGCTTTGATTCCTAGGGGCTAGAATGGGATTCAATTCTAGTGTTTGACTAGTTGTAGGGGCTCCTAATTTTGGATATAGAGGCATATGTGGCCTAGGTGTGAGTTTACCAGCTTGGATCAAGTAATTTTCAGCTCTAATAGCAATGTTATAGGATGTGGGTAAATTTATACCTCCCATTGATTGAATCATCATAGAAATATCATAATTTAAAGCTTTAAGAAAGTATAGGAAAACACCTTTAGCTATTGGTCTCATGGCCAATGGAATCCTATCCCATGTTCGCTAGAATATGAAGTTGAAGTTGGTCAACTACTCATTAGGAGCCCTCTTGATTGTTGTCAACTACTCTAATAAAGACAAATTATCCTCCTTTTCTCCAAATTGATTGTGGAGAGCTATGCATAAATGGTCCCAATTCTGGATGGATCCTATGGTTAAACTTCTGAACCACTGCAAAGCTTTACCCTTAAAGGAGGATGCCAATAACTTGAAAATAATGTCCATTAAAGTAATCTTATGAATTGCCTAGATGTTTGCAATGTCTTGGATATGATGAATTGTAGTTTTCTGGTTCTCTGAAGTAAAATATGGAATGTTCTTCAATGTTGCAAGCTGGGCCCGGGTTTTGTGCATTGAGATCTAGCAGGCTACTTATAGTGAAGTTGACATAGGGGTTGGGTTGTGCTGTAGACACCAAATTTGTGTCTTACGACCCCTTGTGACCCGCATCTCATTTCGCAACCTAACCTCACCACCTAAACCTTACACAATTATTTATTAATTATCTTATAATTAATAAATCCACATCGCCTTACCTGCCACCTCATTTTGCCACCTCATCATGACCTAGGCCTAACCCTAAACTAATCTAATTAAGACCTATAACTTGGTCTACATCCACACCCATGACTAATGACCCCTTTCTCGCACCCAAAACCGACCTTCTAGTCACTTGACCAAGCCCGCAACTAATCCCTCGGGAGAAAAGGAGGGAAAGTTGGCTATTTTACTAAAAATAGCCCACTTTGACCTGACCGATACCGGTTCCTACTCGACCGCCGTCGGTTACGTAACCGCCATCGGTTCCCTGTAAATGGGCTCCCCTAACCAGAAACAAAGGTCGAAGGATTTTTGGATCAATCAGGATCATCAGAAGTGATAAAAAGAATCCGGATTTGCTGAGCCAAGCAAGAGACAAGTGAAGAGACAAGAAGAGTTTGCAGCGAAGGAGACCAAGCCCAAGACTGCAACTGAATAATCAGAGCCCTGTGATACTCAGCTGATCATCGGGAGGGAGGTATCTCATCTCCTGAGTGCCAGGCCATCCTACCTGAGTTCTACCTTTGTCATTACACTTCTCGGACCTGCATCCTCATCAATAACCAGTAAGTTGCATCTTGTGTGTTCTCTTTAATAATATTTCTTAGAATTTTGAATCACAGCCGTCATAAATCCATTCCTAGATCTACCACCCAGCAACACATTATATCTAACTATCATTCATTTACCTCTCATCACCCCGTTACCTAATCCCACTCATATACTAGCCTTACAAACAACACAACCACCCTACAACCGACCCTCACCAAAAGTCCCTAAAACATAGCCCCCACCGATATCGGTTAGCAGTAACTGGTCCAGATCGGTTATTGTGACTCAAAACCAGAAACCAGCCTTTCCCCTACCTATTTCAACGAAGCAATTAAATTGTTATTTTACAATATTTCGTGTTAATTCATATTAGCAGGGAAACTGACCACCTTCGAAAGGAAGTGTTATATTTCCTGGGCCCAAGCAGTTCCTCATTTATTGTCTAATCAAAATCTTGTGGTCTTGTATTCTTATTTGCGCAGTAGTCCTTCCAAGACAAAAAGGAGTTCTTCGCAATCAACCTGATCTCTCTCTACGGTATGCGCACACCATCTCGACATTCAACAGGTATTCCTCCTAGCCCTAACCCTTATCTATTTCTAAAAGGAATGAAAGGATAGAAGCAACTCTATCCCCAAAAGCTGAAACATTCCGAGCGAAACATTTTGGCACGCCCGGTGGGACCCATTTCGGGTTTCTGTTTCTCTTGTTTGCTTTCATTTAGGGAGCATACTTGCTGTTGCTATTTTTGTTATATTTAGTAAAGGAATTTGTCTTGCTTTCCTAGTTTTGCATTAGTGAAAGTCATCTTATTTGCTTCATCGAATATCATTTTCGATTTGGGTTTAAAACACGTGCATTACATTCTTGCTTGTTGTTTTCAATTCTAGTGAACATAGACTAAGTAACAGGTCGTACACGTGGGGGTGATTTCCATGGTATTGACAGGAAATTAATCTTACTTTCACTGCACAACACATACCGAATCACTTCATAATTAACACAACAGCTCAAAACATCCCCCCTTTTCCGCGGTATTCCTCCGCCCGATTGAGGTAACCTTATAAGCCAAAACAAACTTGACATTTCCTCTAAGTCTTCTTTTAGGATTCTGACATCATTCTACGTCTAAAGGCATAAGCCCACAAAATTAAAATTAACCCTAGGGTTAGTCTCTGGATTTGCGTGTGCATCTTGCTTGTTTTCAGTTCTGTTTTCTCTGTCATACTCTGTCTTCTGTGATCACCTCAGAACAATTTGATAAGTGTACTAAACATTGTTAAAAATCAAATCAGCAGCTTCTTATATTTTTCTTATACCAGTCTTATTACACCGACATCGGTTAGCTGACCGACGTCGGCTATAGTCTAACCGACATCGGTTATCAGACCGATATCGATTCGCATCTTTTACAGATTCGACAAACCAAAGAACCGCCAATTTCACCATTCTCGAGTCATTTACTTTCGATAGATTGAAGCCCTACTGTATACTCTTGTCCATGGTTGTTATCACTCGGAAGCAAGCCGCCGCCATGGTTTCACATGCCTGCTCTGTGCCTTTGCCTGAATCACCCCCTTCACATTCTATAGGGAACCCTACAGACACCAGTGATATCCCCAAAATTCCTGTAGGAGATAAGGAATTTGCCAAATTTCTGGATGCTAATCCTAGTGCCGTACAATACTATTTGTCTCATGCCCCTGACCGTACGCCCGATGGTCAACTCCTTGTTGGCATGCCTATTAGTATAGCAGCTCACTTAGCTCCCACTCCGCCTGATAACACCACCTTGCTTCCTGCATCTTTAGCCCCGTCTCCCAATCCGACGGCTTCAGAGGTTCATACGACATGATTGGCTTTCCGTTGGTTAATCTTGGACCCCACATATCATTACCGCCGACTGCCCCTACCTCATCTCTCTTGCAGACTACTCCGTTCATGACTTGCTCTCTGCCACCTATCCACATGAGCTTTCCTTCTCAAGCTCCGCCTACCTTTTCATTCCCATACATGTATCCAGTGACCTCAACATCTTATATGGGATATCCCTATTTGGTCGCCTCAACATATTCATCCTCCATACCTTATCAACACTTAACCCCACCACTGTCTAGCGGAGGCCCTTGGCCCAATTTACCTCCGTTTACCACGACCACACCATCATCTCATCCAACCACGGATTTCATCAAACAAATGATGGACAAAATGCAAAATCTGGAGGCTTCTGTTTCGGGAAGTCGTAGCGCCTTGACATACGAGCAAGTTTGTCGGGAGCCTATTCACCCTTCTGTCCCCCTTCATTCATATCCTCCTCAATGGGAATTACCAAAATTTACCCGTTTTAATAGTAAGGAGGACCCTCAACAACACTTACGATCATTTAGACATGCCTGCTATCTGATTGCTCACGACGACGCTTTACTACTTCACACCTTTCCCATGTCCTTATCAGGACCCGCCTTGGAGTGGTACAGTGCTTTAACCCAAAGACTCAATCTTCTCTTTTAACCAACTAGCCCAATCTTTCTTGGATCATTTCTCCATTAACATTGCCAAGAAAGTATCTATCACCGACCTCTATGCCATCCGACAATTTGAAGACGAATCTATCGCAGATTTCATTGGACGATGGCGAGGCCTTATCAACCAACTTACGTATGCCTTGCCTCAGACCGAACTTATCGAACTGTTTACGCGGGCCTGCGCTAAACACATCTCTCCTACCCTTCAAATTCAAACTTTCCGCACATTTGACGAGGCCTTTACCATGGCTCGGAAACTAGAAATTCGAGCCTTAGAAGAAGAGAAATTGCGGTTGCGCAACAAAAACCCCAATTTCCGGACTCCA
Organism: Taxus wallichiana var. yunnanensis; assembly: GCA_018340775.1. NCBI lineage: Eukaryota > Viridiplantae > Streptophyta > Pinopsida > Cupressales > Taxaceae > Taxus > Taxus wallichiana. The sequence continues at coordinate 51,563,761 of CM031237.1, forward strand.
GATTCCACCAACAAACCTAACACCACCAATCCTCACCCATCGACTGCTTCGAAATCAAAAGGAGCCATGCACGCGGTGATGGTCAAATCCCAACCACCATCTAATACCCCGCCAAAAACCACCTATAAGTATAAAGCAGAGCCCATCAACTACACTCCCTTGGGAGAAACATATGGTGTAATATTGGAAAAATTGCTTAAAGCAGGAGCCATTACCTTACCTCCTGTTAAACCTCACTCCGGGTTTGATTCCACTCACGCCATACCTTCTTGGTACAAAGAAAATGACTTCTGTAACTTCCACCGCGTAAAGGGACATAGTCATGAGAACTGCAAGATGTTGAAAAACATAGTGCGCAGAAATGGTTGATGCAGGGATATAACCCTTGATAATCCTAATGCCCCTGCCAACCGAAATTTGAAAATCTTCAACAAACCATTCCCGAATCACTCTTCCAATAAGTAACATAAACCAGATATCTTAGCCGAGGAGAGTGTTCATGAGATCCATGCAGTCTTCGATTCCCAGCCAAAAGCCTCTATCGAGAAAATTTTGAATCAAGCCTCTTCACTGACGCAGGGGCCCGAACCTCCTTCACCATCATCAAGCCAAGGCGAAATCATTCCTTTACCCATGAAGGAGTTAACTGCCCAGAGTTCTCTTCTCATAGATGAGTCTTCTTACACCACATCCCTACAAGACTGCGAACGGATGTTATCTAACTTATCTATTTCCCAAACGTCTCCTTCTACCACTCTTGCTGCACAAGAGGAAGGCTCGCTACTCCTTTTGTCATCCTTAGACAAGAAACCTCTTGCACCGACATCACCAAATTCTGTAACCATGCCGGATCCTCTCAAACATGCCCTCCTACCTATTAGTTCTTCATCGCCTAAATCTTTTCAGCGACCGGTTGACCTCTTAACACCTATTGATACAATGCCTCGTCTACCCCCTGCATCACACCCACAGTGGACCGGAATCACAACCCACCTTTCTTCCATACAAAAATTCCAATTCACACCTGAAGACTGTCATTCTCCAGAAGATAGACGAGTCCTATGGGAACGTTTGAGTACCCCCTATTCTACTCAAATGCAGATGACCGATATAGACACCTCTACCATATACCTGAAGTGTTTACAGAAACTCAAAATGCCTATGTCCTCATCTCCATCCCCCGCATCTCTACCAAGTATCTCATCCACCTCTATTAGCCTAACCAAATCTTCCCCTACACTTGGGACCTCACCAATACCCAGTCTAACACACCCGCCTAAGCGACTAGATTTATCCAAAAATAAAGCCGCCCCTCCACTTAGGAGACAACCTCAATCCGTGCCTCTATCACAATTAAAACCATCATCGTCACACCTACCTTCCATATTGGGACCTCATCCCTCCACCTTGCATCAATATATCATACCTCCTGCGTTTTCTTTAAAACGACCTACGCCTTCTGCACCCATACAGAGATCTAAGGGTATATCAACATTGTCACCTCACGTATCCTATCCACCCATCAACCCTAAACAAATTTCATCATCAAAGGACTTGTTTTCCGTCACTCCTCTTTTGTCGCCATTGTCTCTGGATACCACGTTATCTGGAGCCTCATCATCTAACCAGCTAAACGTAGCTCCTGCGCCAAAGAAACCACGTTTAGTTAAAACCACGTGTCAACACCCCTTGGCTAAACCACCACCCGTATGAACCAACCATGCCCGAACATTACCGAAACCTGCTCAATCAATACCCTCATCCTCCTCCGATTTTGACCCACTCAAAGGATCTTACGCCAAAATCCTTGCTATGTTGGTGGAGAATGCGACCATTTCTCTACCCCCACTTAGACCTTATGACCCGTCTAAACCTCGACCTATAGGTTATGATGAGTCTAAAATCTGCGCTTACCACCGCACACCAGGACATGATGTGGAGGGATGCAAAGCTTTAAAAGCCATCCTTCGTCAGTCACCTCTCTCAGATAGAAAGATTAAGAAAGACAACTTACGGAGGGAGAGACCTTTAGCTTCAATTCCCTCTCCTATACCACCTGTCCCCACCTCACCAATATCTATCATTATTACAACCCCACCTCTCGAAGACCATGATTTATCCCGACCATCTTCATCTCAGGTCCACGAGATTAATATGATTAGTGTTGCTACTCGAGTGCAGAAAAACAATGGGAAAGCAAAAGAAAGCACACCTGCATCCTCTCTTTCTCCGTCCACCATCCCGATCGCACCACCACCTAAAGTGGTTATTCGTGGACCCGCCTACCCCGTCTCTAATGGAATTGCCCACCGAGCCATGATCAAACAGCTTCACCAATCACCTGTAAAAATGACACTGTATGATCTCATTCAGACTTCTGAATCTCATCGACAAGCTCTTGTTGAAATCCTTCAAGGGATCGAGGTCTTACCTAATGAAACCCTGCCTGTTACCTCCATTCTAACACCCAATCACGTTGCTTCCCTCACCAAACAACCTACCACCCCAACCACTTCTGTCTCTATACAACAAGCTGCTGCAGTCAGTTTCTCCGAAGACAAAATTGTTGACTTTGGTACAGAAGATCCTGACCCTGCTCTTTTCATCTCAGCTTACATCCGGGACATTCGGGTACATCATGTTATGATCGATGGGGGCGCTAGCCTAAACATCATCTCTTCAAAAGCCTTCCAACAAATGAATATCCCTTCTAGCTACATGTGTGCCAACCCCATCATGTTGCGGTCATTCAATGATGCTATTACCTCTACCTTAGGCACCGTGATCCTTAACATTCATGTAGGACCACGTACTTTACCCGAACTCTTCTATGTCCTTGAGGGAGAGTTCCAATACAATATATTGTTAGGTCACCCTTGGATCCAGGCTATGGGATGCGTTCCCTCAACCTTACATAGATGCATAAAATTTGAGTACGAGGGGAAGTCTTACACCGTAAAAGCTGATCCTCCCCCCTTCAAAACCTGCAATATGTTATATCGCCCTAATGATGTGCTTGTACCAATCAAGACACCCATTCATCCAACCCAACCATCCACTTCAACCACACCTCTACCATTCACTTCAACAGCACCTACACCTTCAACCCAAGAAATCACCGTCGCAAAAACCACTTCCCTTCCCGCAGCTAACATCCCAACCGCAGACCCCTTAGTAGATGTTTTTCAACACCTTACGCTGGGGGAGTATCGCCTATATAACGTTAGTTCTTTCCATACCCCACAGGAGTACGGACAGGTACATGCACATCCTACCTATGACCGTCGTGTGGGGGAAGTAATCCCCTACGGACCACCTCACTGCCGCACTAACCTAACATATGGGGGTGTCGACGCATCTTCCGTTGCCCCTGAGCCTCCTCTTGGTGTGGTTCCCTTCCAATCTGATTTCCAATACCTGACAAATCGTCGTTTCACCCTTACCTTCTTGACTCGCTGTGCTTGGAAAGGCTTTGGTTTTGGTCTTTATGAACAAGGCCGACATACAATCATTCCTGTAACTACTCGCAAGCACAATGATCGTAGTGGTCTCAGATTTCCGGGAACACTTACACCGAAGGAACCTCGTGTCAGTTGTCTTCTAGAAGATGACGACGTCACCCCTACCGAACCATCATCACCCATTTTTCCTTCGTCACCCACAGAGTCGATAGATCCCGAATCTATCCCTCCTAACTTTTTTTTTTCATAAATGCTATCTTCCTAGGTCCTCTCACTTATCAACGTGATAATGAGGACCCCTCTTCTATCCCCCTTCTGTATCCAGACATGATTGAAGAGGACTCACCTTCAATTAATGTTGTTGAGTGCCAGGATGATGACTCCATCCTCACTTACCTTGGTGCGGACGACTCTTATATTCAACGCGCCTTACCATCTGAAACTCAAACCATGTTGAACGAGTCTACTATAGAAATCAACATCCACACGGAGGAGGATCCTCACATTGTGAAGATCGGACAATCCCTTAGCGCATCAGAATAGGTCGCCTTTACTACCTTTCTCCGTACTCGCAACCAAGCTTTCGCTTGGTCCTACGCTGACATGCCAGGAATTGATCCTGACATTGCTGTCCATAACATTACCCTGAAACCCGATTCCAAACCAATTAAATAGAAATTGAGAAAAATGCATCCACGCATTGCCCTCTTGGTCAAAGAGGAGCTTCAACGACTCCTTTCTGTTTCCTTCATCCTGCCTATCGACTATCCTCAATGGATTTCTAACATCGTACTCATCACTAAAGCGACGGGGGACTTTGATATGCACCGATTTCCGGGATCTTAACCTTGCTTGCCCTAAGGATGACTTCCCCTACCTAGTATTGACCAACTTGTTGATCTCACTGCAGGCCATGAGATGCTCTCTCTCATGGATGGCTTTTCAGGATACAACCAAATTTTGGTTGCCCCTGCCGATCAACATAAAACTACCTTCATAACTCCTTGGGGAACCTTCTGTTATCGTGTAATGCCATTTGGCCTTAAGAATGCTGGTGTAACCTATCAGCGGGCTATGACCTACATTTTTCATGACATTATGCACACTATCCTTGAAGATTACGTCGATGATCTTCTTGGAAAATCTAAACATCGTAGTGAACATCTCGATGTTTTAACCATTATTTTTGATCGCTGTTACAATATTCTGTCCGTCTTCAACCAAAGAAATGTGTCTTTGGTGTCCTTTCAGGAAAACTTCTTGGCTTTATCGTCTCTTTGCGTGGCATTGAGGTCGACCCATCTAAAGTCAAAGCTATCCTAGAAATGCCCCCACCTACTAACCTCAAACAATTGCGTAGTTTACAAGGTAAGCTCCAATCTATCCGGCGTTTCATCTCTCAACTCTCGGATCGATGTCAACCTTTCCATCACCTCCTTAAAAAAGACATTGACTTTCAATGGAGTGAAGAGTGCCACCAAGCCTTTGAGGCTCTCAAAGCTTATCTCTTGCAGCCACCCGTGCTTATCCCACCTCAGGATGACCGCCCTTTCTACCTTTACCTTTCCGCCACCGACCACGCTGTAGGGGCCATGCTTGCACATCGTGACTCCGAGAATCGCGAACAAGCCGTTTATTATATAAGTCGTACTTTGGTGGACTATGAGACTAGGTATACACATGTAGAAAAGTTGTGCCTAGCCCTATCATTCGTGGCCACCAAACTCCGACACTACCTCCTGAATCACAAAACTTTCGTCATCACCAACACGGACCCCATCCATTATATGTATGCCAAACCCCATCTAAACCAACGCATCGCCCGATGGCTCATGCTCCTCGCCGACCTCGACCTTGAGTTTGTCCACCAGAAATCAATCAAAGGACAAACCATCGCAGATCAACTCGCGGAAGCCCCTCTACCCGGGGCACAATTTACCAATTTTAATTTCCCCGACGAACTCATCGCCACTCTTTCACTCAGGGAGGAGTCGTATCCAATGACCCTCTTCTTCGATGGATCCAAATGCCAACGCGGTAGAGGAGCCGGTGTTGTTCTCATTCCTCTCGACGCTGAGCCTATGCCTCTCTCATTCCGACTCGATTTCCCCTGCACTAATAATACTGTGGAATACGAGGCCCTTGTTCTGGGTCTCCAGGTTGCGTTACACTTAGGTGTCAAATCTATCAATATTTTTGGTGACTCTCAATTGGTAGTCAATCAAGTTATGGGCATCTACCAATGTAAAAATGAGGAACTTCAAAAGTACAAACACTATGTGGATTCACTTCTAGCCTTATTTACTCACTATTCTATCCAAACCATTCCTCGCTCCACTAACAAATTTGCGGATACTATGGCTTGCTTAGCCTCGCAAATTCCAGCTTCATCAACTGACTCTGACATTTTCGTCTTGGTCCAACAACTCTTTGCCCCATCTTACTCAGCCCCGGTTGTTTGTATGATAAATAATGTGTCTGCTAATTCGCAGGATACCTGGTATCACCAATTTCACGACTACCTTACAACCTCTGTTCTCCCATCTGAACTTACTAGTACCGGAAAACGCACTTTTCTTAAACGTGTTTCTCGTTATGTCATTATGGGGGGACTCCTTTATAAACGTGGCTTTGATGGCATCCTCCTTCGATGTCTCACCGGTGCGGAGGTCACCTATACCATCCAACAAGTCCATGATGGTATTTGTGGTGGACATTTTAGCGGCCTTGCCGTGGCCAAACGAATCCTTCGCCTAGGTTATTATTGGCCTACTCTCAATAACAACTGCTACAAATATGTTAAGCGTTGTGTTATGTGTCAACAACATGCCAACCTTCAACATACTCCTAGCCATCCGCTACAGGTCGCACGAGATCTTTGGCCCTTCTCACAATGGGGTTTAGACCTTATTGGTGAGATTCATCCGTCCTCTTCGCAACGTCACCGATGGATAATCACAGCAACCGAATATTACACAAAATGGGTGGAGGCTATTCCGCTTATTTCAACTAAAAAAGAAAAAATTGTAGAGTTCATTAACCACCACATTATCTGTCATTTTGGTGTTCCTCATCGCCTGATAACAGATAATGGAAAATATTTCAAAAATAAGTTGTTGCAAGACCTTTGTGACAAATTTGGTATCAAACTTAGCTTCTCATCACCCTACTATCCACAAGCGAATGGACAAGCCGAATCTTCTAATAAAACCCTAACCAAAATCCTCATGAAAGTTGTCAATGAGTCCGGAAGAAATTGGCACGATCACATCCCCTTTGCCCTCTGGGCTTATCGTACTAGCATTCGTACCTCCACTAATGCCACACCTTTTTCTTTGGTATATGGTACCGAGGCTGTCTTGCCTCTCGAAATACAAATACCCTCCCTCAGAATATCTCTTCAGGATATTCTCACCAATGATGATTTCCGCCAAGAGCGGTTAGCCCAATTGGAGCTTCTTGACGAGCGTCGTCTTACAGCTCTTGATCACCTTCAAATCTATCAAAAACGCATCAAGCGTGCTTATGATAAGTGACTTCATGAGCGTACCTTTAAGGTTGGTGATCTTGTCCTCAAAGAGAATCAACATGTAACCAAACTAGAAAAGAGCAAACGTGGAAAATTTTCTCCCAATTGGATTGGGCCTTACATAATCACTCACACTTATGGATCAGGCACTTATCGTTTAGCTTCGCTTAATGGTAAACCTGAGCTTGAACCCTTAATGCCTTGCATCTTCAACCTTTCTACTGTTGAATTTAGTGTTATATCACTTCTTATCTACCTACCGCTCGTCCCTTGAGCTCATTTACCATTACATACACTTTGTTTCCTACATCTTACAATCAAATCAAGCTCACATAGTTTGATTCCCACCTCCCCTTAACAATGCCTTCCCTTTTTAGTCTAGTCCATGACTTCAAAGTATTAAAATGACACATTCTTAATTATATGCTTATGGGATTTTCTTGAGTCAAACTTTCTACCAAACTAGATGCTTTACGCCAAAAGGACATCTGGCTCTCTAAATTATATATAGACTACTCCCTCGAAGGATAGCTATATGCCAAACTATTGCTGCTATTATATATAGACTGCTCCCCCGAAGGACAGCTATGCACAAAAATCACATCTGCTACTATAAATAGATCGCTCCTCAAGGACAGCTATACACAGTCAGCCTTTATTAGAAGCTTCTCGCATTGATCAGCTTCGTGAAGACCTCAAGAATAATACAATCAATATCCCTTGTAGCTTCCCGCATCGATCATCTATATTCAAGTAAAATAAAGCCACCTTCAAAAGAACTTTTGAGTCATGGACTTGTCTATTTAGGTTAGGTTCTCTTTCGTAACACTCACTTTATAATAAGTTCTCCGTACTCGCCTATACCATCCACCTCACCTCACCATTTGTTTAAACTCAAGGGACGTAACGTACACCCGATATATTGTGATCATACAACTCTTTTCACCTATTGACTTCTTGTCTATGCACGGTACCTAGGGGTTCAAGCTCATCCTGCATTAATATGTGGTTTGTTTAGCTCTTTTCAACTACGGAGTAACTTTTTCCTCTTTGACTCGAATCTAGGATTATGTGTTGATCTTAATCAGGACATGGTTCCCTACCACTTGGGTAGGCTAACTTTCGCTTCACTTCTACCTATTCCAAAATCACCAATTCATTACCAACACCAACAACATTACCCTACCAATATCAATATCAATATTTTTACCAACCAACAAATTGCCTAACCATACCTAAATTGCCTGAATTCACCTCTCCCTGGTCTTAAGGGAGAACTACATCGGTCTGAGGCCCCTCCTTGCTTTGTGCAATGGGCTATGTAGGCAGCACTTTGGAGACATGGGGTCTCCCAAGGTTAGCTCGACCATCCCCTACCATAACCTATCATGTGTGGTAAATATAAATATTTTTGTGTATTTCTATTTAATCACATTCCTCTTTATCCTTTTTCAAAACACAAAAAGGTTCAAACACAAGCATTCTTATTATTATCATAACTCAAATCAACATACATATTCAGTTTTATTTAGATGTTAAACAAATACATCTTCTATATCATCGACACGCAGGTCGGCATCTTTATTTATTCTTATACCTCGATACAATTTACTTAGACCCTCACGCCTCATCCCGAACCAGGTGATGATCGTGATCATCGATGCCTCTCGCCGGGCCTCTCTGTCCTCAAAGGTACCATGGCTATTGGTACCACCCACTGATCTACCAATCTCTCCTGTAACATATGAATACACTCCCTCGCATGGAGGTATCTCGCCTCTAGTCCCTCGCTCGTGACTCCGCAACCGCTAACAATCCTCTTGCCTCATTCACCTGCGTTTGGAGCTGATGAACTAATCTCTGCAGATGATCTCTCTCCGCTGTAATCATAGCTATGTCAGGACAATCACGTACCTCGTAGCTCTGTTACCCACCATAATCTATAGGCCTCTGTCATTCCTGCATCCATCACCCTGCGATCGGCTGCTACCTCCTCTGGCCCTTCTGGAGGTGTTGGCCGGGGAGGTGAGAATGCTACCTCGGCGTCGATCCTCATATATGGTCTATAAGCCAGGGTATATCCTGCACAAATCCAAATTGTCACCGCACACGATCTAGAGGAATCCTCTCATACTCCCCTGGCCTATGCCCTACAATCCACCTCAATCACTCTACACCCCTCAACTCCTCAGCTATATTCTCTGTTACCATATAGTTCCCGTAAGGCCTCCAACAGATATCCGCAATCGTCACCATCTCCCATACCTACCTATAATACTCAATGTCACCCGTCACGGCCTGGGATCTTGCCTCTTGTTCTGTCTGGACCCATCATCTGAATCCCAACCTCTGCACTCCGGTCTCTCCTGACTGGATGGGTCGGCCTATTGGTCACACACAAACAATGTGCTCATAGGCCCAACAATGTAATAAAAATGAACAATCCAGTGTCGTCCTGTGATTTCGTCTACACGCCCATAAACCCCTATATAGCTCCACCAAATATGCAGGTGCCCATGCAAAAGTCACGTTCCTTTCTATCATTTCCCAAATAACACACATCAATGCTTTTAGAAATCTTCCCCCATCCGCCCTTGGTAACGCATAATATCCAACCGCTATCATTAATATCACTGCTAACCTTGTTTCCTCAGGGTGTGCTGCATACATTATACCATACGTGAATGTCAAACCTCGCTGTGTCAAATCTCGTGCGTATGGACCAAATACTGTTGTTATCGCTCCCCGTGCCGCGCTAGGTAATGCCTGATATACTGGTCTTCCTGTAATTGGGAGTCTCAAAATACGGAACACATCTTCCAATGTCACTGTCATCTCCCCTGTTGGCAGATAGAAGGTATTCCTGTCTGGATTCCATCTCTCAATCAACGCTTGTAACATAGCATGGTTACGTGTGATTCGTGAATAATAGCGGATTCCACTTAACCCCAAATGATTTATCAATGTCCATTCAGCTGGTGTTACATCCGCTCGGATTCGTGACAACAGCGCTGGCACAGTATCGTTCATCCTGAACCCTGCCTCCACCTGCACACATCAAAATGACACACAGCCAATCAATAAATCAAATTCCCAAGGGTTCTTTCTCACATTCTGGAAATTCCTGCAGTAACCGGCATCGGTTTTAGATAACCGGTATCGGTTCCATAACCGATACCGGTTATCTTAAGCCGATATCGGTCAATATCAACTTTACACACCCTGCCTAAAAACACCACCTATGACAATAATTTGATCGTTTATCCCTCTCTGTACATACAAACATTCCCGAAACCCCTGACTACCTACCCCATTACATTCACCCTATCCCGATTCATTGTCTATCACCTTTTCTTTCTCATCTTTATCTACTTAATCTCCCTCATCCCATGCAAGAATCAAATTACAACCAAGACGTTTACCTCTTGGGCTGCAGCAGCTTGAGATGGCACTTGTCTTCCTTCTCGTCCCTGCCTGCTGGACGCTTCTCCTCGTTCTGCCATGTTCACCACCCTCTTCAAATCTAACTTACCATTTTGCCTTCTGAATCTCAGCTCACATTGATTTTCCCTGTCTCTTTTCTCCTTATCACTCAATTCTCTCATGCAATTACCTGTCTCAGTAGTCAAAAAGTGTCGCAATCACGTATTTAACTTGTTGCATGACTCTAAAAATAAGAATGCTTAAAATAAGAACTTAAGTTGCCAACCCAGCAGTTCTATTTTTAGGGAAATAATTCTTCCATAACCGATATCGGTTATGTAACCGATATCGGTCATATAGATACCGACATCGGTTACACAACCGATGTCGGTCATATACCCCTTGTTGCTTAAACCTAAGCCGTTTCTTCATTTTTGCAAATTTTTGTGGCGCCCGTCCCTTTTTCCTGCATAAACAACACCATTATCTATAAATTTTTCATCAAATCCATATCTCATCACAATTTCATCAACATCATCTATCCATATCACAAAAACAACTAAGCCATCAACAAACAATATCAAAAACCATCAATCTATACACCATTTGGATCCAATTCAGCAGCTACATACGTTCAATTTCACAAACCAGCAACACAACACATCAAACATTTCATAAACACAACATGTCAATTAAACTCATCATCTATATCTACATACATCCCATCAACAAAAGACATCAACACCATCAATATATAAACCATGTGGATCAAACTCATCATACACCCTCGACAAAACACTTAAAAACATTTTAAACACAACATGTGGGTCAAATCATCATATCTATATATCCAAAGTTTCAAATATACAATGTGCTCTGCAAAGGGACCTCTGTGAGCTCATACTAATACAAAGCCGGCACGCAGGCCGCAATAACTGTCAATAATCTCGACTCGGCTCGCAGGCCGGTCTCTCATATCAAAAACATACTCGGCTCGCAGGCCGGTATCAACTGTACAACCCGTACTCGGCTCGCAGGCCGGTATATACAATAAATGAATGAATGAATAAATGAATACATAATATCTAGGCACGCAGGCCTCTATAAACATAGCCGGTTCGCAGACCGGTGCCCATATCCAATGAACCAATACAAAAATATGCAGGGACCCCTCAGCTCTCTCCACCGCCCTCTTCCTATCTACCTGCTGGTCCCTATGCCGCTCTCGCCTCCCGCTCTGTAATGCACCCACGGCGTGGCTGCACCTCCCGAGATCTCTCGGCCCGAGAGGTCTCTGCTCTATGTGCCGCATATGGCTGATAATCAGCCCCGGTACCATCAAGAATATCCTGATAGTACCGGGCCTCCACTCTAGCCTCCATATAACGATCTCGAGCCACCGTAGGTGTTGGGGCGGCCCCTCGACACCTAATAAGTGCCCCTCGTGCTGCGCACTGGTGGTGTGGTGGGCCGTGGTGGTACTGCCGTGGTGCTTGCTGGTGGTGCTACGCCGTGTCAGTGTGCTGCTGTGCTCAAGCTACCGCCTCGTAAGACACCTATTCGTGCTGTGCGGCAAAGCAAGCTGCCCTGTAATAACTATACTACGACCTCGAGCTGGTCCTCTCGCTCTAACCGCCAAGTCAAGTCTCTGGGCATGCGGGTTGGCTTATCCTCGCAGCTCTCTCTCCTACCCACCATACTAAAAATGATCCCGCATGTAGGCGTCGCCCATGTATCATCCTACCCCTCTCTCCGCCCAATTTGGGTCCATAGGATGTGGTGTAGGTAGTGGAGCCTCTACATCATCCCTCCGGTACTGAGGGAAGCGAGGTGGCTCATCCTGTCGTAGCCCCATCTGCCTGCCGTGCACCTCTCTGTGGATTTCCTCTCATACTCCCCGGGCCTCCGTCCTGCAATCCAGAATGTATACTGGATCCATCTCAGCTGTGATCGGGCTCCTCCACGGGGGTGATGACCTCTATACGGTCTCCATACAATATCTACCACTATCAGGCCCTCTAACATATGTCTATGATAAGTGACGTCCCACCCTGCAAGCACGCTCGGGTCGGCCCACGACCCCCAACCACCTCTAAAAGCCATATCTATAGATGACCTGTGGCCCTGGCTGCTAGGGCAGCCCTACTGGTCTAATGCATATGATATGCTCATATGCCCAACAGTGTAGTAAAAACGTCGAGCAAATCCCGAATCGCCTCATCCGGCGATAGCCCCATAGCTCTCGATATAACTGCACCAGGTATACTGGTGCCCAAGCATAACATGTGTGCTCCTCCACCATCTCATGTAGCACCCCCATAAGCACCCATGGAAAGTGGCCTCCCTCTGAGTCTGGGAGGGCGAAGCAGGTGATCTCGATCATCATCAGCACGGCAAGCCGTGTCTCATGGCGGTGGGCTCGGTACATATCCCCATACGCGATACTCGCACTGTGATATGTCAGTAGCGCAGCTGCATCCCCGAATACGTGTAGGATGTTGTCCATGGCTATCTCAGCATCAACCTGAAAGACTACCTCTCCATCAATCGGTAATCGAAGGATGCGATACACATCCTCCAATGTGATGGTCATCTCTCCAGTCGGGAGATGGAACACATTGGTCGCCGGATCCCATCTCTCGATGAGGGCGACCATCAAACTGTGATCCCTGTCAATCGCTCTGTTTCGCTAGACTCCGCCGAGTCCCACCTCGCACATGATACCCCACTACGCTGCAGACACGTGTGGCCGCATCCGTCTCAACAGTGGGGGCATCTCCGCCCCACATCGTCACCGCCGACGTGCTTGCAAAACCAACTCACTACGTTAGCCCTACTCTTTATCACAACATCTACTTATACCCTCTACACCCACCTATCTTACCCTAAAAACCTCTACGATATCCCCCTCCCTCTTCACACCCAAACAACAACCTAAACCATACCAAAACACTCAAACAATACCAAAACACCTCCACCACAACCCAAACAATACCAAAACACCTAAACAATACCAAAACACTCAAACAATACCAAAACACCTCCACCACAACCCAAACCATATCAACACACCCAAACAATACCAAAACACCTAAACAATACCAAAACACCCTCACCACAACCCAAACCATACCAACACACCCAAACCATACCAACACACCCAAACAATACCACAACACCCAAACAAACAACAACCTAAACCATACCAAAACACTCAAACAATACCAAAACACCTCCACCACAACCCAAACCATATCAACACACCCAAACAATACCAAAACACCTAAACAATACCAAAACACTCAAACAATACCAAAACACCCCCACCACAACCCAAACCATACCAACACACCCAAACAATACCACAACACCCAAACAAACAACCCAAATAATACCAAAACACCCAAACAACAACCAAAAATTCAAACCAACAACAAAACCCAAACCAACAAAAATAAAAATAACTAAGGACCGGTACCGGTCACTTATGACCGACACCGGTCCTCTTCACCGATGCCGGTCGCTATACGACTGACACCGGTCACTCACAAAACTCCGTCCACCAAAAAATTCATGACCGATGTCATTAACTTCAAACCGCCGTGTAAAATTCTGGAGCCGAACCCCGCGCGGCCCCCCCAAATCCATTTTTTCCTATTTCTCCCTCTATACCCACCCAAACACCATAAAAACCTACCCACCCAGCCGCCTTGGACTATTTAACCTATCTACCCTCTCCTTTTTTCAAATCATTTCTATTTATTAATTATTTTATCAAAATCTAACATTCCTACCCAAAACCCAAATACAACATAATATACTCAAATCCACACAATGAGGGGTTTCGAACCTACCGGTACGATGACACGTCGTCGTGGTGGGATGGGTGGTGGTGGTCCAAGAGGTCCAAAGCACCTCCTGCTCCTCTGGATGTGCCATGGCTCTAACTCCCATCTACCGGGTCCTCCACCAATCAACCGCGCCTCCTACTCACTCGGGCCCACTACTCACTCACTCCTCCACTCAAATAGCGCCACCTCAACCAACAAATGGTCCAATCTCAATAATCCACCTCAGATAACTCACATCGGTTGTCAAATTGAAAATGTGACAATGATAGGCCATATTTTTCTTTTTATAGGTTTTTGACCTATAACCGATATCGGTTTTATTATGCCCTAAGGAACCGGTATCGGTCCCCTAACCGATATCGGTCATAGATAATCGACATCGGTTTTATTCCAACTTTTCCCCCAATTTCTGCCCCTATTTACTAATCGCCCTTTCTCACAAACATCGCCTATATCAACCTTTGCTGCAACCCCTTTGTTAACCCATTTGGCCTGACCCAAGGCCGTAACCAACCAATTTGGCCCGACCCAAGGCCTCACCCCAACCATTTTGGCCCGACCCAAGGCCGCAACCCAACAATTTGGCCCGACCCAAGGCCTCACCCCAACCATTTGGCCCGACCCAAGGCCGCAACCCAACAATTTGGCCCGACCCAAGGCCTCACCCCAACCATTTGGCCCGACCCAAGGCCACAACCCAACAACTTGGCCCGACCCACGGCCCTCACTCATCAATCAGCCCGACCCAAGGCCGTACCACTTAAATACCTCACCCAACATCAACAACATACACTTTTATCCACCCATCATGTAACTTTTGTTCACTCGAGCTCACCTGTTCATGTTTTAGCATGATTAGGGTCCTTGACTTGATCTGTCGACCAACTTTGCCTAGACTTAGACCGTGACGTTTATCTCAACCAAACCAACCATTTGGTACTGCCGAACATGCCCAAACGTTCCTGTACCTTACCCGTTATATACCCTGGAGCTACTTCCTATGCCTTGGATACCAGGATTATATCACCCTTGTTTGGATAAACTATCGACCTTTGCCTATGCATTGCTGGTTTGCTCGTCAAATCATGTACCCTAGTCGCACTAATGCATTTCCACGTGCGTCTGCTTCTTTGGACCTACCTCACCACCTCACCATCATCTCCACACCATTTACCCTTTATCAACCCTATCCCTGATTTCACGCTATCTCAATCTGTGATAGATTTGAGGGGGATTACCTATACCCTTAACAGGGGAAACCACTTCATATTATTGTCCGTGCAGCTTTACAAAACAAACTACATGACAATAAGGGGCTAATGTAGACACCAAATTTGTGTCTTACGACCCCTTGTGACCCGCATCTCATTTCGCAACCTAACCTCACCACCTAAACCTTACACAATTATTTATTAATTATCTTATAATTAATAAATCCACATCGCCTTACCTGCCACCTCATTTTGCCACCTCATCATGACCTAGGCCTAACCCTAAACTAATCTAATTAAGACCTATAACTTGGTCTACATCCACACCCATGACTAATGACCCCTTTCTCGCACCCAAAACCGACCTTCTAGTCACTTGACCAAGCCCGCAACTAATCCCTCGGGAGAAAAGGAGGGAAAGTTGGCTATTTTACTAAAAATAGCCCACTTTGACCTGACCGATACCGGTTCCTACTCGACCACCATCGGTTACGTAACCGCCATCGGTTCCCTGTAAATGGGCTCCCTAACCAGAAACAAAGGTCAAAGGATTTTTGGATCAATCAGGATCATCAGAAGCGATAAAAAGAATCCGGATTTGCTGAGCCAAGCAAGAGACAAGTGAAGAGACAAGAAGAGTTTGCAGCGAAGGAGACCAAGCCCAAGACTGCAACTGAATAATCAGAGCCCTGTGATACTCAGCTGATCATCGGGAGGGAGGTATCTCATCTCCTGAGTGCCAGGCCATCCTACCTGAGTTCTACCTTTGTCATTACACTTCTCGGACCTACATCCTCGTCAATAACCAGTAAGCTGCATCTTGTGTGTTCTCTTTAATAATATTTCTTAGACTTTTGAATCACAGCCGTCATAAATCCATTCCTAGATCTACCACCCAGCAACACATTATATCTAACTATCATTCATTTACCTCTCATCACCCCGTTACCTAATCCCGCTCATATACTAGCCTTACAAACAACACAACCACCCTACAACCGACCCTCACCAAAAGTCCCTAAAACATAGCCCCCACCGATATCGGTTAGCAGTAACTGGTATCGGTTATTGTGACTCAAAACCAGAAACCAGCCTTTCCCCCTACCTGTTTCAACGAAGCAATTAAATTGTTATTTTACAATATTTCGTGTTAATTCATATTAGTAGGGGAACTGACCACCTTCGAAAGGAAGTGTTATATTTCCTGGGCCCAAGGCAGTTCCCTCATTTATTGTCTAATCAAAATCTTGTGGTCTTGTATTCTTATTTGCAGGTAGTCCTTCCAAGACAAAAAGGAGTTCTTCGCAATCAACCTGATCTCTCTCTACGGTACGCACACACCATCTCGACATTCAACAGGTATTCCTCCTAGCCCTAACCCTTATCTGTTTCTAAAAGGAATGAAAGGATAGAAGCAACTCTATCCCCAAAAAGCTGAAACATTCCGAGCGAAACAGTGCCATCCTGATTGGTCAAAGAACTCTAGTCAATTGAATGAAAGGCCTATGAGGTGGAGGTGTTGACAAGATTCTTGTTAGCAGAGATATGGAGACCTTTGACCTCTTCTTCCTCTCCTTTATCTTTCTGGGGATGAATGTAGATAGATAAAAATCCTTCTTCTCTTATTCTTGATCTTGTCTAAATTCTTCTCATGAATCTGCTAGGCTTGGACTGCTGAAACTAGTGGATTCTACCATTTTGGAATCACCAGATGTGTAATTTCAGGGCTTCTTACAAGCTGGGAACTTACAAGTGCACATCAACCTTACTACAATAAAAATGAAGACTTCTTTGTCCCACCGTGTGTACTATAACTATTGGTGTGGAATCACAACACCCCGAATGTCTCCAACTCGATGGGTTGAGACTCTTAGTGTGATTGCATAACATGGAACTTCTCCCAAAGTGTGGGACTTAACGAATCAACAGATCTCTCCAAATGAATTTTGGTTCCTATTCCTCTGTTTCTATTGCACACGTTCATATTATAGAGGATCTAATTTAAAATCTACTCTCACTTACCAAGGAGATAGGGTTAAGAAGATGCAATAAAATAAACGTAAGCTAACAAGGGTGATGCGCCAAAGGAATGTTGAATACCTGCTTTGCCATTAAACACAAACCATCAAAAATGTAATACAACCATCATGAAAAAATAACCAAGATTATAATGAGGGATCAAGAAGATACAATGAACATAAGAGAGGGTTGAAATCATCCATAGACTTATACTATTGCTCCAAATATTTGATACAATCCATTATAATGGCCAGGAGGCAAGATTGCATTTACAGTTCGAATGGGAGGTTTCATCTCCACAAATCCACTTTTAGAAAGAGAAGAAGGGAGGGTATAAAATAAAAATGTCCAACCTTTAGAAAATTGCCCTTCCTTACAATATATAGGAAGGATAAGAGAGAAATGAGGGAAGAATTCGAAAAACTACTCCAACCACCCAAGAAAATGTATTGAACTCACCTACAAAATTGATGAGTTCCATGATAGAACCCATGCCTTCATTAATGTTCCTTGTTTGGAAAGAAAGGAACACCAAACCTCATTATGGTGGTAGGTGAGAAGTCTAACATCCTAAAAAATGGCAAACTGAATTTATCATTTTTCATTAATGGTGGCAAGTGAGTAGCAAACATTGAGAGCCTTCCAAAACTCCTCCTTGCTCAAATCCGAGTCCACGGTTGAAAGATATGGCTATTTGAAGGTCTGGATTGAGTGTTTACCATAGGCTCACAATATATAAAAGAGTCTATATATGCAAGATCTGCATGGAAGCCTCGCGTGTTCTTGAGATTTTACCCCCTTCTTTCACTCCACGAAGTTGCGACGGTAGGACACTTGGCATCATCCACAAGCCTACCTTAGTTTCTTTGTGTTTTGGCTAAGTCCCTCCCATCTATTTAGGAGTAACTATGTGGGACCCTAGACATATGGAGGCTTTGAACTCATTTGGATACTACCTCTAGAGTTTACCTTTGAAGTTACGTCAATGAGACATGTGGAGGTTTTCACGGCTCTTTTTATTTACTTGGACCTTTCAATGGCCATTGCCAATTTCTTGGACTCGTCCACATAACAAGCTTGTGCTTATTTGAGAAATTCCTTTTGGATTAGCCTTTGAAGTTGCACCGAGATGACACATGATGGTTTCTACTGGTTCTTTTATACTTATCCAATTCGGGCCTCGAGTGAACACTGCCTTTCTCCATTTTTTCCTATTGAGCTCTGATCTCCTTTAACATTTTTTGGCCTCATTTTCTAACCTTTCTTCCCCATTTCCGAGACCCGCCCGAAACTTGATTTTTGGGATTGAATTTGAGCTCACACAACTGATCCAACCCTTCAATTTCTTCTGTGTAAGGTCTTGTTCGATCAATTTTTCCTAAGGGAAAAAATGGTCAGCAGTAGTAGATGATGATTTATATGTGATGAATGATAAGTGATAGATGTGATAACAAACAACTGTCTAAGAAAAAACATACAAGAAAAAGTTAACAAAGCTAAACAATTGTACCTATACAACATAACATAACCAAGATGCAAACTACATGAATTTATTAAACATACCAAAGAGATCAAATGGATATTTAATCTAAGTAAAATGAATCCCAATAGATGCATACAAGCTACGAATGAACCTAATGCCATATACAATTAATTCAAAAAGATATGACCTATGGTAAGCAAATGCGTCATAACATCACAAAAAGGTGTTCTCAATCAAAAATATACAAACCAATAGCTAAAAGTAATTATATTATTACCATGTTTTTAGAGACAATGTTGATATATTTTCTAATGTTTTTGGGTTTATCTAAAAATATAAGTTTTCAAGTCTCTTGTTCATGTCATTTCAAGGTTTCTCTAAGAAAATGGTATGCGAGTTGGTGTAGCTTCATCCCTAGAAGTGAGATTTTCAAAAACATTAGGTTTTGTGTATCCTTTTAGAGTGTTTTTACATTTTCTAAGGTCATGTTCTGAAAGCAATGTACAAGGACAAAGAAGCGTGGATGCCCCCAACGTGATGTGGGAATATACAAGGCATAATGCCACGCATGTATGTATGAGAAAGTGAAATGTGAAGGTGCCCCCAATGTTAGATGGGAATATACAAAGGTAATGTCCTTCACATAGATATAAGAGAAAATAAGCTTGATCACAGTTCTGCATTAAGGTGGATTTAGTAGGACTCCTAGACCTAACAAAGAAGTCATATCTAGAAAGTGGTGAGAGTTACCCCTCTTGCTATAAGAGTGACTTATGACTAGAGAAATCCTCCTTGAGTGTCGAAATAGGTTTTCACCCAAATAACTACCCACGACACCACAATTAGATGGTTTTCACATGTAGATGACCTATTTTTTCTTTATTGTTTTCTCAACTTTCCATTTTTTTGCTTGTTTTTTCTTTGTTTTTCTATTTTTTAGTTCTTATATGATATTCTTTTCATGCCTAAGCATAGAACCACTTGAGGTGCATGGCGTTCATAGGTTCTAGAAGCTCTTCACCATCCGAGTATGCAAGTTTATAGGCTCCTGATCCATACTTAGTAACCACCACATAAGGGCCTAGCTAGTTAGCTTCAAATTTACCTTTCTTTTCTCTATCTTTGACGGTGTTATTATGATTTTATTTTAGGACTAGATCTCCTTCATCAAATTCCCGATGAATGATTTATTTTTTGTATCCCATGAATACTCTATTTTGATAGACTTTCAGGTGATTGAGTGCTCTGATACGTTTTTCATCTAATAGTTCCAACTCTTCCTGTCGAGCAACTCTCGTAGTCCTCATCTTTATCAGGTTAGTCTCTTAGAGATATTCTTAGGGAAGGAAGCTCCACTTCTAGTGTGAATGGAAGTTTGATAGGCCCAAAGGGCGGGATGTATTTGTAAGTGCCAATTGTGGCCGGTTTATTAACCATTTTCTCCATAATCCGTACAAGGGTTTTATTAGTATGCTCTGCTTGTCCATTACCTTAGGCATAATAAGGGGGTAGACCACTTGAGTTGGATATAGAAATGTTGACACAATGTCTTTACCATTTTATATTTAAATGATTTACCATTATGATAATGGCATACAATGGCCATAAGATGCGATGGTTCATAATAAAGTTAGAAATTTATGCACTAGTGACATAAGTAAGAGGCACAACCTCTACCCATTTGGTAAAATACTCGGTGGAAATGATAATGTGAGTATGATCATCTAAAGAATAAGGATGGAGCTTCCCTATGAAATCTAGAGCCCATTTAGAAAATGGCCAGGGTGTTGCGATAGGCTACAAAGCCTAGGGGCCAGTGCATGTATTAAGTTTCGATACTTATGACATATCTCACATTTATTTACAAAATTGCAACACTCTGATTCCATGGTAGGCCAATAATAGCCAATCTTAATATTTTTTTAGCTAAGACCATGCCTATAGTCTGTGCTCCACAAATACCACCATGTACTTCCTTAATAGCATCGATTGAGTAAACAACATTCAAACAATGAAGTAGATTCCCATCATATCCACGACGATAAAGGTGCCTCCTAGGAAGGTATAACGGGATATATGGTGAATAAGAGCTTTCTTCTTAGAATGGGTGATGTCTGGTGGAAAAGTGCCATCTTTTAGGTATCGAAAGATAAGTTCATACCAGGGGCATAATGGACCAACAAATTCACATACTAAACATGACTCTGACATATCATATGTGGGTACTTGTAAATTCTCTATAAAGAAAGGAATCTTAATTTCCTATGATGGAATGTGTAATAGAGACCCAATTGTAGCCATAGCATCCACGGATCTATTATGCGACCTTGGTTTTTGCTTAAATATGATCTGTGTAAAGCACTCCTTTAGGGTTTGAACCATTTTCTTATATGGAATGAATTTCTCATCTTTAACTTTACACTCATCATTAAATTGTTTAATGACAAGCTCAAAGTCTCTAATGACTCGTAGTTGTCTGATATTCTAAGTAATAGCTAGCTTGAGGCCAATGATGAGTGTCTCATACTCTGTCATGTTATTAGTGTATAGAAATCCCAATCGGAATGCTCTTGGTATGAATTCCCCTGTGGGAGTAATGAGCACCACTCCCGCTCCAAATCCATGGAAGGTGAAAGATCCATAAAAATGGACCTACCATTATAAATATTATTTAATGTACATCATAGATGCATGGAAAATCTAGATGCAAAGGTTCTATTCCTTATAGAGGAGCTTCTTCCAATTGATCAGCCAATACATGTCCTTTTAAGGATTTCTAACTTACGAACTTGATATAAAATTCACTCGGGAGAATGATCCAATTAGCCATTCGGTTTGTGAGGGTAGGTTTGGATAAAAGGTTTTTGAGAGGGTCAACTTTAGATATGAGTTTGGTTTTATTGTTTGGGACATAATTGTGAAGCTTTTAGAAGTTAAAGACAACTACCACGTAGGCCTTTTCAACTGTAAGTAATACAATTCATACGCAATCAAGGTGTGACTGAGATAGTAAACTACTCTCTCTCTATGGTCTAAGTTGTATTGGGTAAGCAAAGTGAACCAATAGCAAATTGGGTAGCGGAAATGTACAAGAGGAGAGGTTTGCTTGGGGTAGGCAACATGAGTACAGGTGGGTTGACCAAGTATTGTTTTAGTAGTGCAAAGGCCTTTTGGAAATTTGGTCCCTAGTTGAATGCAACATCTTTCTTTAATAAATGGGTAAAGGGGTGGCACTTATCGCCAGTTGTGAAATAAAGTGATGGATTACCTAAATTTTCCCTTGTAGACTCCTCAGTTGTTTGAGAGTGGTAGGTGGTGGCATTTCTGTGATAGCCGTAACCTTTGCAGGGTCCACTTCAATCCCTCTTTGTGAAACAATGAACCCTAGGAGCTTTCCTGATAAAACACCAAAGAAACATTTCTTAGGGTTCAAATGAACCTTATAATCTCAGAGACACTGAAAAATACATCTCAGCACTTCAGGGTGCTCTCCCCTACTCTTGGATTTAGCTAGGATGTCATCAACATAATCTTCCATGATGTCATTCATCATATCATGGAAGATAACAGTCATGGCCCACTGATAAGTAGCCCCAGAATTCTTGAGTCTAAAAGGCATGACCTTGTAGCAAAATGTTCCCCATGGGGTAATGAACATTGTTTTATGTTGATCTTCTTCTGCAATCCATATCTGATTATAACCTAAAAACCCATCCATTAAAGACAACATTTCATAACCAACGGTGGAATACACTATCATGTCAATGTTAGGAAAAGGGAATTCATCCTTAGGGGATGCCTTATTGATGTCACAAAAATTAGTACAAATTCTTATGCTGACAGACTTCTTCTGTATAGGGACTATGTTAGAGATCCATTTTGAATAGTCAATGGGTTTAATAAAATTAGTAGCTAACAATTTTTCCAATTCTTCTTTGACAAGGAGCGCTACCTTAGGGTGTATCTTTCTCAACTTTTGTTTGATGGGTTAGGCATCTAGGTGTAGAATGAGGTTGTGCACAACTAAATCTAGGTCTAAACAAGGTATATCTACATATGTCCATGTGAATATATCCACGGATTCTCTTAAGAGATCAACAAAGACCTTTTGTTCTTGAGCTGAGAGTGAAGCTCCCAACTTTATTATTCTAGGTTTCTCTTTTGAGAAAATATTGACATTAATTATTTCCTCAACAAGCATCTTAGACGCATCTTCCATCCATGTAGGATCAAGGGGAAGAGTAAGATCAACTTCCTATGGTAGTTCATCATCATCTTTAAATGGATAAACCACTTCATCTTTAGACTCTTCATTTTGTTTATCTATGAGTGTTTCAAAGAGTTTGTCACTGTGAGACTTCCATTTATCTTTTCTGCAAGGTTTCTCGAAGTGTTTGTATTCTTACTTACCACCTTCTTATTCAAACGTCCACACATCTCCACCTCTTCTCCGAAGTATGCATAGGTGTTTAGTTGAATTACAAATCCTTTCTTGTGGTCTCCAGCCGGAATAGAATCCCTGAGTCCCATGAACTCTACAAATTCTTCATCATTTTCAAAGAAATCAAGTGGTATGTGAAGTTGTTGATCCCAATCTATAAGTTCAAGATACACAAGGGCTATTTGATGATTGGTTAGGGGGTTGGATTCAGATAAGGTAAGGACCACTGAATCTAGGAATAGGTTAGTGGAAGCAAGATCCTCATAGAGGATACATTGGGAATCCATGTCACTATTAGAATGAGATGAAACATCCTCACATTCATAAAAGGTGGCATCATCTCGAGAGGGTAGAGCATTATGAGGCTTTATCCCCATGCCATGTTTATTTGACTTAAAATGAGGGATGTGAATAGGCTCTAGCTGGCCTTGTGCATTAATGCTACATATAAACCCACTATATCCCATGAAAAACATCATGTGATGACATTTGATGTACTGGGGTGCTTGATGGCATGAAGCCGTGATACCTTATGACACTTTGTTAGTAGAATCTTCGAACATTTTCTTCTCAAATAGGAGACCATTATGGAAAACCTTTTCCAATGTTTTAAGACACTTCTCCCGAGTGCTCTTGAATTAAAAATAAGGCTTACCCCGTATTTTGGGAGATACTAATAAATCTGATATTAACAAAGCTTGTTCAAGAGTGAATGGCTCACTGGGCCATATTTTTCTCGATGTTTCCTCCCATGAAGAGAACGAGTTGACTAATGAAGGAAAATATTGATTATAAGGTGTGAGTGACTTTGAATCTACCCATTTCTTAATAGCTTCCATTTGTAGGGGATAACAACATCCACCAAAGGACACTCATAAGCCACACGAGAAAAACTATGTAATTCCCTACAATGTGTGAATGGTTCTAGGTCACCTAGAATGGTAACCACTTGTCCTTCATGACATATCTTGATACACTGATGGAAAGTTGATGGAATGGCCTACATGGCATGAATCCATGGGCACCCCAAGAGCATGTTATATGGAAGGTCTAAGTCAAGGACATGAAATTTCATGTCATGACAAGTTGGGCCTACTTCCAAGGAACTACTGTAGTACCATTGATTCTCATTCTTTATTATCGTAGGTGTGATCGTGATAGTCTTAGCTCCCAGATCTATTTCTGAATGGCCTAGCTACTTAACTAGCTTCAAAGTGTAAATATTTAGACCAGATCCACTATCCACAAGTACCCTCTTGATTTTGTGACAGTTAACCACCACTTCTAGATATAAGGGTTAGTTGTATTCTAGGTTGTTACGTGGGATTACTTAGTGATCAAAAGTAATATGATCATTGGTATCAAGGTGTGCAATCATGGCTTGGATGTGTGTGGGATCTAAATCCATAGAGACTCTCAAACTTTGCAATGTTTTATACAGTATGTTCTTGTGGGAAGTAGAGATTCTAAGGAGATTAAGAATGGATATCCTAGTAGGTGTTTTATTTAACTAATCTATCAAATTATATTGACCTTCCTAAGGGATAGGTATGGGATTTGGTATGATTAAATGAGCACATCTCTTCCTACTGCACAACTCTTTTCTAAGATCCAGATAGTGTTGACCTATTCATCAGAGGAGTGAATACATCCTATGAGAGAATCAAAGGGACTATCATTAGTAGGGTAAACATAAGCAACAATTCTATAGTCATTGGAGGTTTTCTCATGATCTGGATTCCTTTTCTTTTATCTACATGATTAGGAAAAGGATCTTTATAGATACCCATTTTCTCATTTGGACCTTTTCTTGAGTCAAGGGGGAGAATCTACGACTATCTTACCCTCTTCAATGAGGTCTTGTATGTAGTGTCGCAAAGTATTAAACACCTATCTATCTTGTGTCCTTTAACACAGTGGAAGTTACAATATTCATGGTCTTTGAACCAACCAGGTTTGGGGCATCCTCTGGGTATGGTATTGTCGTAGTTGGATATTCCACCATTTTTACATTATCTAACTGCTTTAGTATGGCTGATAAGAATTCCATTAATGGCATGAATGTGCGTTTAGTGGGCACCTTGGGATGAGGTCCTTGTACTCTCTTAGATTCCATAATTCCATCACTAACAACATGTTTATTCTTATTGAAGAACTTCGGTTTGTCTATGGATTTGGCTTCATGTTTGTCTTGAATGGTAGACTTAAGTGTTCCCTTCACAATCAGGCCTTTCTTGATTTGACTAAATTTCTCTATGACCTCTTCAAAGTTTGAGACACATTGCATCTATAAATGGAAGGCTATTTCTGGGTTTAAGTTAGGAAAAATATGCTCACTAGCATTTTTTCGATAATGCACAAGGGAAACAACTTGCTAACCCTCACCATCACTTGTAAAAATCTTGCAAAGGTCTTATTGGGTTTCTGTTTCGTATTGCACAAATCGTTCATTGTGATATCATTTTCCATGTTATAGGAATAATGTCGCAAATTTTTTTGCTAATGTGGGCCATGTTGTAATGGAGCCCTTGGGAATACTATAGAACCATTCCAATCCCAGTGCTCCTAGGCTACGAGGAAAAGTCGTATTAAGAAGTTATCACTATATGTGACCTCTTGGCAAGCCATGTAAAAGTATTTTATATGATCATGAGGATCACTCTTGCACTTATACTTATCAAATTTGGAAACAAAGTAAATTTTTTTGGGAAGGGCTGCCATAACATGTCCTTATCAAAGGGGTAAGGGCATAGTTCTTCATATGAATATTTCCTATTCTAGCCTACATTTCCCTCTTGTAATGTAGTGAGCATATCTTTCATTGATTGTAACTCTTTTTGAATGAGTTGTTCTTTAGTAGGAGACATTGGTCTTTATACTTGAGTCACCTTAAAGGTATTGTCAGTGTATGGATCAAAGTGAAACTTGCTAGGTTTAATTTTTTTCTTTGTACATGTTTCTTCTTGAAGAGCCTAGGTTTGCTAGTTTTTGGCTCAATTTCAAGATCTATTTTTGAAGGATTTCCTCTTCAACTAGAGGGTCCTCTTCTTCATCAAATTTGGGAGGAGGTGAAGCTTTACGCTCAATTTTCACTTTACATGCAACTTTGTAGTGAGGTCTTCGTGATGGGTCCCCTTTGACAGTGGCATGATGTTGCCAGAAGTAGAAGCATACCCTGTCTCAAAGGGATTATCCATGTCTAAGAGTCATACCCATCCTCCTACTTTTTGACTAATGAATTTGGTTTCTATTTCACATTCTTGCAGAATTTTAGCTCCTAATTCTAAGACTCTTGCATGAGTACTTGATCTTTATTATAATATAGGAGTTCATCAAATCTGCATAGGTCTAATCTTTGTTTCTCTTCGGAAGAGTCTGAATCTTCTCCACTATGGTCAATTAATGGCTCCGCATCCTTGACTTGAGAAAAGAGAGGTGCTAAATTGTTTCCGCTAAATGGGAAGGTTTTGAAAGGGTTTTCTCCTAAGTCATGCTCGTTTGATTTGGTTTCCATCTTTACAATTTTAGGCATTACTAGACAACGTTTGTATGAAGCTAGCATGACTCCTAAATGTGTGGTTTTGCAAGCCGTTCAAGGTGATGTTTGAAATATACCACAGTGTGTCCTAGACATAATGATATCTAGTTATTTTTATCACAGAATACTCATATGCACACCTAAATGTAATGATCACTCAATTTTGTTGCCACCAAGCCTATACCCTAAAATGAATAGTGACAATATTGTATCAATGCATAGGTCAAGTTAGAATTCTAACAAGACCTAAATATCAAAGTGGTATTGACGTAGTCTCCCAAAGAGGTATACTTAAAATTAGTTTGAATGCTGGTGAAAGCTAAGTCTTATAAAAAATGGAAGTTGTGACTAGATATAGCTTAACAACGTTATCGTGATACATTAACTAAGAAAGCCTGATGTTATTATCATGAAAAAATTATTGTGATACATATAAGGTGATATCGACACTTTTTAAAAGAATCAGATGGCATCAAAAATGAGACTAAGTAATAAGTGTAACAAGGAGTTTCTTAGATCAATATCGAAGGACTAAGTAATAAGTGTAACAAGGAGTTTATAAGACTCAAAAGATTATTTTTAAATCAAGATCGAAGGACTTTATCAAAGATATGAAAAATTTACCTACGCACTTTAGACATTTAACAACCCAACACCGGACATGGATGGGCATAAACAAACAAGATAGTTGCAAGTACTATCTCTAATAAAAGTGTGCAAGGTATTCTCTTTTCCCACCCAAAAAAATGGGTGGTGAGAATGCAATGGTATGTATCGAAAAGATGAAAATAAACTAAGCACCAGTTAGGCAGATTTTCACCTCATATGAAAATAATAATAAAACTCGAGCTAAAGTGGGACGTAGTTTAATTCCATGATGAAAGAAACTTAGATCAAAATTATGTGGATTATTTGATTTGTTCATTAGACTCCAAGTGAGTTGTCACTTCGTGATTTTTGACACAACAATGGACTAGAAAAGTGAGCTCTAAGACAAAATGGCCTCCTTAATAAGTTCTCTCAACTAGGTGTCACAAGCCATCTTAAGCGAGCTCAATTTACCCAAATAGTCACCCTAACTATCTTGGGAGTATCTCAACTTTACTTTACCCCCTTCTGATACAATGAGTGACTAGTGAGTTCAATTGTAATGTCACTTTGGGGTTGCCATATGGATAACTTGTGACACTAATCTCATAAATGGTAGTACTAGTCCAGGTGGGTAAGCGAGAACACTTCTTGTTTCATCCACAAGGTTACTCAAAGCAGTGGATTACTTTAGGGTTCCTAGAACCACCCTTGTTATAGCTTAAGGTGTTATGCCAAAGAGGTTATGTTCTAGTTGAGTGGATAGGGACGTACCCTTTTCTAAAACCTACAATATAGTGTGATGAAAATGGTGTGTTTTTTATCTTTTTAACTTAAATGTGGTTTCAAGTAGCACACCATTTGGCAATCTGCATGTAAACACGTGTATTAGAAGTTTTGTGTTTTGTTTTGATGCCTTTCTTTAACAAGCGTTAGGTCTTACAGATAATGAGTTTAGTAATTTTCCATGTTGCAAATTGATATCAAGAACGAGAATCGACACCTTGCTTTTGATTCCTAAGATCGCCAAATGGCATGAAGGAAGAGCATACGCAATGTGAAAATTCTACTAAGACAAATCATATGGAAATTATTTTACTCTTTAGAATCATAGAACAAGTGTTTTTAAAATGTGACATAAAGTTGTACAAGTGCTTTTGATCTCCAAGATCACCTAGAAGGCACGAGGAGAGAGCATACACACTTTACAAACTCCATGCAAGCCAAGAAATGAAAACACTTAAGCTATGCAAGTTGAAATGACAAAACAAAACCCTGCATCTACTTTGTTAGTCTTAAAAAAACTTAGAAACGCTTAGCAAAATGAGTTTACAGTTTGGAGAAAGATTTTCAAATTTTAATATAGACACATGCGCGCCTAGAATGACACCAAGACACCCACCCAACAGATACACACCCTATCTCGACATAGATGCATGGCAGGAAAAAATGATAGAGGGTTATAACACCTACGTGGGCCTATTTAGATAGGTATGCTAGGGTTTCAATGCATGTGCGCTCTCTGTTCAATGGGTACGCCTAGAAGCAAAAATGTCAGAAAACATAAAATGGTAGTAAACACCAACATGTCCAGAGACACGGAGACTCTCAAAATTTGATGAAGATGTTGATGTTTAAACGAGAGATGTGGTCGGTCGAAATGATCGAGTTTACATAGTAAGGTAGTATACACCAATGCGTCCAGCATGACAAGTGCGCTCACCAACCAATGCAGACGCCCACCTCTCGATGAAGATGTGGCCCTGTCTAAAATGAGTTGTTAATTGTGTAATATGCTCAGACGGGTGCGCGGACAACTCAATGTCAGTCTTAGGGTTTTGACAGAGACATGCCCCGTCAAGACACCTATGCGTACCCCTTAAAAAACCTACAAAATTCATGGATTTTTAAAATTTCAAACACAAGTAGATTATTTGTTAGTCAAAGAAGTTTATTTCTACTTCCAACCCAAAAAATATATGCAAACAAGGGTGGTTTAACTAGCTTTAGAAATGGAAATAAGGAAATAACAAGTTGTTTTCTTCAAAAAAACCTACAAGTGAACTTTGAACTTAAAAGACCTCCATTAATGGAGGATGGACATAAGTGTCCCACCGGCGTGCTAAATGTATGCGATGGAAAGGTTTATAAAGCTATAGGATGAGGTTAAAGAACCTCAAAGCTTGACTAAACTTAACCATGCACCATAAGATTAGACTTAAACAAGAAACTATCTATGCATATATAAATTTGAAACAAACATTCAAACCCTAGCATATATACTACTCTCTACTCCATGAAAGCTTAATGAAAGTGAACCTAGTTAGATTCTAAGCAATAAAATTATGTGGTGTCTACTCTCAAACATGGTGAAGAGTTCTCTCCAAGTTGGCTACATGGCCAAGCTTTAGATCTTCCCTTAATAACTATATTTGGAGTGGAAGGATGCAAGATGGGAAGCTCTAAACAATGGAGTATGGCTAATATCTAAACGTTTTATAGCTTAAAGTTATCACAAATGATTTATATTGCCAAGATATCAAAATATGAGATATTTTTGTTATGAAAACAAGGTGTAAGGTTGAGAGGGAGGGGTGACCCTTCTATTTATAGTTTTCCACTTGGTAGAGTTTGGAATTTGGGTGCATGTGGGACTAAAGCTCAAAAAACACATTTAGATTAGATTAGGATAAACATGGTTTAGGCTTAGTTAAGATTGGTTTAGGCTAGTTAACTAGGGTTTAGGCTAGTTAAAAATGATTAGCAAGTGATTAGAGACTCATTGAGAGTTGAGAGGGGTCCGGTTAATCAATTTTTACCTGATAGATAGCTTACAAATCCAATAGAAGTGGTCTATAGAGAACTAGGGAGGTTTTGAATGGTCGAAAGGAGGAATGTTTAGCTAATAAGAGAGATATTAGCCAAATAAGTTGAATATGGGAAGAATACGACCGAGAAGGTGTCGTAAATGGGCATCTGATAATGGAGCGAAGAATGGGGGATTAACGAAGTGTCATTAATTAGTTGAATTGGAGGAAATGCTAAGTGTAAGCATATTTTAGGTGTCTACTGTGCTCAAAAAAATTAATGACTTTACTCATTAAGGAAAAATTTACGTCTTCAAGAGATTTGTTGTGAGTCCATATTCCGGGAATGGATGTGTCTATAAGAACATCCAATTTAGCATATCAAATCATGTTATTATAGCATTTAGGCATGCACTTAGTTTTTCTCATGGGTTGTGGTCTTTAAAAATCATCATCATCATTCCATCATTAGTGGGAACATTATCTTTCGCCTTCACAATAGGGTTGATTTGAACATTCGGTGAGTTTTATAGAAATAGGATCATCTTATTTCTTCTCAAAAATCAACATCCCTAATTGTATAAACCTTATGGTCTTTAATTCCATCATTCTATATCCAAGAAATACTTCACTATACCCAATGAAGATGTCTTTTACAACTTTCATGTTAAGCTTCATTCTCTTCTTCTTAGAAATGTCCATGCTCACTTTCCATCCAAATAATATGAGATGTGCAATATATGGTTATGTATTGACCATGCTTCAAGTAGTGTTAATCCACCAAGAGAAACAATTGGATTTTGTTCAAGCAAATATAACATTGTCTTAATTGCTTACAACCAAAATTTCTTCATGCATCCCAAATCATCGATCATATATCTTACCATCTCCATGCTAATATGATTCCTTATCTCAACAAAACCATTATGTTGTAGTGTATGTGGAGGAGGAATTTGTTCATGAATTCCATGAGATTCTAAAAATTCTTTGAAATCATTGTTTCTATATTCCCCCTCAATCTTAATGTAGACACCAAATTTATGTCTTACGACACACTATGCCCTGCATCTCATTTCACAACCTAACCTCACCACCTAAACCTTACACAATTATTTATTAATTACCTTATAATTAATAAATCCACATCTCTAAACCTGCCACCTCATTTTGCCACCTCACCATGACCTAGCCCTAACCCTAAATTAACCTAATTAAAACCTATAACTTGGTCTACATCCACACCCATGACTAATTACTCCTTACCCACACCAAAACCAACCTAATAATGACTTGACCAAGCCCACAACTAATCCCTCGGGAGAAAAGGAGGGAAAGTTGGCTATTTTACTAAAAATAGCCCACTTTGACTTAACCGACATCGGTTCCTACTCGACCGCCGTCGATCACGTAACCGCCATCGGTTCCTTGTAAATGACCTCCCCCAACCAAAAACAAAGGATCTAGAATTCACTTGGCAGAGCAGAGACAAGTGAAGGAAAGAGAAGAGTTTGCAGAGAAGGACATCAAGCCCAAGACTGCAACTGAGTAACCAGAGCCCAGTGACACTCATCCAAGCATTGGGAGAGAAGATAGCTCATCTTTGATTGTCAGATCATCCTACCTGAGCCCTGCCTTTGTCATCACAGTATTTGGACCTGTATCTTCATTAGGAACTAGTAAGTAGCATCTTGTATGTTCTTTTAATAACATTTCTTGGACTTCTGAATCACAGTAATTATAAGTCTACTCCCAGATCCACTACCCAGTAACACCCTACATCTAACTTTCATTCCTCTACCCTTACATTGCCCCAAGAACAGCCCCCCATATTCTCTGATTCTTCTCCATCACCCCATTACCTATCCCCAATCATTTACCAGCCTAATAAACACCATAGCCACCTTATAGCCAACCTTCACTAAAAGCCCCTAAATCACTACCCCTACCGATATCGGTTATAAGCAACCAAGACGGTGACACCGGCATCGCATCATTGTCATTCAAAATCAAAACCAGCCTTTCCTCTATTGCTTTTAACGAGGTAATTAAATTGTAATTTTGCAATAACTTCTTTGTTAGAATTTGTGTTAATTTGTATTAAGAGGGGAACTGACCACCTTCGAAAGGAAGTCCAATATTTCTTGGGCCTAAGGCAGTTCCCTCATTTATTTTCTAACTAGAATCTGGTGGTCTTGTATTCTTACTTGTAGGTAGTCCTTCCTAGACAAAAAGGAGTTCTTCGCAATCGATCTGATCTCTCTCTACGGTATGCGCGCACCCTCCCAACATTCAACAGGTATTCCTCCTAGCCCTAACCCTTATCTGTTTCTCAAGAGAATGAAAGGATAGAAGCACCTCTATTCTAGGAATTGAAACATTCTGAGCGAAACATTTTGGCACCCATAATTTCTCTTCGAAATCAAAAGGAGCTATACACGCGGTGATGGTCAAATCCCAAGCACCATCTAGTACCCCGCCAAAAACCACCTATAAGTATAAAGCCAAGCCCATCAATTACACTCCCTTGGGAGAAACTTATGGTGTGATCTTGGAAAAATTGCTCAAAGTAGGAGCTATCACCTTGCCTCCTGTTAAACCTCATTCGGGTTTGATTCCACCCGTGTTATACCTTCTTGGTACAAAGAAAATGACTTCTGTAACTTCCACCGCGTGAAGGGACACAGTCACGAAAACTGCAAGATGTTGAAAAACATAGTGCAGGAAATGGTTGATGCAGGGGATATAACCCTCGATAATCCTAATGCCCCTACTAACCGAAATTTGAAAATCTTCAACAAACCATTCCCAAACCACTCATCCAACAATAATGTAAACCAAGATATCTTAGCCAAGGAGATTTTTCATGAAATCCATGTAGTTTTCAACTCCCAACCAAAATCTTCTATCGAGAAAATTCTGAATCAAGCCTCGTCACTAACACAAGAATCCGCACTCGCTTCACCACCATCAAGACAAGATGATAACCTTGTCATTCCTTTACCCATAAAGAAATTAAGCGCCCCAAATTCTCTTATCACGAATGAGTCTTCTTACACCACATCCCTACAAGATTGTGAGCAGATGTTATCTAACTTATCTATTTCCCAAACACCTCCTTCCATCACTCTTGCTATAAAAGAAGAAGGCTTGCCATCACTTTTTGTCATCCTTAGAAGAGAAACCTCTCGAACCGACATCACCAAACTCCTTAATCATGATGGATCCCCTCAAACATTCTCTCCTACCTATTATTTCTTGATCGCCTAAATCTTTTCAGCGACCGATGGACCCCTTAACACCCACTAATACAACGACTCATTTACCCCATGTATCACACCCATAGTCGACCGGAATCACAACCAACCTCTCTTCCATATCAAATTTCCTATTCACACGTGAAGATTGTCATCCCTCAGAAGATAGACGAGTCCTATGGGAGTGTTTGAGTACACCATGCTCTACTCAAATGCAGATGACCGATCTAGACACCTCTACCATATACTCGAGGTGTTTACAAAAGCTCAAAATGCCTATGTCCTCATCTTCACCCCTCTCATCTCTACCGAATACCTCATCCACCTCTATTAACCTAACCAAACCTTCCCCTACACTTGGGACTTCACCAATACCTATCCTAACACACCCACCTAAACGGTTAGATTTATCCAAAAATAAAGCCGTCCATCCACCTAGGAGACAAACCCAATCCCCTCAAGTCCAATCTATGCCTCTGTCACAACTAAAACCCTCACCGTCACACCTACCTTCTATATTGGAACCTCACCCTCTACCTTGCCTCAATACATCATACCTCCCGTGTGTTAGCTTTAAAACAACTTGCACCTTCTACACTCATAGGCTGCAGAGATCCCGTCCACCTATCAACCCTAAACAAAATCCATCATCAAAGGATTTTTTTGTTGTCACTCCTCTTTCTCCATGGTTGTTTCCTGCTACCACATCATCTGTGGCCTCATCATCTAACCAGCTAAACATAACTTCTCGCTGAAGAATCCACGTTTATTTAAATCCAATTATCAAGACCCCTTGTCTAAACCACCACCCGTGCACGAATCAACCATACCCAAAAATTACCAAAACCCACCCAATCAATAGCCTCATCTTCTTCTAACTTTGACCCACTCAAAGGATCTTATGCCAAGATCCTTGATATGTTGGTGGAGAATGCGACCATTTCCCTACCCCCACTTAGACCTTATGATCCATCTAAACCTCAACCTATAGGTTATGATGAGTCTAAAATCTACGCTTACCACCACTCACGAGGACATGATGTAGAGGGATGTAGAGCTTTGAAAGCCATCCTTCGTCAGTCACCTCTCTCGGATAGAAAGGTTAAGAAAGACAACTTACGAAGGGAGAAACCTTTAGCTTCAATCCCCTCTCCTATACCACCCGCCCCGTCTCACCAAGATCTATCATTATTACAACCCCACCTCTCGAAGACCATGACTTATCCCTACCATCTTCCTCCTCTCATGTTCACGAGATCAACATGATTAGTGTTGCTACTCGAGGGCAGAAAAACAATGGGAAGGCTAAAGAAAGCACACCTGCGGCCTCTCTTTCTCCGTCCACCATCCTGATTGCACCACCACCTAAAGTGGTTATTCGTGGACCTGCCTACCCCATCTCTGATGGAGTTTCCCACCGAACCATGATCAAACAGCTTCACCAATCACTTGTAAACATGACACCGTATGGTCAGATTCGGACCTTTGAATCTCATCGACAAGCTTTTGTTGAAATCCTTCAAGGGATAGAGGTCTTACCTAACGAAACCTTGATCGTTACCTCCATCTTAACACCCAACCATGTTGCTTCTCTCACCAAACAATCTATCACTTCCATCCTCAGTATAAGAAAACTGTTGCATGTCGGTTTCCCAAAGACAAAATTGTTGACTTTGGTGCAGAGGATCCTAATCCCACTCTCTTCATCTTAGCTTACGTCCGGGACATCCGTGTACATCGTGTTATGATTAACGGGGGCGCTATCCTAAACATCATCTCTTCCAAAGCCTTCCAACAAATGAATATCCCATCTAGATGCATGTGTGCCAACCCCACCACCATGCCGTTCATTCAACGATGCTATTACTTCTACCTTAGGCACCGTGATCCTTAACATTCGTGTAGGGCCACATACCTTACCCGAAATATTCTATGTCCTTGAGGGAGAATTCCAATATAACATGTTGTTAGGCCGCACTTGGATCCGGGCTATGGGATGCGTTCCTCCACCTTACATAGATGCATAAAATTTAAGTATGAGGGGAAGTCCTACACCGTAAAAGTTGATGCTCCCCCTTTCAAAACTTGCAATATGTTATATCGCCTAATGATGTGCTTGTACCAGTCAAGACACCCATTCATCCAACCCAACCATCTACTTCAACCACACCTCAACCATCCATCTCAACCGCACCTACACCTTCAACCAATGAAACCGCGCCGCAAATACCACTTCCTTTCCCGCGGACAACATCCCAACCTCAGATCCCTTAGTAGATGTCTTTCAACGCCTTACGCTGGGGGAGTATCACCGTATAACGTTAGCACGTTCCATACCCTACGGGAGAGTACTGATTACATGCACATCCTACCTATGACCATCGTGTGGGGGAAGTAATCTTCTATGGACCACCTAATTGCCGCACCAACCTAACGTATGGGGGTGTCGATACATCCTCTGTCACCCCTGAACCTCCCCTTGGTGTGGTTCCCTTCCAATCTGATTTTCAATATCTAACCAATCGTCGTTTCGCTCTCACCTTCCCGTGCGTTGTCTTGGAAGGGCTTTGGTTTCGGTCTTTATGAATAAGGCCGACATACGATCATTCCCGTTACTACACGCAAACACAAAGATCGTCGTGGTCTTGGATTCTCTGAACCACCTACACCGAAAACATCACATGTCTGTTGTATCCAGGAGGATGACAAAGTCACCCCTTCGGAACCATCATCACCCATTTTTCCATCATCACCCATAGAGTCGATAGACCCTGAATCTATCCCTCCTAACTTTTTTTTTTTTTTTTTTTCATAAACGCTATCTTCCTGGGTCCTCTCACTTATCAATGCGATAATGAGGACCCATCTTCTCTTCCCCTTCTGTATCCAGACATGATCGAAGAGGATTCACCTTTAATTAATGTTGTTGAGTGCCAGGATGACGACTCCATCCTCACTTACCTTGGTGCGGACGACTCTTATATTCAACGCGCCTTACCATCTGAAACTCAAACCATGTTGAATGAGTCAACTATAGAAATCAACATCCACACAGAGGATGATCCTCACATTGTGAAGATCGAACAATCTCTTAACGCATCGTAACAAAGCTGCTTTTACTAGCTTTCTCCGTGTTCGCAACCAAGCTTTCGCTTGTCCTACGCCGACATGCCAGAATTGATCTCGACATTGTGGTCCATAACATTACCTCGAAACCGATTCCAAACCAATTAAATAGAAAATCGAGAAAAATGCATCCACACATTGCCCTCTTGGTCAAAGAAGAGCTTCAACGACTCCTTTTTGTTTCCTTCATCTTACCTATTGACTATCCTCAATGGATTTCTAACATCGCACTCATTACTAAAGCAACGGGTCACTTTGGATATGTACGGATTTCCGGGACCTTAACCTCACTTGCTTAAAGGATGACTCCCCCTCCCAAGTATTGATCAACTTGTTGATCTCACCGTCAGGCCATGAGATGCTTTCTCTCATGGATGGCTTCTCGGATATAATCAAATTTTGGTAGCCCGCCGATCAACATAAAACGCCTTCATAACTCCTTAGGGAACCTTCGCTATCGTGTCATGTCATTTGGCCTAAAGAATGCTGGTGCGACCTATCGTAGATTATGACTTACATTTTTCATGACATTATGCACACTATCCTTAAGGATTATGTCGATGATCTTCTTGGCAAATCTAAACATCGAAGTGAACATATTGATGTTTTAACCATTATTTTCAATCACCTGTTACAATACTATGTACGTCTTCAACCAAAGAAATGTGTCTTTGGTGTCCTTTCACGAAAACTCCTTGGTTTCATTGTCTCTTTGCATGGCATCAAGGTCGATCTAGCTAAAGTCAAAGCTATCCTAGAAATTCCCCCACCCACTAACCTCAAACAATTACATAGTTTGTAGGGAAAACTCCAATCTATCCGGCGTTTCATCTCACAACTCTTGGATCGATGTCAACCTTTCCATCATTTCCTTAAAAAGGACATTGTCTTTCAATGGAGCGAAGAGTGCCACCAAGCCTTTGAGGCTCTTAAAGCCTATCTCTTACAGCCCACACCGTGCTTATTCCACCTCACGACGATCACCCTTTCTACCTTTACCTTTCTGCCACCGACCATTCTGTAGGAGCCATGCTCGCACATCGTGACTCCGAGCATCGAGAACAAGCTGTTTATTACATAAGTCATACTCTCGTGGATTATGAGACTAGGTATACACATGTAGAAAAGTTGTGCCTAGCCCTATCATTCGTAGCCACCAAACTCCGACACTACCTCCTGAATCACAAAACTTTTGTCATCACCAACGCGGACCCCATTCATTATATGTAC
The DNA here is from genome assembly GCA_018340775.1 of Taxus wallichiana var. yunnanensis. Lineage (NCBI taxonomy): Eukaryota > Viridiplantae > Streptophyta > Pinopsida > Cupressales > Taxaceae > Taxus > Taxus wallichiana. The sequence goes on from CM031237.1 coordinate 51,601,722, forward strand.
GCCAAACCACATCTAAACCAATGCATCACCCGATGGCTTATGCTCCTTGCCGACCTCGACCTTGAGTTTGTACACCAGAAGTCAATCAAAGGACAAACTATCACAGACCAACTCGCGGAAGCCCCTTTACCTGGGGAACAATTTACCAATTTTACTTTCCCTGATGAACTCATTGCAACTCTTTCACTCAGTGATGAGTTGTTTCCAATGACCCTCTTCTTCGATGGATCCAAATTCCAACGTGGTAGAGGGGCAGGTGTTGTTCTCATTCCTCTGGATGCTGAACCTATGCCTCTTTCATTCTAGCTTGATTTCCCCTGCACTAATAATACAGCGGAATACGAGGCCCTTGTTTTAGGTCTCTAGGTTGCGTTACACTTAGGTGTAAAGTCTATTAACATTTTTGGCGACTCTCAGCTGGTTGTCAATCAAGTTATGGGCATCTACCAATGTAAAAATGACGAGCTTCAAAAGTACAAACATTACGTAGATTCACTTTTGATCTTATTTACTCATTATTCTATCCAAACCATTCCCCGCTCCACTAACAAATTTTGTGGATACTATGGCTTGCTTAGCCTCACAAATTCCTACCTCACCAACTGACTCTGACATATTCATCTTGGTCCAACAACTCTTTGCCCCATCTTACTCAGCCCTGGATGTTTGTATGATAAATAATGTGTCTGCTAATTCGCAGGATACCTGGTATCACCAATTTCACGACTACCTTACAACCTCTGTTCTCCCACCTGACCTTACTAGTAACGGCAAACGTGCTTTTCTTAAAAGTGTTTCTCGTTATGTCATCATGGGGGGACTCCTCTATAAATGTGGCTTTGATGGCATCCTCCTTCGATGTCTAACCGGCGCGGAGGTCACCTATACCATCCAACAAGTCCATGACGGTATTTTTGGTGGACATTTTAGTGGCCTTTGTGGCCAAACGGATCCTTCACCTAGGCTATTATTGGCCTACTCTTAATAACGATTGCTACGAATATGTTAAGCGTTGTGTTATGTTTTAACAACATGCCAATCTTCAACATACTCCTAGCCATCCGCTACAGGTCATACGAGATCTTTGGCCTTTCTCACAATGGGGTTTAGACCTTATTGGTGAGATTCACCCCCTATTCGCAACGTCACCGTTGGATAATCACAGCAACCAAATATTACACTAAATGGGTGGAATCCATTCCACTCATTTCAACCAAAAAGAAAAAATCGTAGAATTCATTAACCATCACATTATATGTCGTTTTGGCGTTCCTCATCGCCCGATAATGAGATAATTGAAAATATTTCAAAAATAAGTTATTACAAGACCTTTATGATAACTTTGGTATCAAACTTAGCTTCTCATCACCTTACTATCCACAAGCAAATGGTTAAGTTGAATCTTCTAATAAAACCCTAACCAAAATCCTCATGAAAGTTGTTAACGATTCTGGAAGCAATTGGCCTGATCACATCCCCTTTGCCCTTTGGGCTTATTGGACTAGCATTCGTACCTCCACTAATGCCACCCCATTTTCTTTGGTATATGGTACCGAGGCTGTCTTACCTCTCAAAATACAAATACTCTCCCTAAGAATATCTCTTCAGGATATTCTCACCAATGATGATTTCCGCCAAGAGCGGTTAGCCCAATTGGAGCTTCTTGACAAGCGTTGTCTTACAGCTCTTGACCACCTTCAAATCTATCAAAAGCGCATCAAGCATGCTTATGATAAGTGACTTCATGAGCGTACTTTTAAGGTTGGTGATCTTGTCCTCAAAGAGAATCAACATGTAACCAAACTAGAAAAAAGCAAACGTGGAAAATTTACTCCAAATTGGATTGGGCCTTACATTATCACTCACACTTATGGATCAGGCACTTATCGTTTAGCTTCACTTAATGGTAAACCTAAGCCTGAACCCCTTAATGCTTTGCATCTTCAACCATTCTACTGTTGAATTTAGTGTTATATCACTTGTTATCTACCTTGCGCTCGTCCCTTGAGCTCATTTACCACCTCATACACTTTGTTTCATGCATCTCAAAATAGAATCAAGCTCACATGGTTTGGTCATCACCTCCCCTTAAAGAAGCCTTCCCCTTATTAGTCTAGTCCATGACTTAAAAGTATCAAAATAACACGTTCTCAATTATACTCTTATGGGATATTCTTGAGTCAAACTTCCTACAAAACTAGATGCTTCATGCCAAATGGACATCTAGACCTTTAAGTTATACATAGACTACTCCTCAAAGGACGGCTATGTGCAAAGCCACTTCTACTATTATAAATAGATCGCTCCCCGAAGGACAGCTATATATACAAAAACCGCATCTGCTACTATAAATAGACTGCTCCCTTGAAGGACAGCTATACAAAGTCAGCCTTTATCAGAAGCTTCTCGCATTGATCAGCTTTGTGAAGACCTCAAGAACAACAAAATACATATCCCATGTAGACTTCCCGCATCGATCAGTCTATATCCAGAAAAGTAAAAAGCAGTATTCCAAAGCACTTTTGAGTCATGGACTTGTCTATTTAGGTTTGGTTCTCTTTCGTCAGAATAATCACCTTATAACAAGTTCTCTGCACCCCAACTATACTAGCCACCTCACCTCACCATTTGTCAAAGCAACAAAACTCAAGGGACGTGACGTATATCCGATATATTGTGATTATACAACTCTTTTCACCTATCGACTTCTCGCCTATGCAAGGCACCTAGGGATTCAAGCTCATCCTATGTTAATATGTGGTTTGTTTAGCTCTTCTCAACTACGGGACACTTTTTCCTCTTTTACTCGAATCTAGGATTATGTGTTGACCTTAATCAGGATACGGTTCCCTACTACTTGGGTAAGCTAACTTTCACTTCACCTATACCTACACCAACATCACCAATCCCTTACCAACACCAACAACATTACCTGACCAATATCGATATATTTTTACCAACCAACAAATTGCCTAACCACAACCAAATTACCTGAATTCACCTCTCCCTGGTCCTAAGGGAGAACTACATCGGTCTGAGGCTCCTCCTTGCTTTGAGCAATGGGCTATGTAGGTAGCACTTAGGAGACATGGGGTCTCCCAAGGTTAGCTCGACCATCCCCTACCATAACCTATCATGTGTTGTAAATATAAATATTTTTGTGTATTTCTATTTGATCACATTCATCTTTATCCTTTGTTAAAAACAAAACATTCAAAACACAACCATTCTTATTATTATCATAACTCAAATCAACATACATATTCAGTTTTATTTAGATGTTAAACAAATACATCTTCTCTATCATCGACGCGCAGGTCGGCATCCTTATTTATTCTTATACTCCTATAAAATCCACTTAGACTCTTGCGCCTCCTCCCGAATCAGGTGGTGATCGCGATCGTCGACGCCACTCACCTAGCCTCTCCATCCTCAAAGGGGCCACTGCTATTGGTTCCTCCCACCGATCTCGCCAACATCTCCTATAACATACGAATACGTCCTCTCGCGTGGAGAGATCTTGCCTCTAGTCTCTCCACTCATAACTGCGAAACCTCTAACAATCTCGTTGTCTCATTCACCTGTGTTTGAAGCTGGTGAACCAAATCCTGTAGGTGGTCTCTCTCCACTATAATCACAGCTATGTCAGGATGATAGGCCCTCTCACGTGAACCTCGCAGCTCTGCTACCCACCATAATCTATAAGCCTCTCGTCGATCCCGCATCTATTAACCTCGCGATCGGCTGCTATCTTTTCTGGTCCTTCCGGAGGTGTCGGCCAGGCGGTGAGAATGATGCCTCAAGCATTGATCCTCATGTGTGGTCTATAAGCCATGGGTATATCCTGAAAAAATCAAAATTTTCACCGCACGTGATCTAGAGGAATCCTCTCGTACTCACCTAGCCTGTGCCCCGCGATCCACCTCAATCGATCTACACCCTCAATTCCTCGGCTATGTTCTCCATCACCATATAGTTCCCATAAGGCCTCCAACGGATATCCGCCATTGTCACCATCTCCCACACCCGCCTATAATAATCGATGTCCTCTGTCATGGCTCGGGATCTTGCCTCTTGTTCTATATGCACCCATCGTCGGAATCCCAACCCTCTACACTGCCTCTCTCCCGACTAGACGGGTTGGCCTATCGGTCGCACACAAACAATGCGCTCATAAGCCCAACAATGTTATAAGCATGAAAAATCTAAAGTGTCGTCCTGTGATTTCACCTGCAGGCCCATAAGCCCCTGTATAGCTCTGCCAGATATGCGGGTGCCCATGCGAAAGTCACGCTCCTTTCTATCATTTCCCAAATAATACACATTAATGCTTTTAGAAATCTTCCCCCATCCGCCCTCGGTAATGCATAATACCCCACCGCTATCATTAATACCACTGCCAACCTTGTTTCCTTAGGGTTTGTTACATACATTGTACCATAAGTGAATGTCAAACCTCGTTGTGTCAAATCTTGTGTAGCTGAACCAAATACTATTGTTATCGCTCCCGCACCGCGCTAGGCACCGCCTGATACACTGGTCTTCCTGTAATTGGGAGCCTCAAAATTCTAAACACATCTTCCAACGTCACTGTCATCTCCCCTATTAGCAGATAGAAGGTATTCTTTTCCGGATTCCACCTCTCAATCAATGCCTGCAACATAGCATGATTGTGTGCGATTCGTGAATACTAGTGGATTCCACTTAACCCCACACGTAGTTTATCAATGCCCATTCAGCTGGTGTTACATCCGCTCGGACTCGTGACAACAAAGCTGGCACACTATCATTCATCCTCAACCCTGCCTCTGCCTACATACATCAAATCAACAAACAAACCATTCAATAAATCAAATCCCAAGTGTTTTTTTTTTTCTCACATTCTGGAATTTCATAGAAGTATCGATAACCGATTGACCTAACCAATACCGGTTATCTCTAAACGATACCAGTCACTATCAAACATATACAACCTGCTTAAAAACATCCCCTACGATAATTATTTTGCTTGTTTACTCCTCTCTCCACCTACAAACATATGCGAAACCCCTACTTACCTACCCCATAACACTCACCCCATCCCAAACCCTTACCTATCACCTTTTCTTTCTCGTCTCTATCCACTTACCTTCTCTCATCCTATTCATAAAACATGCAAGAATTAAATTACAACCAAACAGTTTACCTCTTAGGACACAGCAGACTTGTGGTGGAACCTGTCTTCCCTCTTATCTACCTCTTTGGATGCTTCTCCTTGTCTATCCATGTTCACCACCCTCTTCAATATAACTTGTGTTTCGCCTTCTTAATCTCAGCCCACAATCACTTTACCTATCTCTTTCCTCCTTATCACTCAATTCTCTCATGCAATTATCTCAGTATCGGTTGTCAAATAGCGTCGCATCCTCGTCTTTAACTTGTTGCATGACTCTAAAAATAAGAACTTAAGTTACCACCCAAGCTTTTCTATTTTTAGAAAAGCTCATTTTGGCATAACCGATATCGGTCCTTGATATACCGACATCGGTTAGCTAACCGATATCGGTCACATGTCTCCTTTTGCTTAAACTTGGGCCTTTTCTTTATTTTTTGCAAATTTTTGTGGTGCCCACCTCTTTTTCCTACATAACAACACCATTATCACTATTTGTCATCAGAATCACATCAACACATATATATATCATCACAATTTCATCAACATCATCTATCTACATTAAAACAACCATCGACAAAATACATACGACATTTTAATATCTACATCAAACCCATCAGCATACACACCATGTGGATTAAACTCATCATCTATATACATTCAATTTCAAAAACAATTGACAAAACACATAAAACATTTTTTTACACACCATGTGGATCAAAATCATCATCTATATATATATCAATGTTTCAATATACAACTTCCCCTACATGGGGGCCTCTGTGAGCTCAAAATAATACAAAGCCGACACGCAGGCCGCTATCCCTGTCAAAATCTTGACTCGGCTCGCAAGCTCTCGGTATATACAACAAGAATGAATAAATACATCATATGTGGGCTCGCAGGCCGGTATATACAACAAGAATGAATAAATAAATCATATGTGGGCACGCAGGCCTCTATATACATGACCGGTTCGCAGACCGGTGTCTATATCCAATATCTAAAAACCCATCTCCACTCCAGGGATGTCTCAGCTCTCCCCACCACCCTCAGCCCCTCTCCCTGCTGGTCCCTACGCTGGCTCTCGCCTCCTCCCTGTAACAGACCCACCGGCTGTGGCTGCGCCCCCCTGGGATCTCTGGCTATGGGATGTCTCGGCTCTGTGCGCCACATATGGCTGATAGTCAGCCCCGGTACCATCAAGGACGTCCTGATAATACCGGGCCTCCGCTCTCACCTCCATATAGCGGGCCCGTGCCACCATGGCTGCTGGGGCTGGTCCCGACTCCTAATAGTAGTGGCCCCTGTCCCCTGCCGGTACACCCGTGCTGTGCTTACGGCGGTGCTCGTACTGTGATGGTGCTGTGCTGTGCAGTGCTGTGTGCTCGTGGTGGAGCTTGTGGCTATACCGATGCCCGTGGTGTGCATGAGCCTGTGCTGGGCTAACTACCCCTATAGCACCCCAATCTGTGCCTGCGTAGCAACAAGCTACCCCTGTAATAACTGCACCTGTCCTAAGAGCCGGTCCCTCTCGCTATAATGACACTAAATCTAGGCATGCGGGCGGTGCTCTCTTGGCTGCTCTCTCCCCTGCCCACCAAACCAAAAAGGCCCCTGTCACTCTGGCATCATCCACTGTATCGTCCGCCGGCCTCTCTACTACCCAATCTGGGTCAACGGGCTGCGTGGTGCAGGTAGTGGGGCCTCTACATCATCCCTCCGGTACTATGGGAAGGGAGGTGGCTCATCCTGTCGCAAGCCCAACTGCCATCGTACCCTCTCTAGGGGTATCCGCTCATACTCTCCGGGCCTCCGTCCAGCTATCTAGAAACTATACTGGATCCAACGCATCTGTGCTCGGGCTCCTCCTGGGCTGATGGCCTCTGTAGGGCCTCCATATAATGTCCAATGCGGTCAAGCCCTCTAACAGATGACGGTAGTAGGCCACATCCCGTCCTACGAGCACCGCTCGTGGCTAGCCCACGACTCCCAACCACCTCTGAAATCCATATCTATAGACAATCTGTGGCCCTGGCCAGCTGGGGCAGCCCTACTGGTCGTATACAAATGATGTGCTCATATGCCCAGCAATGTAACAAAAATGTAGAGCAAATACCAAATCACCTCATCCGGTGATAACCCCACAGCTCTCTGTATAGCTGCACCAGATACACTGGTGCCCAGGCATAGCATGTATGCTCCTCTACCATCTCGTGCAACACCCCCATCAAATCCCATGGGAAGCGGCCTCCCTCTGAGTCCGGGAGGGCGAAGCATGTGATGCCTATCATCATCAACACGACAAGCCGTGTCTCCTGTCGGTGTGCGCGATACATATCGCCATAGGCAATGCTCGCACTGTGATAGGTCAATAATGCGGCTGCATCCCCAAATACATGTAGAATGCTGTCCATCGCCATCTCTCGCATCTACCTGGAACACTACCTCCCCTACGATCGGCAGGCCTCGTGGATATAATACACATCCTCTAGGGTAATCCTCATCTCTCCAGTAGGGAGATGGAAGACGTTCGTTGCCAGATCCCATCTCTCGATGAGGGCAACCATCAGGTTGTGGTCCCTATCCATAGCCCTATACCGCTAGACTCCGCCGAGTCCCACCTCTCGCATAATGGCCCAATGCGCTGCGGACACATGTGGCCACATCCGTCTCAATAAGCGGGTGCATCCGATCCCACATCGTAAGTGGCGTGCGTGCTCTGCAAAATAACCCACTTCATCAATCCTACCCTTTACAAAAACAACTACCTTAACCCACTCACCCACCCAACCATAACCCGACTCTATAACACACATCTACGCTTACCCTACACATCCCCCTTACCACCAACCAACCAACCAACCACCCCGATATACTCTAGCCATCTACCTATACCCCCGCCAATTTAACACCTCCTACTTCATACCCAACACCTACTCCATCCTACCCAAACCAACCACACAACCACACCATTTCCCCCCACCCCAATCACCTTTCCTATCAACTCTACCCCCTCCCCTTCACCCCCAAACAAAAAAAACCAACCAACAACAACAACAACAACAACCAAAAAAAAAAAAAAAAAAACCGTCGACATAGTGACATATGACGCCGGTCTTTTCAAAGCAAACAAATTATTCCAAATAATTTGTGAGTGATGTTCGCCGCTTAGTGACCGACATCGGTCACTATCGAATCCGGGGCCAAACTCAAAATGGCCCGCAAAATATTTTTTCACCTATTTCTCCCTATTTACCCACCAAAAACCCTAAAAACCTACCCACCCTGCCACCTTGACCTAACTAGCCTACCTACCCACTCCATTTTACAAATTACATCTATTCATTAATTATTTTATTAAAATTAGGATTCCTACCCAAAACCCACATCTACGTTAACTCATTCAATTCACATAATCAAGAGTTCGAGCCTACCGGTATGGCTACACGTCGTCGTGGTGGGATAGGTGGCGGTGGTCCAGCTGGTCCAGCACCTCTTGCTCCTCCTGGCTGTGCCATGGCTCCAAATCTCCTTAGCTGGGTTATCCACCAATCAAATTCTACCTCCTGATCAGCTGGGGTCTACCAATCACTCACTCCTCCACTCAAATAATGCCACCTCAGCCCACCAACTCAACAAAACCACTTCACACCTCAGACAACTCAATTTGGGTGCTCAAATTCACAAAGTGACAATGACAGGCCGTATTTTTCTTTTTATAGGTTTTGACCTATAACCGATACCGGTTATTTCGCACCCTAGAATACCGGTATCGGTCTTCTAACCGATATCGGTCACACATAACCGATATCGGTTACCCACTTCCTTCACCTAACTTCCACCCTTATCCACCACTCTCCACTTTTTCCCCTTCACCTACCCCTGGATTTGCTGACTAGCCTTATTTTGACTTCAATTGGCCTACCCCAAGACTGCCACCAACCAATTTGGCCTGACCCAAGGCCGCAACTAACCAATTAGGCCCGACCCACAGTTGCAACCAACCATTTGGCCTGACCCAAGGCCGCAACCAACCAATCAGGCCCAACCCAAGGCCGCACCCAACCAAACAGGCTTGACCCAAGGCCGCAACCAACCAATCAGGCCCAACCCACGGCCCTCAGTAATCACTCGGCCTGACCCAAGGCTGCACCAATTAAATACCTCACCCAAAACCCGCAAATTACAATTTTATCCACCCATCATGTAGCTTTTTGTTCAATCGAGCTCACTGTTCGTATTTTAGCATGATTAGGTACTTGACTTGATCGGTCGACCAACTTTGCCTAGACCGAGACCGTGACGTTTATCTCAACCAAACCAACCATTTTATCTTGTCGGACATGCCTAAACATTCCTGTACCTTACCCGTTATATCCCCTGGAGCTACTTCCTATGCCTTGGATACCAAGATTATATCACCCTTATTTAGATAAACTATCGACCTTTGCCTATGAATTGTTTGTTTGCTCTTCAAATCATGTACCTTGGTCGCACTACGCATTTCAACATGTGTCCGCCTTCCTTGAACTTACCCCACCATCTTCCTACCATCTCCACACCATTCACCCTTTATCAACCCTATCCCTGATTTCAGGTCACCTCAATCTGTGATAGATTTGAGGGGGATTACCTATACCCTTAACGGGAGTAACCACTTCTTATTATTGTCAGTGCAGCTTTACAAGACAAGCTACACGACAACAAGGGGCTAATGTAGACACCAAATTTATGTCTTACGACACACTATGCCCCGCATCTCATTTTGCAACCTAACCTCACCACCTAAACCTTACACAATTATTTATTAATTACCTTATAATTAATAAATCCACATCTCCAAACCTGCCACCTCATTTTGCCACCTCATCATGACCTAGCCCTAACCCTAAATTAACCTAATTAAGACCTATAACTTGGTCTACATCCACACCCATGACTAATTACTCCTTACCCACACCAAAACCAACCTAATAATGACTTGACCAAGCCCACAACTAATCCCTCGGGAGAAAAGGAGGGAAAGTTGGCTATTTTACTAAAAATAGCCCACTTTGACTTAACCGACATCGGTTCCTATTCGATCGCCATCGATTCACGTAACCGCCATTGGTTCCCTGTAAATGACCTCCCCAACCAAAAACAAAGGGTCTGGAATTCATTGGAAAGATTGGGAATTCACTTGGCAGAGCAGAGACAAGTGAAGGAAAGAGAAGAGTTTGCAGAGAAGGACATCAAGCCCAAGACCGCAACTAAGTAACCAGAGCCCAGTGACACTCATCCAAGCATTGGGAGAGAAGATAGCTCATCTTTGATTTGTCAGATCATCTTACCTAAGCCCTACCTTCGTCATCACAGTCTTTGGACATGTATCTTCATCAGGAACTAGTAAGTAGTATCTTGTACGTTCTTTTAATAACATTTCTTGGACTTCTGAATCACAGTAATTATAAGTCTACTCCCAGATCCACTACCCGGTAACACCCTACATCTAACTGTCATTCCTCTACCCTTACATTGCCCCAAGAACAGCCCCCATATTCTCTGAGTCTTCTCCATCACCCCATTACCTATCCCCAATCATTTACCAGCCTAATAAACACCATAGCCACCTTATAGCCAACCTTCACTAAAAGCCCCTAAATCACTACCCCTACCGATATCGGTTATCAGCAACCGGTACCGGTGACAGTGACCGGCATCGGTCACTGTGATTCAAAACCAAAACCAGCCTTTCCTCTATTTTTTTAATGAGGTAATTAAATTGTAATTTTGCAATAACTTCTTTGTTAGAATTTGTGTTAATTCGTATTAGCAGGGAACTGACCACCTTCGAAAGGAAGTCCAATATTTCCTGGGCCTAAGGCAGTTCCCTCATTTATTGTCTAACTAGAATCTGGTGGTCTTGTATTCTTACTTGTAGGTAGTCCTTCCTAGACAAAAAGGAGTTCTTTGCAATCGATCTGATCTCTCTCTACGGTACGCGCGCACCCTCCCAACATTCAACAGGTATTCCTCCTAGCCCTAACCCTTATCTGTTTCTCAAGAGAATGAAAGGATAGAAGCACCTCTATTCTAGGAACTGAAACATTCTATGTGAAACACTTAACACGAGATTTGATTTTTAACCAAACTCTATTTCAAGTGAAGTTTTGAACTTGTAAAATACTCAAAAGCTTTATCTTTACTACAAAGATAGAAAATCCATGTAGCATGAATTAATAAAATAAATAATGATTGGTTCAAATCAGTTTGAAAATATTGGTATGCACTAGATCAAGCTTACCTAAAGCTTGATACATACTCTTCTGGAATGAAGATCAATTTTGTTTATCTTCTAAGAAATTTGGAAACTTTACGTCCTTCTTGAGAGGTCAAAATCATTTCACCATGTCATATTAGTAGAGTGTGTTGAGATATTTGAAATTGACATGGCCAATTATCTAATGCCACAATTATGTGGAGGAGGTCTCTTTTTCCACAAGTTTCGATCATATCTTTAGAAAAATCAAGCTGGAACATTCATCCCACTTTGGAAGATCTTGCAATAATTTTCAATCTTATATATTTATCTCTATTTAAACACATATTCTTATATACTTTATAGTAAAAATAAATCTTCGTATTATGATCTAAAATTTGATTAGATGATAGAAATGTTTTATATAACCCAGGAAAAATAATACATCTAATAATCTATAATTACATGTACCAAGGGTAGAGAGGTTTTCTCAATACCTAGGATACTATATAATGAATCATCACCCAATGAAACATGATTCTTGGATGGTGTCTTGGATTTTATAGAATCTATCCTTACATTTGTTCATGTCTTGAGTAACACCAAAATCAACATACTAGATTACACTTATAACGAGGTTTCTTCTTTGGATTGGGAAACATACATGAACCATCCATCATCTAGGTTATCTTCTTGTTTAACAACATTGCCTCACTCTTTCATTGCGGTTTATTTTTCAAGTTCCCCTTGTTTATTGTTGTATATTTCCTCCTAATATTTTTTATTGTTTTCCTTTGATTTGTTTGATGATCACTTTTCAAATGTGTTGCACAAATAATATTTCAAATCATAACATTTTCTTCCATGAATCAAACAATTTTTTCTATTGTTTATTTCCTTGTTGATTATCCTACTTTTTCAAATTCTTGGAATATTGGAATTGTTTCTTCCCTTTCGGTAAGAAGCAAGTTCCTTCGTTATTCTTCATCTTTGTTAAACATTGAATCTTCTTACTGAAACATGTTCACCAACTTTTCAAAGTTTATGGTTTGCTCAGACAGATGGATTGTCATAAAAATATTTGGTAGGAGGGAGGTAGTGCTCTCAAAAAATAAAGCGATAACATCATCTTTGAAGTGATCTCCTCAATGTTACAACTCACCTCAAAAAATCCTATAATTTTTCATACGGGTTGAATTACGGTGTGTGTAGTGACTCTATAGGTTTAAAATGGTATTATTGTTATTGGCCTCTATACACCTAAAAATCATCACGTGATTCCGGATGCACTCTAATTATTGATGTCACACTTGAGATATTCAAAATATGATAGATGGAATGGGAATGGAATAGGTAAACATGGTATAAATGAAATATGAATAAATAATGGTAATATAAGGGTCTTATATCAAGGAAAATAGAAACTTTTTCCTTGTAAGTTGGGATCTTACTCGCCAAGGTGAATGAATTCCTGCCTAACCTATGTATGGTTTATGTTAGTATCGAGAATGATTATTTTTCATGATTATTGATCTATATCAATGGAGCTAAAAATATCTCTATCTGGCTATGAGAGCTGAGGAAATTCTCCATTCACCTCTAGACACTTGATCCATAAGGATCCAAAATGACTCTACTTTATCAAATCGAAGACAACACGAAGAAGAGAAAAATGATACACAGAGGTTTTTTCTATTTAGTGATAGGACTTCCGCCCTATGCAGCATGGTGGTTACATAACCACCACCTCACCAGGGTGGCGATCCTAGCTCTTGTGGATCAGAAAATAAAATATGACGCGAATAGTCCCAAAATTCCAAAGGGTGTCCATGTCTCTTCTTTTGCATGACCTTTCCCATTCTCCAGTGCACATGAGAACATGAGAAAGGATATAAATGCATGTTATGGAAGAGACCAAAGGCATTGAATCATGAAGCAAGTAAGTAAAAAGCTCTTAGTGTTGGAATTGTTATTTGTAGAAGCAAGGAGTAATTGAGACAGAGCAAGCAAGTAACTGGGAGGAAGTGTGAGATATTATCTACTTCTCTTTCATACTTATTGTAATTTCTAAACTTATTATTGAATTGGCCAATAAAAGTGGGAAGAAAGAGCAATTGCCATTTCGACTAGTTTTTCCTCCTCTGGAGTTTTTCAAGGAAAAACTTCTTAGTGTATGAGTCTATATTCTTTCCATTTATACAAGTTGTTGATTATAAGCACAAGTATAATTCATTCACTAGCTATCTCGGTTATTTTCTAATAGAAAGAAAAACAACAATGATTAATTTTGATTCGTAAATAATTCCAAAGTTGAAGAGCTTACAAATCATTTTTGTATCAAAGCTAACAATTATCCAAGACTCGTGATATTTGTTCTTGGATTTGTATGACAAATGATGACGAGATCTAAAGGTGAAGAGGATTTACCTTGTGATCCAAAAATTTCTACAAAGAAGTTGAAATATAGAATTCAGGGACAAATGGAGGAAGAGAACTTGGCCCGTAGAATCAAGATCTTGGAGACCATGATGGATAGGATGTTTAGAAGGCAAGAAGAGCTTGTTGATTTATAGAATACAACTTCACAAACAAGACTTGATGGACTCGGTGGTTCGAGGCTTAGCTGAAAATTTTGGCATATGAAGGAGCCACCATGAGGAAAGTTATGGGGAAGACCATGAAGAAGAGACTTCTAATGCAAGAGAAAAGGTAAAATCCGATCATACTCCTTTTAAAGTTGAAATGAAAGTTGAGATTAAAATATTTGAAGGAAAATTAGATGCAGAGTTTCTTGATAAATGGTTAAAACAATTAGAAGTCTACTTTAGCATCCATAATGTAACTGAGGCACAAAGGATCACCTTTGCACATCTCAAGATGGAGGGACATGCTCTAGTTTTGTGGGAAACACATCTAGCCACTTGTGAAAAGAATAAGTTTCCTATTTTGAAATCTTGGCAAGAATTTAAAGAATTACTTAGAGATAACTTATATCCTATTGGCCATAAGACTGACCAAATGATTAAATGGTAGTATTTTAGACAAGGTAGTGGTCAAAGTGTGCAAGACTATACTACGGAGTTTTGGAGGCAAGCCATGTTGCTTAACATGGACTTGGAGGATGAGGATATTCTGACCAAGTACTTAGGAGGACTTCACACTTACCTTCAAATAAAATTCATCTCCACAAAGCCCAAATATATCAATGAAGCATACATACCGATGTACTACATAGATGATGAAAATAAGTAAGGAGAAGCAGAGCCAAGGGTAAAGAAGTCAACAAATCAGCAGAAGAGAGAGTTTGGGAAAACAAGTAACAAGGGTAAGTGGAAAGGGAAAGGTAAACAAGCTACCACTACTTTGAATACTTGTAAAGATCCCAATAATTTTTACAAGAACTATGATATCAATGGTCATACTGATGCTACATGTTGGAAGTTACATCTAAAGTTACATCCAAAGAACCAAACCAAGGACTCAAAGAAGTCCATGACAGTTGTGAAAACAAAAGGGGAGGTGGAAATCGAAGATGACTCTGATGTAGATGAGAGGCTTGGATGCATGACCACCAACATGGATAGCTAGGAAGAGGAGATGAGTACACTATTCTAGATCAAAATCCAAATCAAAAGAGCTAAGGTAAATTATTTGGTTGATACCGGTTCTCAGTCTAACTTGATTTCTGAAGCATTTGTAAAGAAGCTTGGTCTTGAGACTTACGAGCATCCACACCCTTATCCTTTGGGTTGGGTGAAGAAGGGTGTTGAAATTTAGGTAACAAGAAGATGTAAGGTCAAGTTTGGGATAAATTCCCAATATATTGATGTTTTTGAAGCTGACGTTATTCCACTTGATGCTTTTGATGTTGTATTTAGGAGTCCTTACTTGTATGTTAGGGATGCTATATTTATGAGGAGGGAAAACTAGTACAGATGGGTCAAGGATGGGATCAACTACAACATCCGGGCACACCAGTGTAAGACACAGGTTACTATGGTAAGTGCTAACCAAGCAAAATGACTTATTTAGGAAAATCATAATCAGTTTTGTTTACTTTTATTAAAGGATAAACAAGATGGGGTAGAAGTTGTAGATATTTCTAACCAGGGAAAGCATGATTTGGATAGTATTATTCAGTCTTTTTAGGAAGTATTTCAGGCTCCTAGCAGTTACCACCAAAATGGGAAGTAGAGCATGAGATTCAGCTATTGCCAGAATCCCCTCTACCAAACATCGAGTTGTATAGGAAATCCTTTCTCAAGAGTACTTGAAGTAAAGAAACAAATCTAGGATCTACTAGAGTAAGGGGTGATATGTCCGAGAACCTCACCATGTGGGTATCCTATTGTGATGGTGCCAAAGAAGTATGGTTCTTAGAGAATGTGCATCGACTACCATGCTTTGAACAAGAACACCCTAAAAATAGATATCCACTTCCCCACATAGATGATCTCTTGGACCACTTCAACATGCCAAATTTTTCACGAAGTTGGATCTCAAGTTAGGTTATCACCAAGTCAAAATGAAGGAGGAGGATATATGGAAGACTTCCTTCAAGACAAAACATGGTTTGTATAATTGGTTATTACTTCCTTTTGGGTTATACAATGCACCCGCTACATTTATGAGATTGATGAATGATGTATTGTGGGATTTCATAGATTCATGTGTCATTTTATATCTAGATGATATCTTGATTTTTAGTACCACATGAGAAAAACATCTAACTCATTTGTAGCAGGTCATGCAAGTTCTCGGGGAGAACCAATTGCTTTGTAATATGAATAAATGTGTATCTGCCAAATAGTCACTTGTCTATCTTGGGCATTTGGTTAGAGGAGGAGAGCTACGAGTGGATCCAAAGAAGGTGGAAGTCATCACTAATCAGCCAACACCAGCAGGAGCCATCAAAACTAGGAGTTTTGTGGGAGCATTGCAATACATGTGGAAGTTCATTTTGGGCTTCTCTATGATTGTATCACCTCTACACACAAAGGATGCAAAGAGTAAGATTTTTTAATGGGGTAAGGAACAAGACAAATCCTTTGAGTTATTGAAATGCAAGATTAGTCATGCTCAAGACTTTCTCTTCCTAATTTGTAGCAGCCTTTTGAAGTAGAGACATATGCCAATGATTACACCATGGGCATAATGTTGCTTCAAGGAGGTAAACCCGTATGTTATCTTTCTAAAACTTTCACTTTAGTAGTTAAAGGATATTCAATATATGATAAGGAAATTAAAAAAGGAAGCATTATTTTTTGGGTAAAGAAACTATTGTGTACACCGACCACAAACCTCTCCAAGATTTGAAAGCACAAGTCTAAATTATAGTAGACAAGGCACACTAAAATTGACGGGGTTCCTTCGGTGAGTTCCATCGGTGATTAAATATAAGAAGGGTAGTACAAAATTGGTGGCAGACATGTTGTCTAGGCCACCCACACAAGAGAAGTTTTCCTGTTTTGCCACTATCTCTCATATCGAACCCTTCACGAAGGAAGATTACAGAGAGGCATATGCCTAGGACAAATACTTTGGGGTGACATTTCAGAAGTTGTAGTCCCAAGGGGCTAAAAGGACATGGATTGAAGATTTGAATCTCAAAGACATGCTACTCTACCAATGGGGGAAGCTTTGTGTGCCAAAAGAAGAGAGAATTCTATTGATGAGGGAAGCACATACCTCGAAAGTAGCGGGACATTTCGGTGTTGGTAAGACCCTAGCTCACTTGCAAAGGTATAAGTATTGGCCTAATATGAAAGAAGAAGTATCAAAATTTATACGGGGATGTAAACTTTGTTGTACTAGCAAGCCTAAGACTAGCAAGGAAGATTCATATATTCCTTTACCAAGACTCTACTCATATGTGGGAGGACATCTCTATGGATTTTGTAGGAGGATTACCTATGTCTAAACATGGCCATGAATATCTTTATGTTGTTGTTGATAGATTTAGTAAGATGTATTTTCTTATGGCATGTAAAAGATAGTAAAAGCACATGAGGTGACATATCTTTTCTTTACTAATGTATGGGTGCATCTTGGTTTGCCAAAGTCTATTGTTTCTAATAGGGATTCTAGGTTCTTGGGGAATTTTTGGACTATTTTATGAGACAAGATGGATACCAGGTTACGAGAGGAGCACAACTTTCCATCCACGGATAAATGGAAAAAAAAGGTGGTAAACAGGACTTTGGTATAGTTGATCTAAGGATATAATAACAAATACCCAAGGACTTGGGATGAGTCCTTAGTATACATTCAAAATTCCTATAACTGGGAAGTACACACATCCACTATGAAGTCACCATTTGAAGCATGCTTGGGATATCTACCTAAAAATCCATTGGACATAACAGTTGGATAGAAGGATGAGAAGGATACACGAGACACAAAGGTGAATAGAGAAAACAAATTAATTGAGAGGATCTGGCAAATCCATCTCAAAGTCAAGGAACAACTAGAGAAATCTCGGGCCAAGTACAAAGTGGGAATGATCAACATAAAAGGGAATATAAGCATCATGTTGGAGATAAAGTTTGACTTTAATTAAGAAAGGAGAGACTACAAGGTCAAGCACGGAAGCTCAAGCCATTACGATATGGAACCTTCACCATATTGGAAAAGGTTGGAGAAAATTCCTTTTTCGACTTGATTTGCCATCATTCATGAGGATGTACTCTATAGTAAACTGTGATAACTTACACCTATATGAGCCATCCATGCTAGATGAAGAAGAAGAACTAAAGTTGTTACCTTCCATTGAGTATTATGCCGTGGAATCATAAGGTGAATTAGAGGAGGATGTAGTACTACAACAAAAGGTCGAGAGATTTGGAGAGGTTTGCAAGAGTCTTGGTAGATTGGAATGAAAGGAAAGACACCAAAGCAGGCTCGGTGGTACCCAAAGGAGAAATTGAGGGAATTATTTCCTCATCTACTCCCCTACTAAGCTTTTGTGCGACCAAAATCCTCCTAAGCAGGGGAGGTGTGATCCATAGGGATCCAAAATGACTCTACTTTATCAAATCAACCAACACAAAGAAGAAAAAAATGATACACGAAGGTTCTATTTGTTTAGTGAAAAGACCGCCGCCTTGTGTAGGGTGGTGGTTACAGAACCACCACCCCACCAGGGCGGTGGTCCTAGGACTACTAGTCTGCATTGGGTTGCGGTCCTAGCTCTTACGAACAAAAAATAAAATATGACATGAATAGTCCCAGAGTTCCAAAGGGTGTCCATGTCTTTTCTTCTGCATGACCTTTCCCATTCTCCAATGTATGGGAGAACATGAGAAAGGCTATAAATGCATGTTATGGAAGAGAACAAAGGCATCAAAGCATGAAGAAAGTAATTGAGATTTGTAGAAGCAAGGAGTAAATCGAGATAGAGGAAGCAAGTAAGCGGGAGGAAGTGTGAGATATTATCTACTTCTCTTTCATATTTATTGTAATTTTTGTACTTATTATTGAATTGGGCAATAAAAGTGGGAAGAAAGAGCAATTTCCCTTCTTGACTTGTTTTTCCTCCTCTTGAGGTTTTCAGGATAAAGCTGTTGGTGTACGAGTCTATATTCTTTAATTTTCTGCAAATTTTTATTCTAAGCACAAGTATAATTCATTCACTAGCTATCTCTATTATTTTCTAATAGAAATTAGAACAGCAGTGATTAATTGTGATTTTGTGGATAATTCCAAAGTTGAAGAGTTTAAAGATTAACAGTCCTCTCCAAAGAGGGTCATGAAAGTGTGTGGGAAAAATATGTAATGGAAAAGCGTAGATGTAGGAATCTAGCCTCGGGTCCGATCGAATGGTGAGGTTAGCCCAATATTGATCAAGCTGAGTCACTTGCTGATTAAGAAAGTCAAATTGACCTATGTTTTGTGGAGGAAAAGGGGTGGATCTTAGAACTAAATCTCGTAGACCTAGGTCCGTATGCCCTTGATATCGGTCAATACATGGTGGGTTAATGATTAAGTAAAAATCCTTCGATGTTGTTCAAGTGGATGAAAGATGGTCATGTGGTGCATAGTCTCATGAGAAATGGATCAAACAATAGATTACCAATGGAGACAAGATCTAAGCATAGGTAGTATAAGCCTTGTTGAATTTTTAATTCATCTTGTGGGTTTTCCTTCTCTTTTGAAATACTTCCTCGCAAAAAAGTTCCTTTTATCAAGTGTTATTTTGTTGCACTATTATTTTATAAAATTTCCTATGTATTAAATTTTTTTTGTGTATTTAAGATTTCACGTATCGAGAATCAATTTACATTTTGCATGCAAATTACTTCCCAAAACTAGAAACCTGGAATATAAAGGGAATTAAACAATTTTGGGGATCAGAGGATATTTTTCAATTTGCATCCAAATTACAATTTAAGTTTTGAAACCTTGCCCTTAGGTGCATCTTCAAACCACTTGATATCTTCGTAAGTTTCGATGTCTTAATTATTTTGTAATTTTTGTGTGTTTTTTCTAGTAATTTTGTATCCATCTTCTACATGGAATAATTGGTTTTATTGATTTTTTTGGGTTTTAGGCTTCAAGAAATCATTTTTACTCAACATAAAAATTAATTCATGTGCCATTATCAAGCCGGAACTTCAAAGCTATGATTTGAGCCATGAATTCCTCCATAGAATAATTCGAAGGTCGTGGATTGAAAAACAAACCCCAACCTTTCCCATAGTTCAAATTGGGATTTCACGCTTTCAAATCAAGTCACGACTCTGCCACAACCATTTTGGCGGTAAAATATTACAAAACAAGGGTTGACTTCCATAGTAGACCAAGTCATAACTTCAAGGTTGCAAAACAAGGATCAAGTTCTTCCAAAGTGCATTATGGAGGTTCTTTCTTGTTTTTCGAGTCTAACTTCCACACTCGCCTTCGAGAGAGATTCATAAAGTTTTTAGATATTCTTCCCTAGAAAAATATTTGAATCATCATCTAAGGTAAAATGGAAAATGAATTATAGTTTCCAAGGGTTGTCTCCCCTTCTAGCATCACATCCAACATTGACAACATTGGAGACATTGACCTCAAACCACATTGATGTGCCAAAGTTTTGGGGTAGACTTAGTGCTCCATATAATAATTCTTGTATGAAAATTATTTATGACGGTGAAATTACATTGGCTTGCACGTTTTTACCCTCATTGCACCATCTTAAATTTTTACTAACAACTCGCAACACATTACGACACCGATTCCCAAACTGTAAAACATGACGATGAGACCATTGGAATTAGAGTGAATCTCGAGTACTTTTAGGATTTGTAAAAACTTCCTAATGTCGATGGATATGCATTTATTTCTCCCTTCTCCACTCTTGATCATTGGAAAGAAAATTCCAACACTTGTGCCAAGGTTCTTAATAATATATATCTAGCAAAGCCTATGTCTTGATTCCTAGAGTTACAAATATCTTTACTCCGCTCAGATTTCATTCAAGAATTGAATGACATTATCAAATTGATGAGAAGAGTTATAGGGATCCCATCTATAAAGGATTTTCAGGAGTGGATGTACTTGTACATTTCTACTATTTGTAAAACTAAAAATTCTGATCTCATTCGATGGGAAGAGCACATTAGTGATGTCATACACACCTAGATGTTTTTTTATTATTAGTAAATAGTTTTTGGAAGGGATTACACCCTTGTACAAAAAATGCTCAACAACCAAATATTACAATAAAATCAGAGCAAAAAAATCAAGATCCAGATATTACATTATGTTCCAATAGCAATTAGACATACTTCCCAAAGAAGTACCAAAACAAGAGCATATTGTTTAAAAAATAGAAAAAAACAACATAGACACCCGGATGTTGAAAGTACCAACCACATGTAATTTTTATATGACCTCTTATCTAGTATATACCACTACATGAATGAGAAATTATCAAGGATTGAAATCCATTGAAGAAATAAATGCATTGTAAATTTATGACTTATATCCATAATTAACAATGAGAGAAAGGTCAAACCACTTGGAAGGGTGAACAATGCTTTCTTTTTTGCCCTCATTTTTGTATTTGATAAGGATAACTATAATCCTAGGATATTAGATAACACTTGGAATGTAGTCAATACTTGGGGTTGTATTTTCTTGCAATTCCCAACATTCACATATCTCATAATGAGAGGATTTTCAGGTGATCCTTGTAAACTACCAAAGTTCCCTATGAATAATTGGATATTAATGAAGTTAGTTTGACAATTGCTACATCTCCACAAGATCCATAAAAAGCAGGAACAAGGTGGGGGTCCAATTCCCAGTAAATTTGGGTTGATATATTTTTACATATTCATATAAAGAAAAGAATTTTGAGGGTGAAATTTTGCAAATGACAATGAAGACGTATCATCCACGAATCAACTTTGATTATTAGGTTGTGGTCGGTGGAATCAGACCAACCGGTATTGATATACAACCGTTATAAGATATATGAATCAATTTTAGAAATAAAATTGTAATATAGGAAAGAGACTATCGAGAGGTTGATTCTTGATGTACCTAAAGGCATTTGTGATTATGGAGAAGTCTTATATTTGGTCTAGATCAAAAAATAAGAGGTACCAACCACTACCAGGATAAATTGGTCACTTCAAGATTGTACCAGTTCTAAGGAGCACATAACTCATAGTCTCAATCAGACCCATGAATGGTCATTTGAAGGTATGCACATGTAAAAATTA
Source organism: Taxus wallichiana var. yunnanensis (assembly GCA_018340775.1). Classification (NCBI taxonomy): domain Eukaryota; kingdom Viridiplantae; phylum Streptophyta; class Pinopsida; order Cupressales; family Taxaceae; genus Taxus; species Taxus wallichiana. Next base: position 51,623,830 of record CM031237.1, read on the forward strand.
AAGGAATGGTTGTTAGGCTTAAAAGGAAGTTTTTAGCTATCATGAAGGAAGAAGGTTCATGGGAATGTGTTTCCTAAGAGGAAGAATATAATTTCCATGGAGGTATTTTAGACATACAATATTATGTGTTTCATTATTTTTTTGAGCTCTACAAGTTAGTTTTAGTGGTATGCTTGTGGTCACAAGTTGACCTACTTAACAGGGTTTCAAGACAGTCTGGGTTCCTTAATGAAATTGGAATGAAAGACCAATGTATTGGCTCAGTTGATAATTCCTATCCATTGGAGAGAGATGAGGGGTTAATTATTTTCTTATTCTATCCATTCATAAGTCTTAAAGGTGTTTATTTAGGTGTGAGATGGTCATGTAACGTATAATATTGGTTTAGGTAGGTATATGAGGATTCGGGAGGTAGTTGTTTCAATGGCTTTGTGGGCCAAGTCATGATGTCTTAGGTGGTTTGAGGTGTTCCTTAGGTAAATTTATTACAAATTCTTGGTTACATGTCATAGTTGAGGTGATTAGTGAGTGTTTATTATTCATCTTTGAAGATTGGTTTATCAAAGGTGCCCATATTGAGTAGGAAACACTCCCATATTGTAACGCTCAAAATTATAAGAGTTGAAAAATGAGGATTTTTTAACACATAAACCTAATAACAAATTACACAGCTACAATCATATAGATTTATTTAATAAAATTGATCAATAAATTTTTCTCTTTTGATCTTTCCGATAAAATCCATGTAAGTCGTGTGTGCAACTAAGAAGGGTGTATCTAGATCTCCATGATCTCTCTTTGTCACTACTTTGAGATACAATGCTTACTAGAATTTTGGATCAACCTTTTTAAAGGTCATTGGAACTATGTGAAAGTCCTTGGTTCTACCACGAAGCTAGTTTCGATTTCATATTCCGGTATCAAGCATTGCTTCACCTCATGTTCAAGATTTCAACTTCCCATGATCAAAGTTACTGAGAGAATTTTTTTATTTAATTAGAGGACAAGATGATTAGACAATGCACAACCATCAATGCATTACTTTAGCCAAAGTTATCCACACAGGAGTTAGAGCTATACTCAAAAAAACACACTAGTCTTATGAGTTTTAAGTCTTCCGCCACCTCACAACTATCCCTTTCACAGTTATCTAGATCTTTATAGTTTGTTTTTATTTATTTCCAATTAAACCTATCTTGTAAGAGTTTATATTGAGATAGATGTCAAAGGCCAACTAGGATATTTATGAGATAAGTACATTCGTTATGTTGAAATGTAACTATATCAGCATTCCACATGTACTTATCCCTTAATATGCCTAATGGATCTTTTCATCTATTTACCATCCCATTTAGTCTCTTTTTCTTGATGTTTGATTCTTTAACCTTAAATTACCTTTTACAACGATACTCTTCCATTCTCTATACAACAAGATTTACAATCTTATCATATTAATACCAAGTTTACCGAAAGGCTGAATTAAATATATATTAAAAGATGTATATAAATTTATTCCTTCGATTAGCTACACCACTAGATAGCTTATTTAATTTAGAAATTAAATACAATTAATTTTTACAATAATTTCCCAATTATCAGCTTCATACATTGATAACTATTAAATAAATGTATTCAAAAATTTGTGAAAAGTAAGATTTCACAACTCAAGTATTCATCATTTACTCATATTGAGATATTATTACACACAAAGTAATCATCTCTTTATTAAAATCATATATTACATATGTCGTTAAGGTGAAATATATAACCGGTATAATAATTCTCACATAGTGAGGTTTGAATATTTACAATGGGTCTAAGATCCCAATAATTCAGCCAAAAATTCAAGGATATCATCCTTTCACCAATTGAAATCCAAGTATCTCATTTAGATCCATGCTACGATAAAACTTCACAAGACATGAGTTTCCGCACATCCGAATGTAACAGCTAATGGTCCTATAAGATCTGAAGTATTGGTATGATGTCAGTTCAAAATGAACTGGCATGACTATGAAATCCATTTTCTTATGTAATTAATTAATAAAATATGAAAGGATATACATGATGTTTTATCAACAATCACATGGTAATATAGATGAAAATGTATTAATACCTCGGTTTCTATAAAGATACAACTATGGATGCACACAAATAGAACAACCAATTTCTATTTTAGTGATCATGTTTCCCTCTAATCACAAAGGTCAATACATCTGTATTCTAGCTTCAATCAATAAGCATTTGACATTTAAAATTTCTACATAACTTCATAAAAACAATATGATTAAGAAGAGTATTTTTTTCAGTCAATGATTAGATCTACAAATTAGCACAAATATCACCATATTTACATCACTTTAACATGTTCTATCTAGTAAACAAACATCCCAACCAACAATATAGCAGCACCATGGTTACATCATTTAAACATACTCTTTTTAGTAAAAGAACAACTAATAATTTCTTTCATAAGATATCATTATTTTAAACCCAATCATGCCTCCAATTACTCCTTGGTGTATCTCGGTCAAGCTGTCCTGGCTTACATGCCCTTACCAAGAGAAGGAATTTCTTTTTCAGATTCTTACAAGAATCTAACTCATATTGCTAGGCTGGAAGTTACAGGCTAAATGCCATTTTTTAAAAATTATTCACACATAACAAGACACCCTCATTTATACATGAACCAATTTAGTGGTCCATAATAATCGCTTTTTTTTTTAAATGCAGCCCCATGCAAGAGCTTTGACACCCATAAATTATCATTCAAAATATCTCATTAAATAAAAAATTAGACTGCATATAATAACCAAGAAGAAAAATACAAAACCCAACTAGCTGCATACCCATATTGATTGGGTTACCCAAATCGATTCCTTTATGCAAATGGATTTATATACGCAAATTGATTTATTTACAAAAAACACACAACCAAATTTCGGTTTAAGAAAATGAAAACCCATAAGCAAAAAGAGATTTTAAACACACAAATTCACAAAACATTTTCCTTCTTCCTGTACAGGAAAAACCCAAATCTTTTCCTTTTGGGTATAATTTATTATAATGCAAAGAAGGAATTTTTAACCTTTCTTTTACTTTATTTTTTCTGATCAAAACCCAAAACCCCATATGTGTATTTTTCTGAGTTAGGTTAAAACCACACAAAGAAAACTTAAAAGAATACATAATCCATCAATTTCCTTTTCATACTTCATCTCCAAACAATTAAATCAAAAGTTTTCCACAATTTGCTTGATTGCCATTAAAAACAGAATGTGTAATTCCCGCTTTTTTATAAATAATGCAAGTAGAGAAAGGAGAAGATATTAATGCGAAGTAAACCTGAATCGGTAACCTTCTACTCGCCTCGCTCCAACAAGTTGAATCCTTCTTTCCTCCAAAACTCACGTAGGTATTCCGTAAGGGGGAAAATGAAAATAGACGAAGGAAAAATATAATGAAAGAACTATAGTTGGGTGGCATATTGAAGAATTTTCAGGCTTCATAATCTTTTGGTACATATTTCGGAAAGGCATGTCGCACACATGTGCTATGTGAAGATGTTTCACTTTATGAAACCCATAAATTTCAATAACTTAATAAAAATTTTGGCTTACATGCCAAATCCTCTAATATATATATATATATATATATATATATATATATATATATATATATATATATATACTATTTAATATTTCATACATTTTTTTACTAAATAGTTCTTACTCAAATTTTAATGGTTAAGTTAAAATTAACCTTCATAATACAAGTCCACATATTTCCAACAATATATTACCATAAAAATTAGTTGAATTTCCAGGTTTATATAAAACATTCCAATACGAAAATCACCAAGTCCGTAAATAATAATTCAAATATTCTCATAAAGCTAGCTTGATATAACATTGTCAAATTAAACAAAGACAATTATCATCGCGGTCATGCAAAAGTCAAACAAAACAAAAGATGACCAAACTGATTAAAATAATGCAATCGAATATAAATAACTAAAATATTCACTATCATTTATGAACCATTTTAGCTATGAATAAGGCCTAATCATGTTTTAGGAAGGATCATCAAGGTGGGTGTGGGGTTATTCATTCGCAATGTCATGCCCCATAGCAGAAATTGTGGGTCATGATACAACAAACCAAATGAATTTTACACCCAATGATGATCTTGTCTAATCCTATTTAGACTTAACCATAGTTAATTTAACTTACAAGAAATTTTGGGATGTTACATACTCCACTCCTTAGATTAATCATCATCTGATGATTTCGGGATAAATAGATAAATTAACCCACTATTCATTCGCAACATAAATATATTTCAAATTAGCTTAGAATTTATAGCAATATTATTTCAAATTTGAATCGTGAAGGTCACAACAACTATTGTACATATAGAAAATCAATCATATAATCTATAGACATAATACATTACTACCTAAACGACAAATTTTCCGGGTTCACTAACAAAATCTTTAACAATAACTATTAATCAAAAAGTATCTTAGTCCCAATATTCACTTGTAGGCTTATCTACAGAAATTTCTTATCTACCACTTTTACAGAAAAAGTGGATTTAGTACTTTAATAAAAAATGTTCATAAAAATCAGTTAAATAGATGTGGAAAAGTAGTCTGGATATCTTCCAGATTCTCCCAAGTGGCACTTTCTTCAGAATATTGGTCCCACTGGACCCTACATTATGAAACCTCACGGTTTCTCAAGTGCAACTTCCAAGTTTCTAGTATCCTTATAGGATCAACCATGATTACCCCTGGATCCAGAACCTGCAATGAATCCCAATTAAGTACATGTGTTAAATCAGGTACATATTTCTTAAGTAAGGATACATGAAATACATTGTGCAACCTAGATAGAGTGGGAGGTAGTGCTAGCTTGTAGGCTACTGGTCTAATGACCTCTAGGACTTCAAATGATCCTACAAACCTAGGAGATAGTTTGGCTGACTTGCCAAACAAAATGGAACTCTTTTTAGGTTTGATCCTAAGAAAACTTTATCTCCCACATTAAACTTTTTGTCAATTCTTTTAAATCTACATAACTTTTCTGCCTATTTACTACTTCTTTCAATCTTTCTTGGATTAATTTAACCTGTTTTTCCATTTCCGAAAGCATTTCTAGTCCAATCAGTACTCTATCTTCAATATTATCCCAAGTTATAGGTGTTCTTCACCTACGACCATATAAGGCCTCAAAAGGAGCCATTTGAATGGAAGAATGGTAAGTGTTATTATAGGAAAATTCAACCAAGGGAAGATACTCTTCCCATTTTTATTGTTGATCCATGCAATACATTCTTAGTAAATCTTTTAACACTTGATTTACTCTTTCGGTTTGACCATCAATTTTGGATGATAGGTAGAACTTATGTTTAGTTTTGTCCCTAAGGCAACATACAAAGTCTACCAAAATCTAGAAGTTATCCTTGAGTCCCTATCTGAAATTATTACTTCTAGAACTCCATGTAATCGAAAAACTTCTTGTACAAACCTTTTTGCCAGTATGGGTAATTATCTATTAAATTACCCGATGCAGCCTAGAATTTACAAGATAACACCCTAGTCGCACTGGCATATCACTCAGCCTAGACTAATCGCTCACCTAAAGTGCACAAAGGTACCAGGTCCCTCTTTAGGGTTGTTGTAGTAAGATGTTAACATGATGAAGATAGAAACATATAGATTCCTAACTAATCCATCATTCTACAATGCATGCTACCCTGAGATCTATGAAAAGAGTAGGCTCAAATAGTAATCATCGTTGAATTAATAACATACACTACTCAATTACATAGAATGACACTTAGATTCAGCCAATATCTTCCATCTATTAATAAATATAGAATCTCCTTACAATATTGTCAATCTATATCAAGGCACATATGGATCTGATACACACATTCATACATCCAGAATCATACATACACTACTCTCTGTGATATCTCTCTATTATGCACCTAACATCATATATATAGGGTGGGGACTTGCCCTTCACCACTTATCTATTCCAAAAATAGGTTGCATGCTATTGATAGCCACACACCATTTACAATTATAGCCACACATGCAAGTGCGCTATCTATAGTCCTCTTGCAGTTAACTGAAGTGTCCATTCTATTCTTAGCTCATCTCCATGCATAGATGCTTTGAACCTGCTTCTCCAAATATAGACAATGCATGGCGCGCACATCTCTACATCATTGATGTGTTCCGCATGCCATCTTCTAAAAATAGGTCTCTATGCTCAAAATTGGCTAATTCCTGAAATCTGAAGTTTCCTTCCACACACGAGTCCTTCCTATCATTCCTTGCCTTTGATCTTGGCCTTCTATCCTGCACGAACTCCTTGTGTGATCTTTGACAAGTATTCTTTGATCAACATTACCCCACACTAATCTCATTGTTGTCCTAACAATGGGTATCTCCAAAATTTGAAGGAAAGAATAACAATGAAAGAATAAGAATGAAGAATGTGGACAAATAAAGAATTTATATGAGGTTATTTAAGAAACCTCCTTTGTATCAGTTTGTAGCATCAGCTCTGGATACTCCTTTTTTATTGCGGCCTCCAAAACCTACCATTTAGTGAGTGTCTATTCATATTTCTCTCGGGATGTCCACAACAATGGATTCCAACTCGTCTGTGTAATTTCCCTTTCTCATTTTTTAGAACCAACACAACACTGGACATGGATGTCATCCTCCCTTCCAAAATGTCCATCTTCTGTGTAATCATCTTTCTAAGCTCTTCTAGCTGAATCTTGTGTGGCTCTTGTGATGTTGTCGGGGCCTCGGGTTTCTTTTTTAACTATAGACAACCTTTTTGCATGGCCCAATGTCTCATATTTCATGGCTTTCTGAAGATCATTGTTCTCTTCCAAGGTCTTAATGTTGATGATCGCCTCTGGAGATATGCATATATTTAAATCTTGGTCCGCTTTCTTCAATACTTATTGTAATGCCTACAATAGCCTTTCATAAGATGTGATTTTTATCATCACAAATTCTTTCTCCTATTCGACATCTTATTCTAATATTTCAAAGCACTTGCATATGTAGAGTTTCATCCTTGAGCACCAAGTCCACCAACTTTACCACATAGTGTATTCTTGAAGGAAATGTCTGCGGTAACTTGCGTTCCAAGTGTGGCCTTGCTTTGATTACATTGTCCCCAATCTCTATTGCAATGCTTATGAATAGTTCATTCTTCTTCTAAGAAAATTCCCTTTCCGAGTTATGCACGCTATCTCAACATCCTTTGTCTTCAACTATTCATGCAACACTTTGATTGTGGCAAATTTGTCCATATTTCTTATAGCCACCTCTGCAGAGACTTTCACGAGTGCTTTACTAACCTACTCCCGACATGACAATAGGATTTTGTCATGTGTCTAGCTTGAGGTGCCTTCTTTAGTTTCCTTGAAACACATGAATCTTCACACACATCAAAGTTAGGCTCATCCATGTGGGTGTGCATCGACCACGATAGTTACTTTCATGTGCACACAGCCGTTATATCCTCACCCATCAACTCCCAACCAAATAGATCCTTCTGCGCTATTGTGCTATGGAAGCGGGTGTGGATTATCTTTCCTACATCCTCTGTATACCCCATGACTAGTGGAATGTGCTCCCCACTTGTCCTCCTAGACCTTTGCTTCTTAGGAACTCTAGCCTCCAAATTTGGGACTTGCATCTCCATGTCCTAAATATCTTCTGCAGTTGTTTCTTTTGGTCCTTTCTCTTCTTCTTCCTTCTCCTTTTATGCCTCACACTCTCTTTGTGTGCTCGGAAGTGTAGGAGATGTAGGCACACTCTCCTCAGACTCTTCCACCTCCTCGTTCAACTTCAGCTTCCTCCTCCTTTGCGCTGATTGCTTCCTTTTTGGGGAGAGTCTAGGTGATTTGAGCACAGTGGTTGGAGTAGCACCTTGGGTCCTTGTTCTCCTAAATAATCTTTTAAAATTGTGCTCCCCTTGGACCGCATTCAAGTCCTATTTTTCCCCTTCTAGTCATTTGAGGTGCCATGTAACAACATGCTCAACTTCACTCTAACTTGTAGGATTTCTCCTACCCATATGCTCCAAGCCACCACTATCCTCACACTCCTTCTCATCATCCTACACTTTGATTTACTTTGTGGGGTTAGGTGTTGGGATATTCTCCATTATATGCTTCCTTTCGGTGGTCTTTGGAAGTGTGAAATCACCTTCCACATATTGGTTATTCTCTATTTTTGGCTTCAACTAGAGATATACCAATGCTGCCCCCACATCTGCTACCACCAAACTTATTGGTTTGATATTCAACACCTCTAAAATAATTCTCTCTATATAGGCACTTCTACCAAGATATACATACTTCTTCCTCAATGTATGGTAGTCACAATCTACCTTATCTGCATTAAAGATCATTCTGCACGTGTCGGTAAATCTATGAATATATTCTTGAAAATACCTCACAGTGAATGCGTAAGGTAACTTACACCAAGGGCTCTAGAATCCATCCTTCATTGGAAAACACACAATACAAAAATGTTGGAACACAACAAACTAAACTTGTTTTCCTACCACCGCATTAGGTCTTTTGGGATGCGCCACTCTTCCTCAAAGGCCACGCAGAGCCTGTCATACCACTTCTCTACCATTTTTTTACTTCATCGTCATGGTCGCCTTCGCATAGGTATTTGCTAAATATTTCAGCTAGGAATTTTTCTCCTTGGGTTCCATCTAGTAGTCCAATCTCCATGAAGACTAGTGATAGTAGAACAACCCTAAAGCTAATCTTCCCTCCCGTGTATGCTTCTTCGACTATTTTCTCTACAATATATCCTGTAATGTTGTACATCATCCCTTTCGACATCTTTCATGCCACATGTAACCACATAATGTTTACCTACAACCACCACTCCTAATAATTTAACTTGGTAACTAGGTGTGTTGCAGCTTGAATAATCAGATAGTTCTTTAATTTATCTATGTCCATTTTGCATGGACCCTTCAGGTATCCCAACTCCTGTTTGGTCTTTAAAATTGTAGCTTTATTTTCAAGGTCACATTTTATGTCTTCCCTTATGGCCTTCGGACACATCGCCTTTGATGAGACAAGTATACATGAAATTCTAACTCCGCATCCTACAAAGTAGAATAATTATTTTTGTGCCCGATCATGAGCCACCGGTACAAGGGCTCATACTTCCCAAAATATGGCAGCTCATACAATTGAAATATGGAAACTTCGTGAATCAAACCCTATGTTGATTCAATTATGCCCTTAGTGAAAACTTTGTAACCTAACTCTTCTTGTCTTTGTACTCCACTCAAACCCTTCACCACCAGGGATGCAAGCTTCTTATAGCACGGATCTTGTTGTCACTCTTGTTTTCACACCTTAACTCGATCACTCGGCTCTTCGCACTTGGACCTTCTCGCAAATACTCTTAGTTGCAATGGTAAAAATGAATCTGCATCTCTTCCTTATATAAATTTTTCAAATTTTGATGCATTTATTACTCCTCACCTACCAAATATCCCTTGATTTATCAACCAAATCCATTTGTTCCACGCAGTACATCTTCACACCCAAATATAACCTTCTAGCACACCTTCCTACCCTCTCGGTCACGAGAATTCTCTTCAAAGATGCGCTCTTGCACCTAAGTACCTCATCACTACACCTTCTCCTGGTAGCTAACATGGCCTCCGCTTACCTCATGTTATATTGTTCTTTCATTCATCTCCATCCTTGGTCATCTTTGAGAAACAATTGAGAAACAATCTTCTTTTGACTTTAAGCACACCCATAGCAGCTTATTCCTTTCACCATTCAAATCCCACAGTCTTTTTCTTAGACAACTATAACCACCCCACACGAAAAGTATGTGTAGTCCTCTGCACATAAACATTCTTCATACAATAATTAGCTTCAAGCGCGCAAGCACACTTATTACACAAGAACACCAACTAAATTGATAAAGCATAGCGACAATGAAGGAAATACATTAAGGAAATACTAAATTGAAAACCTAAACTAAATGGCAACACTGCCTTATTACAAACACCAAGAAGACTTATTTATAGTAGGGCTTCATCCTACTCCCATTAAAGTAATCAAGTAGTTGTGTTCCATCAAGTTCTTCTAACCGTGCAAGCACCTGATTCAAGTATAGAAGTGATAACATACAACCCCAACTAATATACTTTGAGCTTTCCTGGATGGTACAAGAACTTTGATTCATAAAGAAGTACCATTTGTCTAATCTCAAACTTCTTATCCCTTATGTATCTGTCATGCCATGCTTTCTCCCTAGCCTTTTCTCGCTTCGAATCCACCGTGCTATGGGTCGGCTTTCATCCGAGTTGAATCATCTTTTCAATATGTTCTTCTAAAGCATGTTCATCAGCTAGACCTCCAACGCACACAATGCGCAAAGAAGGTAACATAAATTCTATAGGAAGAACAACTTCCATGCCAAACACCAACTAAAATAGTGTGGCTTTGTTCAATCTCTTATAAGTTGTTCTATATGCCCAAAGAACAGCTAACACTTTGTCATCCCAATCTTTTCTTCCAACATCACATATTTTGGTCAAATTCTGGCCTAAAATCTTATTGAAGGCCTCAACAATTACATTTTTCTGAGGATGGTAAGGTGTAGTTTTATGGTGTGCAACCATAAACTCATCTAATAAGATCTTAATTGTATCATTCAAAAATGCGTACCTCTATCACTTGTCAAGATTAAGGGACACCCATATCATGAAAGAACATTCTCTCATAAAAATATAGTTGTTATAGTTGTCAAATGCAGTCTTTTGTAGTCTTTATGCTTCGCCCACTTTGTGAGATAATCTGTACAAGTAATGATATAGCATGATCCAAGATCGCGCGCGGGTGGTGAAATAGGTCCTATAAAGTCAATGGCCCATTTCTCAAATGGTTTAGCACTAGTAATCAGTCTCAAAGGCATCTCATATCTTTTCCATGGTTTTCCTAGGCGCATATAATGATCACATGCCTTACAATAATCTTTAAAGTTGTTATACAGTGTCTCCCACCATAATCTAGCAATTAGGATCTTTTGGGTAGTTGCATCACCTAGATAATGGCCTCCTACAATACCATCATAAGCTTCTTCCATGATATCCTTGTGCTCATGCTCTAACACACAACGAAGTAATATTTCATCTCTTCCTAGCTTGTAAAGGTCAATGACTTGATTAGCATAAATGATGTCGTGCGTATAGCAAGCTACTTCTTTTCTAATGATTTCATTCCTTCTGGTGCCATACATGTTCATAGAAAGACAAAAATGTCTTCTAATTCCATGGGCACGTGTTGTAACCTATATAACTATACATCCAACATTGTTTCTTCAATTATCTGTGCATCCTCTCTTGAATTGATTCTAGATAAATGGTCTAGTCCAAAGCATTACTTTTCCCTAGCTTCACCACAACTGTGAAGTCAAACTCTTGGAATAGGAGGACCCATTTGCATATGCATCCTCGTAAGATAGGCTTGCTTACCAATTACTTCAATGCCATATGATCTATATAAAACAAAAATGGTGTTGCTAACAAGTACTATCGAAACTTGTACAATGCGTAGATCATTGACAAAGCTTCGCACTCTATAGTTGTATAATTCCTTTCAGCATGAGTCAGCTTCCTACTAGCAAAATAGATTGGATGATCTATAATACCTTCACCAGGTTGAGCTAACACAATGCCAATGACCATACCAGAAGTGTCCACATGCACATGAAATGGTTTATCCCATGATGGAAAGCGTAGAATGGGTGCGATAGTAAGTTTCTCTTTTAATATCTCAAATGTGTGCTACTACGGTCCCCCTAATAAAATGTACCTTTCCCCTTCAGCAATTCTTCTAAGGGTGCAACAATTATGGCATACCCTTTTATAATTTTTTTGTAATATCCTATATGACCTAAAAATCCACACACCTCACTTTGACCGGTAAGCACTTCTAGGCCTATAATGACTACAACTTTGGTTGGATCAACTAGAAAACATTCCTTGCAGATTATATGTCCTAATAGTATCCCAAACGGCGTAGCAAATATGCATTTCTTGATGTTCAAAGAGATACTTAATTTTTTGCATCATTTAAACATTAAGTGCAGATTGTCACAATGATCTTTCACAAGCCCATATATTGTCTAATCATCTAGATAGACATGTAAGAAGTTGTGAAAAAAATATTTGAACACCGAACAACTATGCACAAGAATACAACAAGTGCATTTTTCAACCGAAAGGGCATCACAATATAGGTAAAACTACCCCATTCAGTAGTAAATGCTGTATTTTCTTAATCCTTATGAGTGATCCTCACCGATGATACCTGGAAAATCCATCTGCGAAAGAATATATTTCGCACCCTGCAAATCCTTCTAGTATTTCCTCAGTGAATGGCATAGGGAATGGATCTATGATGCATGCAACATTCAAATCCCCGTAGTCTGCATATATCCTAATACGTCCTGTCCTTATTGATATTGATCACCATTGGGCTAACCCATTATGACTCATCAAGGGGCTTGATAATTCCATATTTCAACATTTTATCAATTTCCTCTTTCACCTTTTCATGCAAATTAGGATTCATTCTGTAAGGTCTCTTTCTAAGTAGTCAAGCACCATCCTTAAGTTTGATTTTCATTTTCCTAAGTGATTGTGCACGCCTTTAAATTCATGATATCCTCGAGGGAATAAGTCTTGAAAATCCTTAAGTAACTCAATGGTCTTTGCTACCTCCAAGTCTAACCAAGTAATCTCCAATTATGGCCTCCTTAGGCTTAGCCACCAAACATATATTCATCTTCTTTGTCTTCATGGGTTCATGGTAGGCTCATGCATCCTTGTCTCATACTATCCAAGACCTCGTACACCCCATGTGAATGTTCAATATCTAGGTTCTCAATTTCCTCATCATCCATGATGTAGACCATCTTTCCTTTCTCTCTCTCAAGGAAAGTGTGCTCAAGTAGTTTGGATTCTATTTATTCTTCTTTTTCAAAACATGCACTAAATTTTGCTTCACCGAATAATTCATAAATATGCTCTTCGACTTTTTCACTATCTCCCATAGTTAAGCGCTTGAAAAATTTTAATGCCTCTATTACAGGAGGTTGAGTCAAGAAGTAGTCAAATGTTTGGATCATACCTATAGCCAACTCTTGCCAGTTCCTAATTTCTCTATGTAGTTCTGCATATACATACCAGGCGTGTGCACATCCTTGGAGCATGGAATATAATCTATGCACCTAGAGTGAAGGTGGTAATGCTTCATGTCCTACTATCTAGAGTCTCTCACACTGCTGAATGTGATGCTAAACAAGTTGATCACCATGATAAGTACATATTTGCATAGGTGCATTGTTTCTTATAAACCTAGTAGACAAATCTATTCCAATCTCTTCCCAGTTTATAAGATTATCTCTATGGACTATCCACCAAAGCATGTTGTTATCCCATGCAATGTGTATACTAACATATCCCTCCTTATAACTGGATCTGCCCACTGTGTTTCCATGGCCTTCAGAAAGGCAGAAAGATCTTTTGTCCCTGTATACCAAGGTACTATGCTTCCTATCCGTTGAATTGAGTGAAATCTATTCTTGCGTGCAACCACACTTTTCACCTCACACCCTACCAATTCATATGTACCATGAGCCCAATTTTCACAAGCAATACTCTTAGTATCACTAATAGAATGTGAATTCTCCCACTATAAAATGCCTTCTTTGGATGGCTCATTGACCTCTCGGGTCTTGAATAGAAGGTACATAGACTTTGTTTAAGTCCTCCTCACTTAGAGTCTCAACATAGGGTGTAGACATGCCATCTCTCAAAGGTATCACAACCCTTTCCTCCTTTTCAAAGCTAATATATCCCTTATTGAATATCAAGTTAGCATTATTTACATAACACCAAGGGTGTCCAAGTAAATTTGGAAGATTATGCGCATACGTAAGTGCTAATACCTCAAAATCCCCAAAGTGAACTTGGCCCCTTATATAGTTGTACATGCATCTTTCAAAACTCGTATGGGAGTGGCCTTAGTCCAGTTTGCCATGAATAACACATTAGATGATGGTTGTAATGGAGGCCTCCCCATTTGTACCCATGCATCTAATGTCAGCACATTTACTTCCACACATGTATCGATCAATATGTTGCTTAACTGCCATCCATCCATAAAAACATTGAGAGTAATTTCTTTGTCATAGTCAATGCTATCAGGGGGAATATTTGCATGAAAAATCTATCCAGTCTCAAGACTTATGCGTAGAGTGTTCCCTTTCAACCAACTTCCCAATAGTGGAATAATGTTCTCCTAGTGCAACATCTTGCAGACCTCCCACAAATCATCGATATCGGTTTGACTATCTCCGATGTTTTCTTTTTCGCTTTAGGTATTGTATCTCACCCTAAAGATTCCTTATCACTTCCATGGTATCCTGGTAAAATTCTTTCGGTGAGAAGGATGGGTACCTCTCATGAAAAATCTCCTCTTTGGTGATCGTAGGATTCAGTGCAATGCCTCTCTTATGCGTGCTAATTCGGTGCATGTAGTAATCTTCACTATCAATGCTTCAAGTCCCTCTATTATCTTGGTCATCCATTGGTCTTTTACCATGCCATCGGATTCTAACCATCCCAACACCTTGGTTTTCTTTCTTATGTTCTTGCTCGGATGCTCATATAAGTCTCGAGCACTCTTCATAGCTACGGTTCTTCCGCATAAGGGACATGCATTATTTTGAGGACATTCACACCTGTAGTGGTCGGGAGATCCACACGTATAACAGATTCCACAAAAACTCTCTCCTTCCTCCACCTCAACCTCATCCTCCATATCCACCATGATATCCAAATCCCTTTCCATAACCTCCTTCAAAACACCCCTCATTTCTATCATAGTGCATTTGATTATGATCCCGATCTTGGTGCTCATTCTTATTCTTAGAATTATCTATTATACCTATCTTTCATAGTCCAATGTCTATGGCATCCTCGATCTAACCAATCAACCAAAAATCCTCAAGATCATGAGTCATGGACCTACAAATTTTATAAAAACAAGATACATTCTTCCTTATTGGATGCTATAACAAAGGATAGTGACTTGAATCATGATTCAAATGATAAATCTCATAGTCTAGTAGTAATGAGCATATAGATCTCGTGAGGGAAACTATCATTGGTGTGACCTTCCACTTCACAATCTAACTGCTTTGCCATAGCTATAACTTCCTTTAGAAATGGACTAATGCCAGTGTCAATGCTCCCAATCGCCTCAAGCATGCAAAGTTACTTCCGAGTGCTTCGTGAAGATCCATGTATGTCTTATGTGACAGCGCCCTCCTAAAAGGTGTAATCAATCCTCCAACAAACCATTATGCATGCTAGCTAGCATGGATATCATAAGACAACTTAGATAAAAGTGTCTTAAAATGAGCATCATACTCACGTACACTCTCAGTAGTGCCTTGCTTGATATCTTTGAGTGCACTTATACTCTTCTTCTCAAACTCAGGGATATGGAACTCTTTTAAGAAAGCATCTTTCAATGCTGCATAATCCACACAAGTTTGATCAGGGTCAAAATTCCTATACCATATGTGCGTGTGCCCCTATAATGTAGTAGAAACTTGAATTGCCTTTTGCTCAATAAGCTATAACCCTTTAGCGTGCCACAAGATTTCACACATATGCACATGTTTGACAACATCCTCTATACCTCTATACTCCGAGAGATGAAGAGACATCTCCATATAGATATTTTGTGGTTGTTGTGGACCTTGACCACCTGATCCAGAACCTCTTGGGTTCCCTCTACCTCTAGAACCACTAGATCCACTAGAACTAGAACCACCTATACCTCCTGATCCACCACCTGTAGTTGGAATAGGGCCTATAGATGTACTCCCATATGTTCCAAAAGTAGTACTATATAGAACCCCTACAGTCTGTGAAGTAGTTCCACTTCCAAAGGTGAATCCATTATTCTATACACTTACATTTTGTGTGGATGATACGCCTAAGAATGCTCCTCCAAATGACATTGAAGCTATCTATCCTGCCATTGATGTACTTGATCCCTAACTTACTCCTACTTTCCTACTTCCCAAGTTAGTTTGTTGGTTACTTATCATACTAGATACTGAAAAACCAAGTGCAAAGGCTAGGTCACTAGGTGGATTAAGATGCATTCCTATGGGCCAAGTAGTCTTTATTGGCACATACGTGTGAGGCCGAGAAGGGATCTCTATCATGATTTCTAAGATGGGGGAGTTCCTGATGCTCTAGCCCCATGTCTTCTACATGAGCCATAAATCCTTCAAGATCCATCTCTCTTCTCAATGCCATACTTTCCACAACGGAACACTACTTCTATATTTCCCTCTCACGCACCTCATTATACTTAAGTCACCTTTCCTCCCTCTGATTTTCTACCGCTAGGTCTGCCATCTTAATACCAAACCTGTTCCTGCCTTCACACGTGGTGAAGTTTAGCTAGCCATTTTTTTACTCTCTAGGTTTAAGGTAACCAGTAAGATCTTGATCGCCAATGGAATACCATGCAAATATGTTCCTCTTATATACAAAAAAACTAGAATTCAGCTACCTCTAGGCACGAGTACGTCAAAATTGAATATTCCAGAATATAACTATTTAGAACACCACAAAACCACTTATCCACCGCGTGAGACCAAATTAGATCAGCATCATAAAGGGCATGATTTTCTTCTTATCTCCGGACAAGTGTGCGATACCTCTAGTTCCACCGAGATGCATAAGCGTAAGCCACTCATATAGCTCTACTAGAAAGATAGTGAAAAATATCTCATATAAGTTGTCATATAGGTTCTATTCTACCCAAGTACATGTGTTAAACTCGAGCCACTATTGAACTATCGGGCATATTCTTCATCCAGATCATGTATCCATTCCTCAATACTTGCTAGGGTTAACCGAGACGTCTTCATCTTGAACTATCCTGAAAAAAACTAAAAAAGAGGTCCCAAAATGGAACCAATGATGTAACTTAGAATTTACAAGATAATACCTAGTCACAATGACACATCACTCAGCCTAGATCGATTGCTAACTCCGAAGCACACAAAGGTACCGTGTCCCTCTTTAGTGTTGTTATAATAGGATATTAACATGATGAAGACAGAAACATATAGATTCCTAACTAATCCATCATTCTACAATGCATGCTACCTTGAGATCTATGAAAGGAGTAGGCTTAAATAGTAATCATCATTGAATTAATAACATACACTACCCAATTACACAAAATGAAACTTAGATTAAACAAATATCTTCCATATATTAATAAATATAGAAGCTTGTTACAGTGATCACAATCTATATTGAGGTGCATATGGATCTGATACACACATTCATACATCCAAAATCATACATACACTGCTCTTTGTGATCTCTCTCTACTATGCACCTAACATCATATATATATGGTGGGGACTTGCCCTTCACCACTTATCTATTCCAAAAATAGATCACATGCTATTGATATCCACACACCATTTACAATTATAGCCACACATGCAAGTGTGTTATCTATAGTCCTCTTTCAGTTAACTGAAGTGTCCATTCTATTCTTAGCTCGTCTCCATGCATAGATGCTTTGAACTAATTCTCTAAATATAGACAATGCATGGTGCACACATCTCTACATCGTTGATGTGTTCGACATGCCATCTTCTAAAAATAGGTCTCTATGGTCAAAATTGGCTAAGTCCTAAAATTTGAACTTGCCTTCTATGCGAGTCCTTCATGTCCTTCCTTGCCTTTGATATTGGCCTTCTATCCCACGTGGACTCCTTGTGTGATCCTTGAAAAGTATTCTTTAATCAACATTACCTACTATAAAATGTGCCACTTTAGTTAACATGTCTACAACTACAAGTATAACATCATGTTTATTTTGGGACATAGGTAGACCTTGGATAAAATCCATACTTATAACTTGCCACTTATATTCTGGCATGTTGTGAGGATATAATAGTCCTCTTTTGGATGTAAATGTTCAGCCTTTACTTGTTGACATTCTAGGCATTGTGAGACGTAAAGAATCACATCATTTTTCATCTTTTTCTAGAAGTATTTCTTTTTGATGTCCACCATCATCTTTGTTACTCCTAGATGTCCTAAATAGGGAGCATCATGAAATTCTCTCATGACTTTATTTCTGAGTTCTTTACCTTCTGGTACATATATTCTTGCTATTATAACACATAATCCCATCTATTTCCACCTTGAAACCATCATACCTTTTGTCCCTTGGATCTTTTTCTAGAGCTTTTTTAACATGATTGTAGTAGGGGTCATTGGTTAACTCATTTTTAACTTCATCTTTGAACTAGGTTCTTAATGTAATTATAGTAACAATCTGCTTTCTACGACTTAAGGCATCAGCTACCCTATTCTCTTTTCCCTTAATGTAATTTATATCAAAGTCATAATTTGCTAGGAACTCCAGCCATCTTTGTTGCCTTGGATTTAGATTCTAATTTGTGTAAAAATGTAATTGATCCCAAGATGATCTTTTTTGAGATCAAAAGTTTTTGCTAGCAAATAGTGCCTTCATACCTACAGCGCATGAATAATTACAACAAGCTCAAGATCATGTGGTGGGTAATTTACTTCATGCACCCTCAACTTCCTACTTTCAAAAGCTACCACATGCCCATCTTGTAGTAGTACTCCACCCAAACCTTCCCCTGAAGCATCGGTTACCACTAAGAAGTTCCCGTTTGGATCCAAAATCTTCAACATCGGAGCACTTGTGAGTCTACCTTTTAACTCATTAAAGGATTCTTCACACTTATTTTCCAAAAAAATTCTTACCCTTTTTTGAAAAGAAGTGATAGGTCCTGCTAACCTAGAGAAGTCCTTTATGAAATTTTGATAGTAGCCTGCTAGACCCATAAAACTTCTCACTTCATGCACATCCTTTGGTGTTGGCCATTCCATGATGGCACCGTTCTTCGAAGGGTCCACCAAGATTCCTTCTTTACTTACTTAATAAGGACAACAATTCATGTAATTGAGCTTTCAACTCAACTAATTCGGTTGTTGTCATTTTGTATGATGCCTTGGAGATTGGTTTCGTTGTAGGTTTGACCTCTATTATGAAGTCAAATTCACGCTTAGGTGGAAGTTCGGGAAACTCATTTGGAAACACATATCTAAATTCCCTTAGGATGGAAAATGCTTCAATTTCGGGTTCGATTTCCTATCCCGAATTTTTTATTTTTATAGAATATAGATGACAGCCTTCCATTTTTCCTTTTTAGCTACGTGGCGAAATCTACCTAGTGAAAAACTCTCTTTTAACACCCGAACACTTACTTTTTTCTCGTTGATCATCGCAGCAGTTACACTTTTCCCTAAGTAATACAAGGTTATATTATGTTGACTCAAACAAACCTTGATTCATTATGTGTACAACAATATTTCCATACTATAAAATCCAAGTGTGTTCCATGTACCCAGCTCTTATTTTGAGTTTATCAACAACTTTAGATGAAACAAAACATTTTGTTGAACTGGAATCAAATAAAATAGAAACAGGTTCTCCAAAAAGCTTACTTGAAGTTTCTATTAGAGTCGCTTGCTTTTCCGCTTGCTTATTATGGACTGCAACATAAATCTTATGTTGTTTCCCCTCTTTATTTTGATGTAAATCTCAAATACATTTATTATTCCATTGTTCTCTTTGTTGTGAGTTGTTAGTGAAATGATCACCACCACACTTAAAACATCCACCTAGAGGTCCTTTTCTCTCAATTTTATTCTGGCTGAAACTTGTTCCTTGTTGCCCATTATTTTTATTATTCACAACAATTCTAGTAGCTATTCCTCTTTTATTGACAAGCCTGAACTTGTTGTTTCCTTTTTGATGCCGGTTTACTTGCGGTTGGTGTTTGAAAACTGCTATGTTTCCTTCTATTTTCCTCTTTAGAGGCATAAATACTTAAGTAGCTTAGTTCTTGTTTGATAGCTTTTTCAAATCTGTTTTGATCGAGGTACGTCCATGAACATCTACCTCACCACCGATACTAGGATTCAATCACATTATAAATTTTCTCACTCTAAACTTATCATCCTTTTGATACAAAGGAACATATTTCAGCAATCGAGTGAAATGTTCCCAATATTTTGTAATTGAGTACTTTCCTTGAGTCAAATTTTGGAATTATGCCATCTTTTGGTCAATGTATAGTTGAGGTAGCCATCTTTGATGGAAGTAGGCCTTGAATTGCTCCCACATGATCATACTAGAATCAATTCCTAGTTCCATTTTCTGGTTATCCCACTAGGAAGATACTTCACGGGACAATTGGTAGGCTCCCATACTTTGCTTTTTGTCTCTGCTCTAAAAAGTCCCTAATCTCAAAATACTTTTCCATTTCGTAGAGTCAATTTTCAGCACCATCCCCAAGAGTTGTACCATCAAATTTAGGTGGGGATATTCTTTCAATTTCCCTTACTAACTTAGCATCCAACCTTTCTTTCTTATTTGTCCTTTCATTCGGGTGCTCGGGTTGATCATCATATTCTTCATCACCCTGATTCTCATACCTACGATCCTCATTCTCTTCACCACCCTAACCTTGTTGTTCTAAGGCAACAACTTGGTTTCGGGTGTCATTCAAAAGGTTGAGGATTTCTTCTAACTTAGCCGTATTATCTGACACATCATCAATATTTATCTCACTATCAATCGCCATACTAGCTCTTGTTGTAGGTCTAGCCATAGTTTCCTATTTTATAAATGAGAATAATTTTATTAGAACATGTCCCATTAATGTCTAAGTGTCTGAGCCTCTAGCTCTGATACCAAAATGTAACGCTCAAAATTACAAGAGCTAAAAAATGAGGATTTTTTTAACACAAACATAATAAAAATTACATAGCTGCAATTGTATAGATTTATTTAATCAAATTCATTAATCAATTTTTCTCTTTTGATCTATCTCGATAACATCCATGTAAGCTATGTGTGACTAAGAAGGGTTTATTCATATCTCCATAATCTCCCTTCACAATACTTTGAGTGACAATGCTTATTAGCATTTTGGCTCAACCTATTTTTAAAGGTCATGGGAACTATGTGAAAGTCCTTGGGTCTACCACGAAGGTAGTTTCCTACATTTGTATTCTGGTATTCAACCATTGTCTACCTCATGTTTAATATTTCAACTTCCCATGATCAAGTTATAGAATTTCTTTTTTATTTAATTGGAGGACTAGGTGACCAAACAATGCACAACCATCAATGCATTACTTTGGCCAAAGTTATTCGCCATGCAGGTTACTGGCTAAACTCAAGACAACACACTAGTCTTATGAGTTTTAAGTCTTCCACCACCTCATAACTATCCCTTTCACAGTTATCTAGATCTTTATAGTTTGTTTTTATTTATTTCCAATTAAACCTATCTTGCAAGAGTTTATATTGAGATAGATGCCAAAGGCCAACTAGGATCTTTATGAGATAAGTACATTCATTATGCTAAAATGTAACTATATCAACATTCCACATGTACTTATCCCTTAATATGCCTAATGGATCTTTTCATCTATTTACCATCCCATTTAGTCTCTTTTTCCGATGTTTGATTCTTTAACCTTAAATTACCTTTTACAATGATACTCTTCCATTCTCTATACAACAGGATTTATAATCTTATCATATTAATACCAAGTTTACCGAAAGGCTGAATTAAATATATATTAAAACATGTATATTTAATTATTCCTTCGATTAGCTATGCCACTAAATAGCTTATTTAATTTAGAAATTAAAGACAATTGATTGTTACAATAATTTCCCAATTATCAACTTCATACATTGATAACTATCAAATAAATGTATTCAACAATTTGTGAAAAGTAAGATTTCACAACTCAAGTATTCATCATTTACTCATATTGAGATATTATTACACACAAAGTAATCATCTCTTTATTAAAATCATATATTACATATGCCGTTAAGGTGAAATATATAACTGGTATAATAATTCTCACATAGTGAGGTTTGAATATTTACAATGGGTCCAAGATCCCAATAATTCAGCCAAAAATTCAAGGATATCATCCTTTCACCAATTGAAATCTAAGTATCTCATTTAGATCCATGCTACGATAAAACTTCACAAGACATGAGTTTAGAGCATTTGAATGTAATGGCTAATGGTCATGTAAGACTCGGAGCAGTGGTATGATGTTAGTTCAAAATGAATTGGCATGAATATTAACTCCATTTTCTGATGTAATTAATTAATAAAATATGAAAGGATATACATGTTGTTTTATCAACAAGCACATGGTAATACAACTGAAAATGTATTACTACCTGGTTTCTATAAAGATACAACTATGGATGCACACAAATAGAACAAATAATTTATATTCCAGCGATCATGTTTCCCTCTAATCACAAAGGTCAACACATCTGTGTTCCAACTTCAATCAATAATCATTTGAAATTTAAAATTTCTACATAACTTCGTAAAAACAATATGATTATGATTAAGAAGAGTACTTTTTCAGTGAATGAGTAGCTCTACAAATTAGCACAAATATCACCATATTTACATCACTTTAACATGTTCTATCTGGTAAACAAACATCCCAACCAACAATATAACAGCACCATGGTTACATCATTTAAACATACTCTTTTTATTAAAAGAACAACTAATAATTTCTTTCATAAGATAACATTATTTTAAACCCAATCATGCCTCCAATTACTCCTTGACCTGCATCTCGGTCAAGTTGTCCCGCTTTCATGCCCTTGCAAGACAAATTACTTTTCACAGTCTTACAAGAATCCAAGTCATATTGCTAGGCTGGAAGTTACTGGGCTAAATGCCATTTTTTTAATTATTCACACATAACAAGACACCCTCATTTATACATGAACCGATTTAGTGGTCCATAATAATAAAAGTTCGGAAAATGTAGCCCCATGCAAGATTTTTGACACCCACAAATTATCATTTGAAATATCTTAATAAATTAATTATCGAGACTCGCATATAACAACAAAGAAGAAAAATACAAAACCCCAACCGATTTGCATACCCATATTGATTGGGTTACCCAAATCGATTCCTTTATGCAAATCAATTTATATACGTAAATCGATTTGTTTGAGATAACACACAACCAAATTTTGGTTTAACAAAATGAAAACTCACAAGCATAAATTGATTTTTAACACACAAATTCACAAAATATTTTCCTTCTTCTGTACAAGAAAAACCCAACTCTTTTCTTTTTTCGGTATAAT
Source organism: Taxus wallichiana var. yunnanensis (assembly GCA_018340775.1). Taxonomy (NCBI): domain Eukaryota; kingdom Viridiplantae; phylum Streptophyta; class Pinopsida; order Cupressales; family Taxaceae; genus Taxus; species Taxus wallichiana. The sequence goes on from CM031237.1 coordinate 51,647,236, forward strand.
TTATTATAATGCGAGAGAAGGAATTTTTAACCTTTCTTTTACTTTATTTTTGATGATCAAAACCCAAAACCCTATCTACGTATTTTTAAGGATAGGTTAAAGTAACACAAATAAAACTAAAAAGAATACATAATCCATCAATTTCATTTTCATACTTCATCTCCAAACATTTAAATCAAAAGTTGTCTACAATTTCCTTGATTGCCATTAAAAACAAAATGTGTATTTCCTCTTTTTTTTTACAAATAATGCAACAGAGAAAGGAGAAGATATTCATGCCTGAAGTAAACCTAGAATTGGCAACCTTCTACTCTTCCCGCTCTAACAAGTTGAATCCTTCTTTCCTCCAAAACTCACGCAGGTATTCCAGAAGGGGAAAATGAAAATAGACGAAGGAAAAATAACAGAAAAATATAATGAAAGAACTATAGTTGGGTGGCATATTGAAGAATTTTTGGGATTCCCAATCTTTGGTATGTGTTTAAGTGCATCTTTGTACACTTGTGCCATGTGAAGGTGTTTCACTTTATGAAACCCATAAATTTCAATAACTAAATAAAACTTTTGGCTTACATGCCAAATCCCTAATATATATATATATATATATATATATATATATATATATATACTAATTAATATTTCATACATTTTTTTTTACTTTAGTTGTTACCTAGCTTAATGGTTAAGTTAAAATTAACCTTCATAATACAAGTCCACATATTTCCAACAATATATTACCATAAAAATTAGTTGAATTTCCAGGTTTATATAAAACATTCCAATACGAAAATCACCAAGTCCATAAATAATAATTCAAATATTCTCATAAAGTTGGCTTGATATAGCATTGTCAAATTAAATAGAGACAATTATCATCATGGTCATGCAAAAGTCAAACAAAACAAAAGACGACCAAACTGATTAAAATAAAGTAATCGGAATACAAATAACCAAAAGATTCACTATCATTTATGAACCATTTTACCTATGATTAAGGCCTAATCATGTTTTAGGAAGGATCATCAAGGTGGGTGTGGGGTTATTCGTTCCACAATGTCATGCCCTCGCATAGAAGCTATGGGTCATGATACAATGAACCAAATGAATTTTAAACCCAATGATGATCTCGTCTAATCTTGTTTAGACTTAACCGTAGTTAATTTAACTTACAAGAAATTTTGGGATGTTACATACATTGTGGTGTTATTAGAAGTTTGGATCATACAAAGCTTCTTGTCCCTATTAATGATCTTTGAGAGTATGTACTTGAGTTGTTTGAAGCCTTTTGATCCTTGAAATTTTGGAGTGTTTCCTTAGAGTTCATGGAGTTCTTGGTGAAGGTGGTTTTAGCCTTTTAGGCATAGTTTGTGCTTGTTAAGTGTCTTGGTGCATTTCCGACCTATATGGATCTTTTATGAGAATTTATATGAGTGTGTAGGTTTTTTTATGTTGGTATGACCAACCTTAATAGTAATGGCCAACCTAGTAGTGTTTTAGAAGAAGATTAATGTATTTAAGTGAGTATATTTGATTATTATGGACTAGTTCTAAGTGAGAGGAAAGTGCGAGCGTAGAGAGAGTGTGAAAGAGGTTTGACGGAATCAAGACATACATGAAAGAAGGTATGAAAAATTGAGGGACAAAGTTGAGAATATGTAGTAACTAAATCAAGATAGAGATGAAAGATGGTATGAAGCATTAAGGGCCCGAGTTGAGAAGTTCTAGTAACTTAATCATGCACTTTGAGTAAATATTTAGTCTCGATCGCATACTACTATTCATATGGTTTTTGAGTGAATACAATACTAATTAATCCATGTCCTTTGTCCATTTTACTTTGCTTTCTGTCATGATTTCTGATCCTCAGACCATACTTTCCCAGTCTATTTTTTTCATTTTGTGTTATTCCTATTATTGACTAGGGTGCCCAACTAGGACTTAAGCACCCCACCAACCTTTGTCCCCTTTAGGTGCCATGATCCTCTTTGTAATTTTCTTCCACCTTTTAGCACATCCTATCCATTTGATCTTTCCATATTTTTAGTGGTTGGAATTTTTAGGGTTAATTACAAAATTAGAACAAGAGAACTATATAAATATAAAGTTATGATACTATAATGAGGGACAAAGCACTAAGCATCTACTATCACCATCTAGATTTGCATCAATAAAAGACACCTAGAGCTACATCTACATCCATCTAGCTCCATCCTAAAGTACTCAAGGTTGGTTCATTTGCATCACACTTAATAAGAGGGGAGTCCATTGTTTCCATGCACACATTTAGTACATTCTACATCTAGTTATTTTCTTGATATTTCAAAAAGTGTGACTAGAAGAATATAAAATTAGGGTGTGATTTACAAACACACACACACACCTATAACTACATTGGGTTTGAGATGTAGTGTATCACTCCGTTGGTAAGTCTGTCATGGTGGTCATTGAGGACATTCCAACCCCTTCATATGTATCTTTCTTTTTAGGGATTTTATTATTTATCTAGGGTTTTACATGTCTCTCCTTCATCTTTCATTTACAATTACATCCAACATAGTTTAGTGACAAGAAGCGAAGATAGGAAGTCATTTAGCAAGACCTCATAGGAGGGTTTTAGGCCATTTCTACGAGACCATGGTTCCTTGATATCGACCAGGGTGCCCACGAGTGTGCCTATCCCTTTCTAAGTGCCCCAAGTATAATCATAGAGATCAAATATATACTTTCTTAGGCTCTTGTGTGGTCACTTCCTCCTCCTATTCATGTGGTTTTCACTGCGACACGTCCTGCACCTTCGATGAATCAACTAAGGATTTCCTAACCCTTCATGCACATTAGGTTTTCATATATCTATTTGGTTATTTTCTTAGGTCATTTCCTTTCTTTATTTATCTATTATTTACTTCTTTTGATATCATATAGATTACACTATAATATCACAATTTAGTCTAATCATTTTGGTGAACCCATACTTGATCTTCATGCTTAGGGTCCTCGGTTTTCCCCTATAATGGCTCCTAAAGTTTCTCAAGTTGAGATCGCCAAAAACGTTAACGTTTTAATCTACCTTGAGAAATAGATGTCAAAAGTAATCAGACAATTTTTTGAGAAAATCCTTTGTATGGGTATTTTGTAATGTAAATTGAAAATTCTCCAAGTCCCAAACTCTCGAAATTTTGGACTTCAGATTTCAAAGATTTTCTCTTTCGAGTTTAATAGTGCAAGTTTGAAATTGTGTTTTCAAATTTCCAAAGTCAGAAACCCTGTAAGTCCAAATTTTTGGACTTTTGGGCTTTCGGGGTTCAGAGTTTTTACTTATAATTGGCAATTTTCAAACATGGAGTTCTAAAGTTTGAAACCCCGAAAGTCTGAAATTTCAGACTTTCGAGCTTTCAGGTTTTAGAACTTTTGGTCACCTTTTGGTTAAATGCCTTTTGGACATCCAAAGTCTAAAAGTCTGAAATTTCAGACTTTTAGGCTTTCGGGTTTAGGAAATTTTCATCGCCAATTCACATTTTTCGTAACCCAATCTCTGAAGTTTGAAACCCCGAAATTATGAAATTTTAGAATTTCGAGCTTTTGGGTTTGGACTTTTGGAGTCCTTCATGTAATTAATTTTTCACCAACCTTCGTACAGATCGGAATTTTGCCATTAATATCAAGTTTTTCTATTTAAACTCACTTTTTACTAGTAATTTTCACCTGTTACCTTTCTCTAACATTTGTTTTCCTTGTACTTTTCGACGTCATTTTCAAGGTATTTTAACTTGGTTATTTTCCTTTTGGTTTAAGATAATTTATTTTTATTTCCTCTTTGTTTGTTTTCTTTTGTTCCTCCTTTGTATACCTCTTGAAATGACAAACTCATTGCCCACCATGTTTCTACGTTTGAGTTTCCATAGGCATTTAGAGTTTTCAGGGATCTTCTCAAGTTTTTCATTTCTCCCTCTCAACACTTTTCGGGATTTGGAGATTAGCATTGTTTGGAAAATTTTCTTCTCAAATTTCAGAGACTTGGCAATCCATCATTGTTTGAACTCTTGTTTTCAGCATTTAGGAGGATTTTTGCTTTTCGGAGATTTTTAGTTATTGGAAACCATGTAACTTTGGATCTTTTAACTTCAGAAATTTGGAACTTTTGTTTTGGAACTTTCGTTTTGAAATTCGAGAGATTTTCTTTTTAGGTTTTTGGAGTTCAAGTTTTTGGAAGTTGGTAATTTTCAAGATTTGGAACCTATCTTTTGGAGTATTAAACTTCATGTTTTTGGACTTCTCTTTTTGGGAATTTTTAACTTGGGCTTTCGGGATTCAGAAAGTCATTAGGTTCTGAAATACAGAGATTGATGTCTACTTTCACATCAAAGGGAAAAGAAAAGATGAAGTATTCATTTCTTGGAGTTACTCCTCTCCTATCTGTCTTCCAACTTGGGGAATATAAGAGACACTGACCTAGGGAAATTTGATTTTCAAAATTTCTAGGAAAGAGTAAAGGCTCCAAATAAGAAACCATGGATGTAAGCCATCTACGATAGTGGGCTTGTCCTTGCTGTCGGTTTTCCCACATCCATGTATTTCTTGGAGTTCATTTTAGCTGTGACATCCCACTTTGATGAAGGATCTATGTCCATTAAAAATGATGATGATAATGTGGTAATCCATTTGGACCTAGACTTCTTTGAAGATCTACTCAAACTTCCCGATGTTGAAGATTACACCATAATTTTGCTAGAGTCAGAAGTGGAGCATTGGGAAAAGGATGCAAAATTGTGCACACAGGTTATGTTGAAAATGCATTTGGCCAAGAGCTTCACCAAATTACCAAATACCATGCATCAGTTAGATTTTATTCAGGAGGTTAGTGACCTTATTGTGCTTTACTAAGCGAGAATTTCAGTCTTCCCTCTACAAAGGAATTCCATGAATGGATGTTCTTGTACATCGCTACCATCAAGAAAAATAAAGAATTTATCTGATGGGGGAGCACATCAGTAGCTCCATTTTCTATCAATTGATAAAATTTCTTTCTATAGAAAGTTTCTATATGACATCTTTCTTGGTTTATGTAGCCGTTGCTATGGGATATTTCTCTTGGTTGAATAATAAAGGTATTCGAAGTACCTCCCAAATCTATGGTTTCTATCCTCAAGTCACACTAAATCAAGGGAGAAAGAATTTTTTTAGGGTCAACGATGCCTTCTTTGTGGCTATCCTCTACCATTTCGATAAGGAGTTATACAATCGAAGGATTTCTGATGAAGCCTTCAAAGAAGTGCGGGAGTGGGGAGCTATCTACCTTCAGTTCCCCACATTTACTTACATTCATATTCTAGGCTTCGTAGGTTCTCCCAGTAAATTACCAATGTGTCCCACTGATAAATTGGTTCTACTAGAATTAGTTCTACAATTTTTGGATTATCATCAAATTCAAAACAAGCACCACAAATTGGGAATGTATTTCCCTATTTTAATTAGCAGATACACCTGCCTGAATATTCATAAGGCCAAAAATGTGGATGCAAAATGGCCAAAGTAAACTTGAGAACCTTTCATCCATGGTCTAGCTTCGATTATTGGGGTAAATTTGGTGAAACAGGTCGGTCTAGTGCCCATGTGCCTCAATTAGAGGATATTTGGATTCATTGTCGGGATGAATACATCATCCAAAAAGAGATTATGAGAGGTTGACCTTGGATGAATTTTGGTAGTTTGGTATAGCCGATGTCCCAAAAGATATGCACAATAATGATGAGGTTTTGGATGTGGCATAAAAATGATAATATTACCAATCAATCATGTATATGGATTGAATGGTATGTGAAGGAATCCTACAATACAAAGGATAGGGCGGGACCCATTCTACAGAGAACTTATAGTTGGTTAGTTACCTTTGGAATCTCACCCATGGGAGTAGAGAAACCTACAAATATAGAGGCCCCACCAACCATAAGCCAATCAGCACCCACAAAGGGGAAGAGGTCGACTCAAAAAATCTGCTACGGTTCCAAAAAAATTATTTATTGTTGGTGGTTCATCTCTCCAAGGGTTATATTTCCAAGGCCATGTCTCTGTAGCACTTTGTGTGAAGTGGTTGAAATTAGTGATTCTCCTAGTATCTCACATGATGTGAAAATAATTAATTTTTATCTACCCGATATTGGACCCTTGTAGGCTTTAAATATTAGGTGACAATTTGCTCCTTTTAAGTAATCAATTTAAAATTAATTGTTATCCAATTTTGCACACCTGGCAAGATTGGACAACGGGGTCCTATCACATTCAAAATAAAATAATAGTCCCAGGAACCCACCTTCGGTTATTATCGAAATGCAATAATTAAAAATAATTCCTAAATTGCATATGAAGAGATCACCTAGCATCGAAAGGCACCCAGTTGATCTCAACTCAGTGGAGAGTTCAGGGTCGAGTTGATAAAGAACCGGTGTCAAATTGATAATCATCTCAGAAATCATCTCAGTGGAGACTCTCAGTTGTAAGAGCTCGACGATGGTCTTGTTAATGCAAAATATAGCTCGTTGAAAATTGACGAATGAAAGGAACTGTACAAGGATCCCGGTGGAGATCGATGCAAAAAGATCTGAAGGCCGAGTCAAGGAAAGCTAAGTTAACATGAGGCCAGGTCTAATCCATTAGACAGTGCTCGACCAACCACTTGGGAAAATTATCTTGTTTGACCAAGATGATATGAGATTATGCAGATATGACGATGAGGTCATCTGGTAGTGTTTGAATGAAAAAATGTTTGCAACCAAGCAACCAAATACATCTCAATCAAAATCTCGTAGCACTCTATGGAGAGGGTCGCTTGAAGGAGGCACTACACGTTCTTCTTACAACACATAATCCATCTGTAAATTCTTTAACATATCTTCATCTACTACAAGGTTGCATTACTAAGAAAGCCCTTGCGGAGGCCAAGCAAATCCACTCTCACATCAATAATAGGGGACACACATTTGGAAGACTCACGCTATTACCAAATAAACTTATCTACATGTATGACAAGTGTGGAAGTTTGATGGATGCTCGTAAAGTCTTCAACTACATGACTGATCCAGATCTCTTCTCATGGAATATGGTAATTGTAGCTTACAGAAGGCATGGACATCCTATACATGCATTCAAACTATTTCATGAAATGCAACGAACACCTGACCACCCCGATCACCTGAACATTCGTGTATAGCTTGGCCAATGGAAAAGAATCGATCATTTGAGGATGGAGCTCAGACGTGGTAGCATTGGCTCACTCAGTCGAGCCTGACAAGGTCGTGAGCATCCAGAGTTTTGTTTGGTTCGATTGTAAGTCGAGAAGGAAAAGTTGGGGTTCAAATCCGTGCTAAGGCATTGGCTTGGGAGATTTTCATCCCTTTTGTCGGGTTGGACTTTGATGATGGCAAGCCATTGTAAGATTCCCACATGGGAAATATTTCAGTATATTGCCAAGGTCATAAATTTGATGATGGCAAGCCAAATCAGTATTTCCCCACATAGGATATCTTCATCCCGATTTACATGGTGGAAAATTTGCAGTGGAAAGCCAACACAAGGTTTTCACGTAAAGGGGGTCCCGAGTTTCATCTTGCCAAGGACGTGGGAAATAAGGCAAGCAATGCCAAGGGGAAATGACGTGATGTCAAGCCAAAGAAGAAATCCCGGGCGTGGGAGAAGTTTGAGTCTACTGCCAAAAAATGGGAGAAATCCGGTCAAACTGCCAGCGTGGAGATATTGGTTTGGCAAACCATGACCAAACTTCCGTGAAGGGGAGATTTGGGCAAACACTGCCAAGCGCGGAAATATTAAGATGGAAAACCATGATCAGAATTCCGCACGGGCCGTGTAAATAGGATCAGAGCACGTTGTGCGAGTCAAGAGTGACGCCAGGTTGGAGGAACGAGTCAAACGCCGAGTGAAGCGGCGAGTGCATGGAGATCAAAGGATGCATGTTGCAATACAGTAAGATTTCTTTTGAGCGCTTCCCACAGACACGGTTTTCCTCACGAGGCGTTCATACTGTTCCTCACGAAGCAACAGACAAATCTCCCAGCTCCCATTCAGTTCGCCTTTGCCAGCGTACAGTTCTGAACATTCAGTGGTCGCGGAAAAATCCCACGCATTCACGCACAGGCAGCAGGCGTGTGCAATACAGTCGAAGCCTTCTTAGCGCTTCCAGCAAGCAGTTGCAGGAAACACATATTCACTGCCGTGTACGATGGATTGGAGTCACGACCTTCAAGGCTTCATAGAATTTCCATGAACCAGGAGATGAAGGTTTAAAACGGTGCAGAATGAAACGATTCATATTGCTCAGCATTCCTTCTCCTAGAAACGAATTGAATGCGAAGGTCAACTCTGAAATACCTGGTCGGCCGTTTTGCATGTTGCATCCTTGTTACTCAAAAATGGTCTCTTAAAAGAAAACTCGAGGGCGATGATGCAATATTTATACCCTTCCATTATGTACGTCAATCGCATAATAAAAGTATTCTTTTACCGGATGCGAGAAAGCGTGTTTTTTTCAATGGACGATTATCTGCCGCAGTTTCAAACTAATCTTATCGGGCTTTATTTCTATTAGCTTTGATCCACGACTAAGGGGAATTCATATGGTTGTTACTGTACATTTTTCCAAGGTCCTCTTGGCTACCCTGATTGTTCAACGTATTTTTGAACGGCTTATTTCATGTGTTGCAAATTGTAACATAAAGGATCTTTTTAGTTCTCGAAAAAAATGAGTATATTGTGTAGCTCACACTACCTATGCCATACTAAGATCCCAATAGTGGCATAATTGTTGATTGGAGCGAGATTGCTGAGTGCACTTTGCCAAAATACCAAAGGGCTCTTTGGCCGAAAAATCAGTTTCAAGGGTGTCTATCGACATGTTATGGGCATAAGCCTAGGTCATCATCATGGCAGCATTAGGTCTTTATTGTTAATGGCATTTTCTCATCATTTGGAGGGTACAATTGTGCTTATTATGGCCAAGCTAAAACATTCTTTACCGCAAGTGTTATATGATAAGGAAGAACCGTGAGCATTGTGGTAAAACCATTCTTTTCGAAATGTTGGGTTAAGCTCGACATTCAAGTGAGTTTGAGCCCAGGAAAGGTAAGATCGTTTGTTGGATGAAGAACTTGGTGACTTCGCAAGGAGCTCGTGGTGATGTTTCATGAAGTTTGAACGAGGAATGCGTAAATGGCCTCGAGTTAACAGAGGAAAATGATAAGAATCGAGTTTGATAGCTCACCATTCGAAGGACTCAATGCAAAAGAGTGCGATTACCAAAGCAAGGAAAGAGTTAGTGCGGGGTCAAAAATCGAGTGCAACACCGAGTTAGAGGATTCGAAGCTCATCAAATTTGGCTATGTGTAGATTCTATCCACATGGACCCCCCTCCTCTTCAAGTCAAACGGGTCAACGGGGGGGTCCCAACATTATGTTAATTAAATTAATATTTTTATTTAAATATTTTAATAATAATATTTATTATTATTATTTAAATATTTTATTTAAATATTATTTTAATTAATTAAGAAGACTTGGTCATCAGGCAATTAATGACCCATGATGGAACCTTCTCAGGTAGTTCAACTAACTGTAATAAATACATCATGGGCCTTCATTTTAGGAATGTAATTATGACCATTTCCTCTTCTTTCTCACATATTCTTCTATAAATATAAGTTGGAAGCTCATTTCAAAGGGTTCCAGCGATTCGCATAAGTTGGACAGATTAGATATCTCGGGCAAGAGTGTATACTTTTCAAGAATCCTCTCTCTTCTGCAAGTTGTTCTTGTGTGTTGAGAGAACTTTCAAGCCTCCTCTTCAAGACTGTAATGGCAACTATTGCCTCTTTTGAATGTATGATGCATTGTGCATGTTATTGAAGTAATAAAAGTGTGTGTTTTGTGACTAATCTTGGTCCTTTCATCCTTTTATGCTTCTTTGTGCCTTTCTCGTACTTGCAGGTACACTGTGCAAGTTTAAGTTTCTATTGCAGGTTCTTGGAGTTTTGTGCTTATCGAGTGGTGGAGTATTGCATGCAGTTGAGTTGTGGTGTCTGTTCACCCTTCTTGAGTTCATCCTTCTTCACTGGGAAACTGGTATATTTCTCGGTCTGATAAAGTTTAACAAAGGGAACACGTGTCTCTTAGTCTGTGGTATCCTGTACCCTCTCTAAGTTGCAGTAGGTGAAGTTGACCTGTGGTGCACACACCCTCTTCAAATTAACCCTTCCTGAATCTGAAGACACCCTTTATTCGGTGCATCACCATCCCTAGTATAGTTTCATTTTTGTAAATCTCTTTCCCTAAAACCCCATGAAAATGTTAGCGTAGGATTAGATAATCATTTTTGTTACACTAGGAGTAGTACAACACTTAGTTTAGGAAGAGGAAGCCGGCCTTCTCCGGAGGTTCACCTCGAGCCCAAGTCCCACAGCTTGAGAGGTGATCCCATGTGTCCCAATCACACCGACGTCCTATTCACATCACGGCCATTCGGGGTGCGGTGATTTGGCGACAACATTAATACAAGACAATAAAGATAATTACACAATGATTGATAATGAAGTTTGGTAATTGCCTACATCTTTGGGTTCTTTTGAACTGTTTCACTAGTCAAAACTTGTAAGTTATAATAGTAATTTCACAAGAAAAATGAATGGAATTTCAGTCTTTCAAGTACTCGAGTTCTTCAAAGACTTCCGATGATCAGTCGAATCATTCTTCGCCTTCTTGATGCACAATCTCCTTTAGCTTCGATCGGCCTTCCGATGCTATCAATGTGCCCTCCAGCACTCCGGTTGACAATCTAGGATTTGCAAGTGACTAATGTTACTCAATGGGCCTATTGGGTAGTTTACATTTTACTCCCAATCACAAATATTCCATCTACTATTGCCTAAAATAATAGGTCAATAAACAATATTTTTCTATAGTAATTTTAGGAATTTAATATAGTTTACAAAACTATATTAAAATTTCCCTATTACTAATTCTCTCCTATCCCACAAATAAGCTTACAAAATAACAAGCTTCTCGGGCTAATGAGTCTACCTTTTCGAGCTCTAGGAATGAGCTTCTCAGTCGGGCAGCGTGTCCATTACAAAGAAATGGGTTCCCTATTTATACAAAAATTAGGGCCCTAAAATAATGGATTAAAAATTATCTTAAGGCTAATTTTAGCCTAGCCCGTACATGAAAAATAGGATTCATTCCCCATGGTGGCGGATTGCATTTGAAAAGGGATAAAATCCCATATTTGGTGGGTTTGATAATGTTTGAGGCTTTAATAAGCCTTTCCCACACAAATATAGTGGTCTTGGGAGCACTTGAGGCTAACCGCCCCCACCTCCTTCTCACGTGGATCTCCATGCATAGCATATGCCCCGTACCACCACTTCATCCTCCCATCCACCATGTGGACCTAGAAAATAGATATGGGGTTTGCGGTTTATGTGGGTGGCTGTATTAATGTTTGGTCAAGTCATGTGGTGTGCTTTGTGACCATCGAGATATGTGGGAATGTGGTCTCACCAAGATTCGACCCTAAACATTACAAATTGAAATTGTATAGTAATATGGTGAATAATATAAAATTCAACCATATAATACTATGATATTCAAAATGAAAATGGCTAAGTGGTGGTAAGCCACATGGTGGCTTGTGGACCCACCACGTCGGCGATAATACCATAGTCCACACGGTGGCTAGGCTCCCCTCTGTAACAAAATTTGAGCCTTTTTTTCGACAAGCTATATTTTTATGACCGTCGAAGACCAGAGATCAAAAACCCACAAATGACTCCCTTTTCCTTTTTCCATGTGTCATAGTGCCCTTGGTCCAATATTGACTAGTTGACCATAGTTGACTTTCCCATTGATTGAACTTTGACTAGACATAACTAGAGCTCCCGATGTCCATTTGTCGCGTTCTCATAGTTGATGGAAAGCTCTCAAAATGATCTTATGCATTGAAACAATTTAGGGATGTTTAGGGAACTTCAAAAATGATCCCCTGATCACACCTCCCCATTGAGAAAGGCTTTTTGTCCCAAAAATCTTATATTGGAACATTTTGCCATCCCATCCTCAATCTAGAAAATCTACTGCCACCTGTAGTAGACCCTTGGGTCTTTTCCTCTGTAACCTCCTCATTTCAAAAAATTTGTTCCTATCCTAGGACCTATGGGTTATGGACCCATGACTCTTCCACTACGCCACTCTAATATCCAAAGAATACCTCCATGCCTTCGTTGTATGGTGCTAAGTTTCTGATTGAAACCTCAACTCTCTTATTGTGTGGTGATAAGCTTCTACGATATATGATAACAAGGATATTCTTTTACTCTATAACATAGCTCCTAGCTCCGAGTTGATTCGTAAAATCCAAACTGGTTTGAAGGAACTCCATGTTACGTAGAGCTATTATTGATCCGATGTTGATGATGGACAATAACTTGTCCTTTTTCAGACCTTAACGCCTCTAATACATGATGCTAAGCATCTTTCAAGACCTCAAGCCTCCAATGCATGATGTTAAGTCATTCTGAGACCTCAACACCTCTAATACATGATGTTAAGCCTCTTTCAAGACCTCAAGCCTCTAATGCACGATGCTAAGTCTGTTGATCAGCTACCATTCGAATGTGTGGTTGCAATGCCTTGACATCGAATGATGTTTGAGCTGATCCTTTGAGAGCTCCTCTTGTCGACACATTAATATCAGGTACCACCCTACTACACAGTCACAATGGCTCTACACATAATGAATTTCCAACCCGATGTTAATTCCAACGGTGATTCAACTACCATTCTGCTGCACAGTCACAATGCCTCTATATAGAATGAAGTTTTGAGATGACTCCTGTGAAATTTACTATCTGCGCAAAATGGCGAGATCAATCTCAAAGCTTTATATGAGTTAATTCCTATATCCAAGCTATAATAGGTACTCACAAGCTGATTAGGAGATATGTTTGGAGTATTAATCAAATTTTCTAAGTAAGAAAATCCACTGAGTATGGTAAACCTTTCTCTCAGCATTTTCTCATAGATCGATCTCCAAACAAATACTGCATACTATTCATCAATTTGAATTATGCAATATATAATTGAAAAATTGTTGACTTACCCATTTTAAAGGACTTTCAATTTCAGGTATTACCTGGTCTTGGGTTGAATTGTCAACTGGTGGTGGAGTAGAAACTTCCTTTGCCTTTGCAATAGGCCTCCATTCCATATTTGTCTTTTCATTACCTTGATGGTGAGATGGATGTAGTTTCCAGCAATTTTCCACCCGATGCCCATTCCTCTGGAAATGAGCACAAAAATTCCTCTTAATCTCCTTCTTCTAGGATGAGGAACTCTTTATGCCATTTCTCAAATCTGTATGTGAGATTGGTCTTTCTGATTTTCCTTGTTCTTAACGAACGACATCAACTTCTTCATCAATTTCTTTCTCTTCCAGCATCTGGCCATAAAATGATTATGCAATCCACAAAAAGTACATGGAAAGGAATTCAACATCTTCTAAAAATCATAAACATACTTCTTAAATTGAAAAAGTGGATTAGAAGTTTTATTGTGCTTATGATTATGGTAAGAAACTGGAGGTGGAATCTCATTACCTCTTCATTGATTTCTCTTACCACATCCTTCCTATGACAACAAAGCACAACTTTCCTACTCAAAATCTTCTTACAAGACTAGTGGGGTATTCACTTTGCTTTTGGGAGCTTGTCTCCCATTAACATTCTTGGAGCATTCGTAATTTTCATTTGCCACACTAGAAAAACCCAAACCTGTAAAATGAGGACAATCCTCGACCTATATTGGGTTAGTAATGCCTTAGCCATTTTTACTAAGGCCTCTTCCATCAAATCCCATTTTATCTAGTAACTTGGATCCAATGCCTCTAGTATGCTTTTCAAACAAACCAAAGACTTCATTACCTGAATCTAAAACCGAATGGGAGGAAGAAGAAGATTCTAGTGGTGAACAACTTACAGTGCAATCATCTGCCATGGTCTTTGCATTTAAAGTTGAAGGTATTTCCTTTCTCTGATCACCACATTGTAACCTTGCCAAGAGCTCATCCTTGGTTTGCAATTTTGATTTCAAGTGAGCATTCTCCTCTTCCAAGGAGTAATACATTGATCGTAGGAGAGAGTTCTCTTCCTAGATTTGGTGATTATAAGCTTCAATTTCCTCAAGCTTTTCCTATTTAGACATCTTGCCCATAGTGCACTTGTTCCTTGTTCACACAAATTGAACCAACTACACCAATCTTGAAGCAATCACTTTGTTAATTAGATTTACTAAAGTAAAAATGGAGCTAAACCAGCTCTGATACCAAACTTTCTCAGAGATTAGCAAGTTTGAAAGCCAATAACCTGCTCTGATACCAACTTGATCGAAAATAATCAAGTTTTTATCTACTTGATCTCGGACCCTTGTAGGATTTAAATATTTGCTGACAATTTTCTCCTTTTAAGTAATCAATTTAAAAATTAATGCAAGACAATAAAGACAATTGCACAATGATTGATTACAAAGTTTGGTAATTGCCTACGTCTTAAGGTTCTTTCGAACCGTTCCACTAGTCAAAACTTGTAAGTTACAATAGTACTTTCACAAGAAAACCTAATGGAATTTCACTTTCCTATCAGTACTCTAGTTCTTTGAAGACTTCCGATGATCAATTGAATCATTCTTCACCTTCCTGATGCACAATCTCCTTCATCTTTGATCATCCTTCCCGACGCTATCAATGTGCCCTCCAGCACTCCGGTCGATAATCCAGGCTTTACAAGTGATTAGTGTGGCTCAATGGGCCTATTGGGTAGTTTACATTTTACTCCCAATCACAAATATTCCATCTACTATTGCCTAAAATAATAGGCCAATAAACAATATTTGTTCAGTAGTAATTTTAAGAATTTAATATAGTTTACAAAACTATATTAAAATTTCCCTATTACTAATTCTCTCACATCCCACAAATAAGCTTACAAAATAATAAGCTTCTCGGGCTAATGTGTCCGCCTTTCCGAGCTCTAGGAATGAGCTTCTCAATTGTGCCAAGTGTGTCCATTACATAGAAATGGGTTCCCTATTTATACAAAAATTAGGGCCCTAAAATAATGGATTAAAAATTATCTTAAGGCTAATTTTAGCCTAGCCTGTACATTAAAAAGGGATTAATTCCCCATGGTGGCGGAATGCAAACGTGAGGATAAAATCCCATATTTGGTGGGTTTGATAATGTTTGAGGCTTTAATAATCCTTTCCCCACACAAATATAGTGGTCTTGGGAGCACTTGAGGCTAACCTCCCCACCTCCTTCTCACGTGGATGTCCATGCATACCATATGCCCCTTACCACCGCTTCATCCTCCCATCCACCACGTGGACCTACAAAATAGATATGGGATTAGAGGTTTATGTGGGTGGTTGTATTAATGTTTGGCCGAGTCATGTGGTGTGCTTTGTGACCTCTCGAGATATGTGGGAATGTGGTCTCACCAAGATTCAACCCTAAACATTACAAATTGAAATTGTATAGTAATATGGTGAATAATATAAAATTCAACCATATAATACTATGATATTCAAAATGAAAAATGGCTAAGTGGTGGCAAGCCATGTGGTGGCTTGTGGACCCACCACATCGGCAATAATACCATAGTCCACACGGTGGTGGGCTCCCCTCCATAATAAAATTTGAGCCTCTTGTTCCGAAGAGCTATCTTTTATGACAGTTGATGACCGAGAGATTGAAAACCCACAAACGAGTCCCTTTTCCTTTTTGCCTTGTGTCACATTGCCTTTGGTCCAATATTGACCAGTTGACCATAGTTGACTTTCTCGTTGATTAAACTTTGACTGGACATAACTATAGATCCCGATGTCCATTTGTTATGTTCTCATAGTCGATGGAAAGCTCTCGAAACAATCTTCTACAAAGTGAAACAATTTAGGGATGTTTAGGGAACTTCAAAAATATTCCCTAATCATCACAAGATCAATCATCTTTTCTTTCTCTTCCATTGTCACTTCCAATATCAGTTCCTTCCACCTCCACAATCATTTCTTCCTTCCCATCTCCTTCTATGGCCTAGGTATTCTCATCCCTTCTAGTTCTCTCAGCTAGAGAAACCATTGGGTCACCCATTTCTTATACACATACATTTCCTTCCATCTCATTCCCTAACATCACTCTATCAACTGCTATGACTCTCCTTACGTCCACCCCATCCATCATTGCCACTTCTACCCAAATACCAACTAATGTTTCTAGTGCTCTTGTCATGACTAATGTTTCAAGTATCAGATCTATTGTTCCATCTTCATCAACATTAGCCATCCCAGAATGGCTATTTAGGAAGACTCAAAGAAGAAGAAAAATTTACCTCTGGGAGATGTTATAGATCTCAAGTATATTGGAAAATATGCCTAAAATACGGGACAAGAGGCCAAGGATAGTTTCGAGTATGACAATGAATCCATCTGGGGAGCGAATGGTAGAGGTTATTACTCCTATTGAGATAAAAACTAAGGAAATAATTACAATGGAATATTATCGAATCTATAGTTTTTCATTGGGAAAATCTAATCACAAAGGATCCAAACAAGATGTGCACACTACTCTTAGGGCTCGATGGAAAAATATGACAAGGATAAGGCTACAAAAGATGAGCTCAAACTCAAGGTCGAACAACTCACTACATTGCTAAGGAAAGTAACCCAACCTACTCCATCTACCGAAGTCTCAACTACTATGGCTATGATAGTTTCATCTACCATTGATGACATTTCTTATCATGAGATCAAAAATCTAGGCTAGAAAGGGAGATCAATAAATGGATGGATGGAACGAATTTTGCATGAAGTTGATCCTTTAATCAAAGAAGTTGTTGGGATATACAATGATTTGTAGGATGGGAGAACTACTATTTACAAAATGGATGAAGCATTTTCTGAGGATAATAACAACTTGAATTTGAATCTAGCAACATGGAGTGAAATAAGAGAAGTAGACCCAGACTTTCTCCTTCAAGAAGAGGTGATCAATGATGCCTCAAAGTTATTTGAATATCAAAAGGCCATGGAATTCTAGTGCCAAGTGTTGCAAGATTTAATTAAGAAATTGGATGATAAATGAATGGATATCACAGATGCCCTAAATGATATCTCATAAGATTTTGATTTTGCTAATTGTAAATTTTTCAATGAAAACATTGATGCTCTCCCAGAGGATAAAATTAAGGAAAATTTCAAGGATTTGGTGAAGCATGATGATGAGGTCACCAAAAATTTCAGCAAGTGACTCCATTGACTGATTGGTCTTGTGCCAAAATTTCATAAGGAGGCTAAAGAAAGTTGTGAGTAAACTTCGTAGAGTGCCAAATAAGATCACAAAAGATATCGAGACAATAGATGTTGTGAATCACTACGCGTGTGTGCCTAGAGATGAAGACATTCAAGGGATTATTAATCACTTCATCAAGTATAAGCATCGAATGGCTGTGTGGGAAGGTGAACAACATAAACCTATAGAAGAGGAAGGCATAGCTGAACAAGGCCCTAGCTTATCGGTCATGAAAGGACAGATCCAAGCTCCGGATTGGTCAAAGTTATAGGGTTGACTGAGTCAAACCCTTGCAGCAAATTTTCTATTTTCATGGGATCATTTTCCATTAATTTAATGGCATTTCTATTTTTAGTAAAATGTTAGTTAATGGCCCAGATGTAATGGCTCAGCCTAAGAATTTATAAATAGTTGAATGCATGGAGTATTGAAAAAGGATATATAAGATACAAATCATTTTTGGTGTGAAGTTTCTCTTCAAGCTTGGAAGAGTGCTTCAGATATTTCTAAAACCTTTTAATTATATCCAGAGTTATACCTTGCCATTGGAAATCTGATTTATTGTGTTGGATGGTTAATCAATGCTTACTTTGTGAATGTATGGTTCCTTAGTGTGAGTGGTTAGCTTACCTTTATTTCGGGTTATCTATTTCATGTTATGAAGGAATAATGTGATTATCTTTTATGTCAGTTGTGAAAATCTTATTTTCCTTCTATTGTTAAAGTTGTATTATCATTATTCATAGTTGCTGAAATAGATGTTTGACATGTGCATGTGTTCTTTCCTCATGACAAATTAACTGTGTTGAATAAAATTTGATCTATCATTTATGTATGCTCAAGTTTTACAATGGAATGTACACTCTAGTTTGTGGTATTTTGCACCCTTTCCAAGTTCACGATAGGTAAAGGTGCCCAACAATGCAAACATCCTACCCACATTAACCCTTCAAGATATTAAACATCCATTTATTTGGTGCATCACCATCCTTAGTATAGTTTCATTTCTATAAAATATCTTTCCTTAAAACTCATAAAGATGTTAGCATATGATTAGATAGTCATTGTATTACACTAGGAGTAGTACAACACTTAGTTTAGGAAGAGGACGCTAGTATTATCCAGAGGTTCACCTCAAGCCCAAGTCCCATAGCTTGAGAGGTGATCCAGTGTGTCCCAATCACACTGAACACCCTAAAAACATTCTGGCCATTCGAGGGGTGAAGTGATTTGGTGATAACAATTTTCCTACACTCCGTCGAAGTCCAAATTCCATCTCTCCTCATCTCACTACAATATATGATCAACGAAGATGAATTTAAATAGGACCATTTAGGACAGCTTGAGTTGTTAGATGAATGTCATCTCAATGCTTTTGACCATCTCCAAATTTACCAAAATTGTATCAAGTGTGCCTACAACAAACATGTCCATGAATAAACCTTTTAGGTCGATGACCTCATCTTAAAGGAAAATCAACATGTAACCGAAGAAGTGAAAAGTAAATGGGGTAAATTTTCTCCTAATTGGCTTGGAACCTATATCGTTACTCATGCATATGGATTAGGTACTTATTTTTGTCTTGAGTCAAAGGTAAAAAGAAACTTGAAGCCCTCAATGCCCTAAATCTTAGACCATTTCATTGTTAACATCAATTCCTATATCACCCTCTCTCAATTGACCACTCGTCCCTTAAGCATTGTTCATCTTACATATTACCCATTTGGAGGATCAATGAATAAACAAGAATCATGTGATTACCTATCACCTTTCAGCCTTATCTTCAATATGAGTACCATGACTTTACTCATAGCATAATTATCATGGATAATTTTCATCTGTTTTAAAATATGGAATCCATGGTCATTCATCACTTGAAACCACCTCTTTTATAGTTAACCTCTATGTACTATGGTTTTGTCTTTTAAGAAAGAATCTAATCTTCCTCTATAGTCTTGTCCAAGTGACTTTAAAACATCCAAAAGAAAATGGGATTAAACTCCTCGAGTCAAACTTCCAGCAAAAGACGACTCCCTCAAAAAGGACATCTCTTCTCTCTACATCTTTGATATAAATAGATGAGTCCCTTGAATTTTAGCTATGTACGGTCATTGCAAAAATAAAATAGAATGTTTTGAAGCTTCCCGCATCGATCAGCTTCACAAATACCTCAAGGAGATCATATAGTCATCCTATATATACTTTCCCCATCTATCAGTCTATCAAAAACAAAAACACATAATAATTTTTAAAAAAATAAAATAAAATGATAACTTTTCGTCATGGACTTGCCTATTTTTGATCATGGGATTCTTGCTAGATAACCATGTTGTTGTAGACTAGGTTACACTAAACCACCATTTTTCATGTCATTTCCTTTTCACCCTAATTGTCTATCTACTCAAGGGACTTGCCATAACTATGACATTTCGTGATCATGCAACTTTCTTCACCCTTAGAATAGTCCATTATGCAAATCCTGGAGGGTCTTATATTCATAAGCCCATCTTGGGTATGGTAGACTCATTAAGGTTCTTATCAATTAAGTGTCTCTTTTACCACTTCTTACCATTAACTTATTCATTACTTATTGATCACCTTATACATGATCAGACCATCAACACCTATATTTTAAAAGTTTTCCACTCTCACCTAAGACCCCACTATGCCTATCACCTAAGACTCCACCATGCCTATCACCTAAGACTCAACCATGTCTATGAAAAGACTCAATAATACCTAAAACCTACCAACCCATTCACCTACCTCATCATATTCTTCCCTATCTTATGGGATAAATACATTAGCCTAAGGCCCTTTTTTGTCAGGGCTATGTAGGAATAACTTCAAGGAATGGGGCCCTTGGGAGGTTAGCTCAGCCACCCTTTACCCTAACCAATTTCCCCTTCATTTTCTTATTCACATTCCACCTCAGTTAGTTTCCATTTTATATCAACAATTGCAAATTAAACCAAACAAACACCAATTAACAAATTTTTTACCACATCATCAAATTATTCATTTATCATTTTTATATTTCCACCATAGAAAATATTTGGAAATTAAACCAAACAAGCACCAATTAACAAACATTTTTACCACATCATCAAATTATTCATTTATCATTTTTATATTTCCACCATAGAAAATATTTGGAAATTTAAACCATAACATGCATATACATCACCATTTGTCTCCCATGTTACCAATAACTTGGACATTAAATCAAAATTAAAAACAAGACTCCATCATGCCTAAACCGACCTGACTCCATCATGCCTAAACTGACCTAACTCCATCATGCCTAAATCAACCTGACTCCATCATGCCTAAACTGACCTGACTCCATCATGCCTAAACCGACCTGACTCCATCATGCCTAATCCACCTGGTTTTCACCCATATGCATATAACAATGAAAATTTTACAACATAAACACAACATCATACCATAAATATCACCATCTCTATATAAATCATCTAAATATGTGTGTCCATACATATGTGCATAGAAGCAGCCCTCTCCTACCCTCTGTCATGTCCCAATCCTGTCACCTCCAACTAATCACAATCGACCACACTACTCTCATGGACCTGTCTACTAGCTCCTGTCACTAACTCACAACTCTCCAATCTCACCTCACCCTAATAAGATGCCTTGTCGTTATTTCTTGAAAAGGTACAAAAGGTCAAATAGATTTGTCGTTTTCTCCAAAGTCACAACACAACAATGATTCCGTAAAATACAGAATTTTTATTTTATAAACCCAAACCCGACCGACCGCGCTAGTCATATTTTTTCCATAGCCAACCAACATTGGTCACCCTATAACCAACATTAGTCAACCCTTATAACTATTTTTCCTTGCTAAGCTTCCTTTTTCCTACAACCATTAGTGATCACACAACTTTTATCATTCCGGACACCTATGGAACCATACCTACGAGCCCACACTACCCCTACATTTCCTTTGTTACATCTTGGGATTTGTTATTTCACCTATACCTTGGCCTTACCCATGCCATGACCTATTTACCTGGACCTAGCCTACTTGGTGTGACCATTGACCTTATGTACTCACTATACCTTGTGATGTTGTTACCTATGTTTTTAGTCCTAACAACCATACCTTGCCTATTATCGTGTCATTTATCTCGACCAAATATTTCGTGTCTTGGAACATACCTAAACGTTCTTGCACTTGACCTACATTGTGTTTTGGACCATATCCTATACCCGGATACCGAATCACCTCACTCTTATTTGGATAAACCTATCGACCTTGCAAGATGTAGAGTTTGCAAGCTCTTTAACTTGTAACGTGTTACAATCTATATGTGTGCATGCGTTTGATTGCCACACTATCCATTACCCGATTTCGACCCCAAACTATTACCTATTACCCGAGTTTACCATCAACTTTGTCCCATAGTACTTATACTCATCCCCACCTATCTTCACCCACTACACATTTATAAAACCACTCACTGATTTTGTATTACACCTCATCAATTCTGGTTTGAGGGGATTACCTTCAACCACACAAGGGGTGATTGCTTCCTATTTTTGTCACCGTCACTTACCAATACAAGATACAAAAAAATGGGGAAAATGTAGACACCAAAATTGGTTGCACTCCCCTTGGTTCGTTTTGAATAGCCAACTGAAAAATATTCACCTAAGCATGACCCTTTTACCCCACATTAATATAAATTTAATTATTTACAATTAATTTAATACCTATGATCACAATATTCATTATCCAATTACCTTAATTAAAATTGATTTCCACCTCACCTAGACACCTCAACCCACCACCTGACCTATACACCTCATCAAATACATATTTTTAGCATATTTCACCTTTACTAGGACTCAACATTCACTCACCATAACTAACTAAGACTTAGTCCTACCTACCTTAATTAACTAAGACTTAGTTCAACCCTAAAATCACATTCCTATTCTCCTATAACCACATTCCCACTTATTAAAACATAACTTTATATTTTGATCCGTGAGAATAGATAGAGATGGCCCAAAAAATTGCCAAGATTTGTCATTTTTAGTAAACATAGGATTTCCCGCCTTAACGAAGTTGGTCAACCCGAAACCGATGCGATCACCTAAACTATCATCGGTTACCATATATTCATTTTGGTAACCTTGTTTGGAAGGTTTTCCACATTCTCAAGTTTTGGAGCGAAATATATCTCGCATACTGAGCAAGAACCAAAGCCCTTTTGCACATTCGGATAGCCATACTCGGTACCAAGATAGATGCAGAAGGTATTTGTATTCAGGGTAGCATTCTACGAAGCCCTACCACGGCCTCGAGCACCATTCCATAGATCAACCATCATTAACATCCACCCATCAAACTGCAATGGTAGTATGTGTGCTTATAATCGGCATCATTTAATCTTTATTCAGCTTTACAAAGCTTCGCATACATTTTATTAGCCTCTATTTGCATTTTTCATCTCACCCTTGTTAACTTTGTTAGGATAAAATATTATTATCCTAATTAATTATGCATAGTATAATTATTTAATTAATTTTATTAATTAAATAATAATGGTTATAATATAAACCATATTTTGTTATGTATTGTTAAATGGTTCATAAACCATATTTGTCTTTCATAAATGTTGTTATATTGTTTTAAACAATATATTTGTTTTTATTCAATTGTTGCTTCCCAGATGTAATATTGGAAGCTAATGTACTGATTGTTGTATTGTTACAACTTATATTTTTTTTGTATTCAATTGTACAATACCTATAAGTATTGCAGCTCTTTCCTGTGTAAATGGTTGATTGAGTTTAATAAAATATTATCAAGGATTCCGCCCCTGTTGCTCAATCTACATTTGGTACCAGAGTGAATTGAAGCTCCTGGCAAGGTTGGAGAAGGTTCCAGAAGAAGGAGAATTCATGGAGAAGAAATCTGCAACAAAAGGATAGGTGCTTGCCCCTGTTGCACCTTCCCAGAACCCCCTGCAAACCCACAACCTCCTGTTCAGTTCTAGGCATTTGGAATGTAATTTTTTTTGCACTAGTGCACCCAGCACCACCACTGCAAAAATTTGCAGTATTGAAAATATAAAAATAAAATAAAATTATTTTTCTCCCCATTTGGGGTTTTATCTCTAATATTAGAGATGTTTTTAGTCTCTATTTTTTTATCAAACCTCTACATTTAGAGGTATATCTGGTTTTGGAGGATTATTTGCTATATTTGGAGGCCGAGCTACATTGTTTTTCAGGTCAAGCTCTTTCCAAGTCAAGCCCACTCAACCTTAGCTCCACCACGACCCTGCTACATTGCCACGACCCTGCACACAAAGAAAGTAGTAGTTAGCATATCAAAAGTAGTGGAAAACAAAACTAGGGGCTGTATTAAATCTCTCCATGTTGTATATGCTGCAAACAAAAAAAAGGTGGATTCCTTTTCTACGCATCCTCTACACAACACCAATACAAAGGCGTTTGGATCGGGTGACCTGCACCCTCGCACCATGCACCTGCACAAACAAAATGGCGGCCAAACAAAGAAAATAAAAAAATATAGTGCAAATCTTTGCCTTTTCTGTCATCCACGCCTTTTTCTATCTTCCACGGGCACCGTGGTCTCTCAGCGATCAGTCCCTGCAAACAAAGCAAACACAAACCATTCAAAAAAAAAAAAGTGGCGAAAGGAAAAATTGCAGCGACCAAGCAAAGATCAAAGCAGATAAAACGACGGCCAAAGGAAGACAAAACAAAGAAATGGAAGGAGAAAAATTTTAGGATCCGTTTTTGGTGCAAAGAAAACCCTAAACCGCCTCAAACCAACATTTGCCACGTGGAGCCTCTACAAGTCATTTTTTTAAGAGGTGAGTCAAATCTGCCTTTATTTAAATACAATCTTGTCCATTTTACATTACAAATGCTTAAGCGGCCAAGTTGGATAGAGGGAAAGTCTTAGAAGTGGGAGGTGCATGGTTCAAATCCCACCCCCAACTTCTTTTTTGATTTTGGTGGAACCGCCAAATTCAGAAGAAATTTTGAATTTAGTTATAACTAACTAAATTTAGCAGAGAAATCCCTAATTTAGGGTTAAATTTTATTTATTTTTTTCTCTCCCATTCGGCCTGGTTCTTCATTTCGGACATTTTTTGCAAAAGGAGACCCATCTAAAAATTGCTTTTTCAGCTGGTTTTCTACAATTTTTTGCATTTTGGGTCATATTGGGCTCAGGAGGCCACCAGGGCCCATGAAACAATTTTTTTTGCTTGCCATTCAAATTTTCTAGTTTTTTGAATGTAAATTATATACTACTATATTATATTTGTACTAATTTGTAGGTTGCCATAGTCAACTGCAAACTTTGTAACTACTTAGAAACTAATAGAATTGTAATCAAAAGCAATAAAAAAATTGGTTCTATAACACTCATGAGATCCTAGATCTCATTCGCAGCGTTCGGTATATACGGTGCCTCTGGGAAGTGCTTATGGGTAAAGTCGTCGTGACTACTACTACACTTAATGCCTAATATAGCTGCAACAACGTCATCTGGGCATCATCCCTATAAATCGATGGGGAGTAATAAGGTCACAGTGCACACACTATGAACCATCCCATCCATCTGTGAACGATTGCATGACATAAATCCAGACTGAGAAATTATCCAAGTATATAGTGAAGTTACGCGTGCGCGTATGAGGATATTTCTTTGAGCGGTGTTAATAATCACATAGACCCCATCAGTATTGTCTTGGTACCATGTATTGAATTCTTTCACGTACGTTAATGCCTCTTTCACATACCGCTAGGTATATAGAAAGGGTGAGCTTCTTCCACGTATTGATGGGTATATCGGAAGAGCACGTATATAGAGAGGTTTGGTATATCGACTGATGGTATATAGATTAGGAGACCTAATACCTAGAGTGATAAGAGCCAAACCTTATTAGTGATCTGTAAAATGGGCACCAATGCCCCCAAATTTTTCTTCTAGATTCACAATTACTCAGAGGAAGAAACTATGCTGCATGGAAGACAAAAATAAAGACACAACTTGAGTTTGAAGAGATTTGGTCTGTTGTGAATGGTACTCTAACCAGATCAACCACTGATACAACACAACAATGGCAATTTGATAAAGTAGATCAGAAGGCCAAACTCATCATCTTGTTTGGAGTGTCAATGATGTGCAACCCCACATTCGAGATGCCAAAACAGAAAAAGAAGCATGGGATAAATTGAGCATAGTATATGAGGCCAAGAACAAGAATGTCATACTGAATTTGCAAAGTTAGTTACATACACTGAAGTTCAAGCAGAATGAGAAAATTGAAGCTTTCTTAAGAAGAGTTACAGAATTGAGGGCTTCACTTTTAGCCCTGGGAGAACTAGTCATAGATGATGCTCTTGTTCCCATTGTTCTGAGAGCACTTCCCTCTTCTTACCACATTTTTTCACAACACTAAATGTGACATATACGACAGTTGGTTTTGAAAACTTGTAAACCTACTGCAACAAGAGGAAGCAATGCATAATAAGGATGATGAAGAGGAGAGCACCTTGTCTTCACATAAAAATAGAATGGAAAAGGTAAAGGAAAACCTAATTCCTATAAGAAGTCCCAACATCAGAATCAGTTTCATGGGGACAATCAATAGAAGAAGCAATGTCCTATCTGTAAAAAAAGACATGACTTAAAATATTGTTGGTATAACACTTACAAGAAAGGTTCATCTAGAAACTCTAGACCACAACAACAACAATCTTACAAGGGACATTC
This sequence comes from Taxus wallichiana var. yunnanensis, assembly GCA_018340775.1. Classification (NCBI taxonomy): domain Eukaryota; kingdom Viridiplantae; phylum Streptophyta; class Pinopsida; order Cupressales; family Taxaceae; genus Taxus; species Taxus wallichiana. Next base: position 51,673,422 of record CM031237.1, read on the forward strand.
TAACAACAATTACGGTAGAAAAGGGGAAAATAAGACCCTACCAGAAGGTAATATTGCTGAGCAACAAGACCAATCAGACAATGAAGACTTCTTGTTGACTACTCGCTCAAGTGAAACATCCACATCATTTAGTGATGTCTAATATGTTGATTCGGGAGCCACTCAACACATGACTGGCCACAAAGACTAGGTTATTTCAATGAGGGACACGCCATCGAAAAATCATGTTTCGTTGGGAGATGATTCTTCATATATAGTTTAGGGATTGGAAACATTTCTCTACCCCTTGGTTCACGCAAATGTAGACTATCAGATGTCTTATATGTCCCTGGGTTGACAAAGAATATTCTTTTAGTTAGTCAACTCCTTGATCACAACCTAAAAATTGACTTTGATAGTCAATTCGGCAAGAAAATGTGTTTGATTCGAGATAAATCAAGAGGCTCGAAAATAATTGCAAAAGCCTCCAATGTGGGATGCATGTTTCAACTTGATTTCATTCACAAGAGATGATCAAGCACTTGTGGCTAAAAACTCCACCTCAGCATAGTTGTGGCATTAGAGATTTGGTCATGTAAGTTTCAAATATCTCGAAACACTTCGCCGGTGTAATATGGTACATGGGCTACCATCTCTTCAGAAGGATACAGAAAAGTGTCCTCACTACCTAGCAAGGCAAACAACATAGAGTTTCATTCCAGAGGAGTACATTTTGAGCTCATGGTAAACTTGACTGGTTCATACCGATCTTTACGAGTCCACTATAGCCAAGTCATACTAGGTTCAGTACTTCATGCTTTGTTTTGATGACTATTCACGAGAAAATGTGGATTTTCTATCTTCACAAGAAAAGTGAAGCATTTGAAACCTTCAAAAAGTTCAAAGTAGCAGTTGAGAAAGAAACTAGTCGTCACATCAGAACTCTCCACTCAGATCGAGGGGGGGAATTCACCAGTGATGAGTTCAGAGACTACCTACAAACTCATGGGATTCTTCGACAAATGCCTCCTCCACACACACCATAGCAAAATGGTGTTGTTGAGAGAATAAATAATACCATCATGGAAATGGTGTGATGCATGATCGATGATTCCTAACTTGAAAAAACATTTTGGGCAGAAGCAGTAAAGACAACAGTGTATTTGTTGAACAGAGTGCCCACAACTGCTCTTGATGGAATAACACCACAAGAAGCATGGTAAAAAAGGAAACCATCCATTACACACCTCAGAGTATTCGGGTGCAAAGCAAGGATGCACATACCCAAATAGAATAGAAAGAAATTGGACATGAAGTCATAAAAACTCATCTTCATTAGATACAGTGAAGAGACTCTTGGGTATAGATTGATGGATCCTAAGACCAGAAAAGTCTACACCAGCAGAGATGTTGAGTTTTCAAGAAGAAGGAAGTAGAGACTCCTCCTCCGGACTCACAAGATGTAGATTTTTCACTGTTGTAAAAATTGAAGCTGATGTTCCCTCAGAAGATGAAAGTGATGATGGGGATGATGGTGTTGATCAGATAGAACCACGACCCATGGGAATAGTTCAGATTATGCATAAATGGTGTACACATACATTACGAGATGCAAGATTGGATGCTCCACTGGATACATCCACCCCTTGACCACGGACTTGTAGTAAAGCAAGAGAAGAAGTTAACTTTTCTTTGATGAGTAGAGTTATTGAATCAGATGAGCCCTCTACATTCCAGGAAGCCCTATAGTCAAAAGCTTGGAAAGATGCCATGGATTCTATATATAAATTAGTGATGAAGAATAACACTTGGTAGCTTATCGATCTTCCATCAGGGAAGAAAACCATTGGATGCAGATGGATATTCAAAACTAAGTACAAAGCAAATGGGACATTGGACAAGTACAAAGAAAGACTTGTAGCAAAGGGGTACGCACAAAAAGAAGGCATTGACTATGAGGAGACATTTTCTCCCACAACTAAGATCAAAATGATCAGGATGATCTTTGCTCTAGCTGCTCAGTTTGGATGGAAAGTTCACCAAATGGACATAAAAAGTGCCTTCCTAAATGGAGATTTACAAGAAGAAGTCTACATGACTCAACTTGAGGGATATGTAGTACCTAGTCAAGAAGCAAAGGTATGCAGACTTAAGAAATCTCTGTATGGCCTCAAACAGGCACCCCGGGCATGGTACATCAAGATTGATGAGCATCTCGATACAACATGGATTTGTTAGAAATCCATACGATCCCAATCTCTACCTCAAAAAGCAAGGGGGAGATGGTGATTGTTGTTGTCTATGTCAATGATCTAGTCATCACTGGAAGTTTAGTGAGGATGATCGATGCAACAAAGAAAGATCTTAATCGATCGTTCGACATGACCGATCTTAGGCTGATGCACTATTGTCTTGGATTGGAAGTGTGGCAGAAAGAGAATCATATTTTTGTTTCTCAAATGAAATATACCAAGACTACACTCAAGAAGTTTAGGATGATGGATTGCACACTGATTACTACACCCATGGAGAATAGACTGCAGTTATCTCGTTCAGATCCATCTCTTGAGGTAAGTGCCACTCTCTATCGACAATTGATTGGGAGTCTCATTTACTTGACCTACACTAGACCAGATATCAGCTTTGTAGTAAGTTATCTATCCAGGTTCATGCAAGAACCCAAAGTTTTTCATTGGAAAGTAGCAAAGTGCATTTTGAGATATCTCAAAGGATCAGTGGATCTTGGTCTAGAATACAAGAAGAACGAAAACTTCTTCTTGACTTGGATATTTGGATTCAGATCATGCAGGTAACATTGATGATAGAAAATCCACTTCTAGATTTGTATTCTTTATGGGATTTGGACCAATATCATGGGGAAGTAAGAAACAACACTTTGTTTCTCACTCTTCCACAGAAGCCGAGTATCATTCTGCAGGAGAAGCTGTCTGTGAAGTGATTTGGCTATGTCACATACTAGAAGGACTTGGAATACCACATGACAAACCGACCACCATGTATGTTGACAATGAAGGTGTTCTCAAACTTGTTCGCAATCAGTGTTTCATGAGAGAACAAAGCACATTGAGGTTCAAGTTCATTTCATATGCGAACATGTGTTGAAACACAACATCCAGCTTCAATTTTGTCCAACTATTGAACAATGAGTGATATTTTCACAAAGTCACTTGCACGTGACAAGTTCGAGTTGTTCAGAGAGTTCCTCTCCTCATCTCTTCAGACAATGCACAATTAAGGGGGGGAATGTTAGGATAAAATATTATTATCCTAATTAATTATGCATAGTATAATTATTTAATTAATTTTATTAATTAAATAATAATGGTTATAATATAAACCATATTTTGTTATGTATTGTTAAATGGTTCATAAACCATATTTTTCTTTCATAAATGTTGTTATATTGTTTTAAACAGTATATTTGTTTTTATTCAATTGTTGCTTCCTGGATGTAATATTGGAAGCTAATGTACTTATTGTTGTATTGTTACAACTTATATTTTGTTTGTATTCAGTTGTACAATACCTATAAGTATTGCAGCTCTTTCCTGTGTAAATGGTTGATTGAGTTTAATAAAATATTATCAGGCTTCCACCCCTGTTGCTCAATCTAAAACCTCATCGTGAACCCAACCACTCCATCACCCACAATCATTTAATCACCTATACTTGATTCCTGAATACCTCTAAGTACTCCCAACACCTCAACAGATGTAACTATTCCCATTACCATCTCTATTTAATCTCAAACAAACCCCCGAAACCTAGTTTATTGAATATCTACCATCCCGCCTTAATTATTGTCGGTCACACCTCACCGATGTCAGTCTTTGTATTTGGTAATCCTTCCAATAAAAAAACCTAATAACCTACATTCAAGTAACCCAAGCTATCCAAAAATTGACCCTGATCTGTTCCAGCATCTTGACTACCTACCCTACTTCCAGATTTGATCATAACCTAGCCTGTTATATTAGATTTGCTTATTGTATTTGGATGAGATACCCAAATCATATCAACTATAGTAGGAAATTATTTATTTACATCATTTCTTATGTTAAGTTCTATTAAATAGTGGGTTGACTGCCACCAAGGAAGTACCACACTTCCTGGATCTAGCACACGCTAGGCAACCCACTGACATATATTGTTTAACTCTCTTTTTGGTCTTGTTTTGTATTTAAGGCAGTTCCTCCTATCCAAAAGGAATCTCACACAATCAAAATTTGATCAAGAAGTTTGAATGCACACATAACCTCCAACTGACCATCACAACAAGTATTACTCCTTGGCCCATACCCTTATTGGTTTTGTCAAATCCATAAAGAGAACAATGAAACAACTTGTCCATACTAAAAATTGTTTTACAAAGCACATTACCTTCCACATGTAGGGAAAAGTTTCATTATATGTGGCCAGTCCTCTTTTGGTGCCCCATTATCCTATTTGTGACATCATAAGAGACACCAAAGAGGGAGGGAATCATTTGGGGATTTACACATGGTATTGATATATTTCAGTCTACATTAGTCGACAGATTCAATCTATAATTTAGTTTACACTACACTCTACAGATTTATCGTCCATGACAAAATTTAGTTTACAGTGAGTGGGTTCAGACCAATCTACGAACCCTATACACAACAGATTTTACAAGGTAGATTTCCTTACCATTCTAGGGAGTAGTTACAAGTTGGAGGATATATCATACTTTCCTCCCTACACTACTTTAGCTAGCAGCGCTGAATCACCCAAAAAACTAGAAAATACAAAGATCTCTTCACCAATCTCAGGGAAGCAGTTACACATTGGAGAATAACACAAATTTCTCCCTACACTTCTTTGGCCATAATGGCATGAGATCACCCAAAAACTTGAACTTCAGTGAAAGTTACAAGATGTGCTTTCTACACCCTTTTGTCTCATCATGGATCAGATGCACATGTTCCTTTTTAATTTTTGTACTTTCATTCACAATATTTTTATTATATATATGGTTTTCAAATATATACATGTGTATTTGAGTACTTTATCTTCTTCTCTTTTGTAGGTCCATCCGTATAGGAAACAAGCATCAAAAACAACAGACACATGGCGAGTACATCATATCGATACTAACCATGCATGTACACTACACACATTGGCATCTACACATGCACTTCTCGCCCTAAATTCACTCTCATCGGTCATTTTACACTTTTGCATATTTAGTCTCCACACTCCATCTTTTTGTCACTCCACGCTTTGGTGATTCTTTTGATGCATTTCTACATCACTCTACATGAATTATCGTGTACACATCTCTATCTAATTTATGTTAATGAGATTTCCACTCAATATTTAGTCTCGAGTCACATACCATTATTCATATGGTTTTGAGTGAAGAAAGTACTAATTAAGCTATGTCCTTTGGTTAATTTACTTTTCTTTTTTCTCGTCACTTATGATCCTCCACCATAGTTTCCCAAAAATAATTCATTTTGTGTTATACCTATTCTGATTGAGGTGCCTAGCTACGATTTGGGGTTCCCTGGTCCCCTCTGGGTACTTTGATCCTCTTTGTACTTTACTTCCATCTTTAAGGCACTTTCTAGGCATTTGAGCTTTCCATATTTTTATTGGTAGACCTTTTTGGGGTTAATTACAAAATTAGAACAAGAGAGCCATATAAATATAAAGCTATGAGACCACAATGAGAGACCAAGAAGTAAGCATCTAATATCAACATCTAGATTTACATCCATCAAAGGAACTTAAAGCTACATTTGTATCCATCTACCTCCATCACAAAGCACACAAGGTTGGTTCATTTACATCACACTTCATAGGAGGGGAGTATATTGTTTCCATGCATAGATTTACTACATTCTACATCTATTTATTTTCTTGTTACTTCACAAAGTGTGACTGTGTAATAAGAATAACATAGGGCATGATTTACAAACACACACCTAGACATACATTAGGTAAAAGATGTATGAAGTGCAACGCTTAATTAGTAAATCCACCATTATGGTCATTGAGGATAGTATGACCCCTTCATATGCATCTTTCTTTTTAGGGTTTTTATGTTGTCTAAGGTTTTGTAGGTCTCTCCTTCATCTCAAATTTACAATCACATGCAATGCATTTCAACTACATTCACATGAAAAGTAGCGAAGGCAAGTAATCCCTTAATGACACCTTCGGGAGTGTTTTAGGCCATTTTCATAGACTAGGGAACCCATATCTCAGAATAAGACACCCACAGGAACCCCTATCCCTTTCCAAGCACCCCAGTCCATTCAAAGAGCTTGGATTTATAATTTCTCAGGATTCTATGTGATTGTTTCCTCCTCTTGTTTACCTATATTTCACTACGACAAAGGCTCACACCTTCGTCAAATTAGCTAAGGATTTCCAAACCCTTCTTACACATTAGGAATCGACATTTTTGTTTACTTATTTCCTTGGGAAATTTCCTTTACTTATTTATTTATTTAGTTGTTATCTACTTTGCTTTACATAGCATCTACATCATACTAGAATACCACTATTTAGTTTAATCATAAGCTAGTGTGCAATGTCAATAGACCTAATCATCATTTGAAGAAGAAATATTGATTCAAGCAGAGAGTGTGTGTTTTAAGAGGATTTTGAGAGAGTGCAACTAAAATTGTGATCACTATCAGTTGTAGCAGCAATAATACATCAATGGTTTTCATCTTTAGGTAGTAGAGTTGGTGCTTGATCATGTTAGGGGTTTTAGCCTCCTTGCAGGCTTGGTGCCTGCAAAATAGGGATTGGTGCTCTTTGTGAGGTTGGTATCTCAAAAAAAAATCTTGTATGATGTGTCATATTCATGAAAGTATTTTTGTTTTAGTAATATAATCAAAAATTTCAGTGGGTTTTCTTCTCCTTAAGGGTTTCCCACTTATATTTGGTGTCTTGTGTACTCTCTCATTCTTGCATATGGTTGATCATTCTTAATGTTCTCTTAATGGTTAATGAATGTTGATGTGATGCTTTAAATGATATATGCAACTTACGAAATTAAGTAAAGGTTTTTCAAACATTCATTCACCCCCCCTCTATCCCTTTTTCTTCCAACATGGTTGCCACATAATAACACCCTATTCCAAACATTTTCTTTTATTGGAAGATGGAAATGTAAATAGTTTTTGGGGATATGAGCCAAAATGGATTTTCTTTATAGATCACCTTGAACCACAAACATAATTTTTGGGCAGCGAGTACAAGACTTAATAAGTATTTTTTTAATCTTTTCTTTCTTCCACCTTGCTGACTTGGACTAAGAGCCCATGAAATAGACAATGATAAAGTTGTGGGAGACTATAAAAATAAAATAAAAATGTGACAATAATTCTCTTAATTCGTTGTTTCAAATAAAGAGGAGAAAACAATTAGGCACTCCTTATTTACTATCAAACTAAAATTTTTCTCCATATTTTAGATAAAATAAAAAGTATGTAGACATGATTTTGGGTTTTATTGGATCAGAACTTAAGAAAATATCCCACTCGGAAGAAGGCTATATGTCGAGCCAATGTTTTTTTAAAGAAATCCTCACACAAGAAATTCTTGCTAAGGCCAAGAATTTGCAAATTTTCATTTTCGGGCTTCGAAGTTTTTCCTCTTTCGGAGTTTTTTTAGCTCGGATTTAGAATTTCATATGAATTTTTCTAAAGTCTGAAATTCTGAAAGTCTAAATTTTGGACTTTCGGGTTTTCGAGTTTAGGACTTTTTGGCTCTTTTTGTTTAAATCCCTCTCGGACTTCCGAAGTCTAAATGTCGAAAACCGAAATTCATGTTTTTCAGTTTCAAGTTTTCAAAATTCTCTGAGTCATTTCTAGGATTTTCACTTGAAGTTTTCCAAAGTTTGAATTTCTGAAATTCCAAATTTTCAGAATTTTGGGTTTTTGGGTTTTGAACTTTTTAATTGCCAATTTGTCTTTTTCCTCCTAATACCCGAAGTCCAAATCCCGATTTTTTGAATTTTCAGGCTTTTGGGTTTCAGACTTTCAAAGATTCTTGTGCATAATTAATTTTCACCTACCTCTGTATGGATCAGATTTTTACCATTAATATCGGGATTTCTATTTAAACTCATATTTTTACTTATCATTTTTACCTGACACATTCACTTTGACATTCCATTCTTGTACTTTGTGACGTCTTTTTCAAGGTATGTTTTTTTTTATTTTTCTTTTGGTTTTAGGTATTTTTCCTTCATTTCCTCCTCATTTGGGTTTTTCTTTTGGTTTCCCTCTGCATTTTTATGATGTCATTCTTTTGGTTCACCATGTTTCATTTTTTGAGTTTCCTCTAGGTATTCAAAGTTGTTCAAAGGATCTTTTTAGGCCTCTTGTGCTTCTTTTCATTTCTCATATTCCATCTTTGGTGATTTAACATTAGTTTTGTAAATTCCTTAGAAATCTTTAGAAAGACTCATTCAGAGAATTCCTTTGGAAGATCAAAAAGCGGGAAATTCATTCAGAGAAAATCTTTGGAGATCTCAGTTTAGGAAGTTGCTTTTGGAACTTTCTCATTTTGGGATTTCAGAGATTTGTTTCTTTCAAGATTTTAGAGATTTATTTCTTTTGATTTTTGGAACCTCGGCTTCGAGAAAATCTTTTGGAAAAAATATTTTTGGACAAATTGGTTTTGGAGATTTCTTTTGGAACTTTTGATTTCAGAAATTTCAGTTCAGGAAACTCTTTTGGGGATTTCGATTCGGTGATTCCTTCAAAAAAATCTGGTTTGGAATTTCAGAGATTCTTTATTTTCAGGTTTTTGAAATTTCTACGACATTCAGCTCCCGAAACATAGGTTTTTATGTTTGCTTCCACTTCAAAGGGAAAAGAGAAGATGAAATACTCATTTCTTGGGGTTGCTCCCCAATCCTGCCTGTCCTCCGACTTAGGAAATATTAGGGACACTGATCTAGGACAAATTGATCTTCTCGATTTCTAAGAGAGATTAAAGGCTCCAAACAAGAAACCATCGATGCAGGCCATCTACGACAATGATGTTTCCCTTGCCATCAGTTTTCCGCATCTTTGCATTGCCCATAATTTTTTTAGCATGCAGCAGCCCTTACTTCGACGAGGACTCCATGTCGAGTTAGGGATAGTGATGATAAGGTGGTAATCTATTTGGACCAGGATTTCTTTGAGGATTTTCTTAAATGTCCAGACGTTCAAGATTATGCCACAATTTCACCAGAAATAGCAGTGGAACACTAGGATAAGAAAGAGGAAGTATGTTCAAAGGTTATGATGAAATCCTATTTGGTTAAGAATTTCACCAAATTACCCAAAACTATGCATCGATCGGATTTTATTCAAGAAGTCAATGATCTTATTGTGTTATTAAGTAGAGTCTCGGGTCTTCCTTCTACAAAGGAATTCCAGGAATGGATGTTTTTGTACATAGCAACTATCAAGAAGAATGACGAGTTTATCCAATGGGGGAGCATATTAGTAGCAACATTCACTATCAGTTGGGCAAAGTGTCGAAACAAAGAAATTTTACATGACATATTTCCTAGTATATGCATTTCAGCTGCTATGGGAGATTTTGTGGGTTTTAATACTAGGGGTGTTCATTTGACTCCCAAATATATGAGTTTTATCACCAACTCACTTTGGATGAGGGAAGAGGCATTTCTAAAGATTCAATGACTCTTTCTCTACTATCTTCCTCTATCGTTTTGATAAAGAGCTATAGAATTGGAGGGTTTACGATGAGTCTTTCCAAGAGGTGTGAGAATGGGAAGAAATCTAATTTGATTTCCTACATTCGATCCCGAGTTTCATAGGTGCCCAAGAAAATTGCTGAGGTGCTCTATTGAAAAATGGATTCTTTTGGAATTAGTTCGGTAGTTGTTGGATTATCATCGAATCCAAAATAAGCATCAAAAGTGGGAATACATTTCCCTATTTTGATTGGCTGGTATTCTTGGCCAAATATTCACAAGGAAAAAAATTGATGTAGAAATGGTTGAGGTAACCTTGCAAACCTTCCATCCACGGACTAATTTTGATTATTAGGGTAAGCTTTGGGAAACAAGTTGATCCAATGCTCGTGTACCCCAATTAGAAGATATCTTGATTCATTTTTTGGATGAATATATCATGTGACAAAGGGATTATGAAAGGTTAACCCTTGAGGAAGTTTAGCAATTTGGTTTGGTTGATGTGCCAAAGGACATGCAAAATAATTATGAGGTCTTGGATTCATCATACAAGAATGATAATATTGCCAATCAACCACCGCCATGGGTTGATTGGTATGTGGAAGAATGCAGTAATACTAAGGAAAGGGTGAGACCCATTCTAAAGAGGACTTTCAATTGGTTGATCACCTTGGGAATCTCACCGAAAGGGGAAAATTAACCTACAAATATAGGGGCTACACCAGCGTGATAAACCAACCAACACACACTAAAGGCAAGAGGTCGACTCAAACGGTTCCTAAAATTCCAAAGAATATTTCATTTGTTATTGGTGGCTCATCTCTCTCTAAGTTTGTTGCTACCAAGATTACATCACATGCGTTAATCACGTGACAAAAGTAGTTGAATTCGGTGACTCTCCTAGTTTCATCCAGGATCTGTCATATCTTCTCCTTCCTCCATTATCACTTCCAATATCAGTTCTTTCCACTTCCACCATCATTTCTTCTTTCCCATCCCCTTCTATGGCCCAAGTATTCTTGTCACTTCCAATTCTATCAGATGGGGAAAATATTGGGTCACCCATTTCCTCTTCACTTCCTTTAACACTTCCATTTTCTTCAATCACAACCCCGACATTACTTTTTCAATTCATATGGTTGTCCTTACATCTAAACCTTCCATCATTGCTACCTCTACTCAAATGCTAGCTGATATTTCTAGTGATATTTCTCTAACTCGATGCTTAAGGTATTAGATCTACCATTCCATCTTCATCAGCTCTAGCCATCCCAGAATGGTTGTTTAGAAAAAATCCCAAACAAAAGAAAAAGGTTTTTCTAGGGGATGTTATAGATCTCAGTATATTGGAGTCCATGCCCAAAAGACAAGCCAAGAGACTAAGAACCATATCAATTCTAATGGTTAATTCATCTAGAGAGCATGTGATAGAAGTGGCTACCCTTGTTGAGGGGAAAACTAAAGAAAAAATCACAGAAGAAAATTACCGAGATATCAAAGTTCTCATTGGGGAAGGCTACTCATGAAGGAGCCAAGCAAGATGTACACACTACTCTTGGGGACCTTTTTGAGAAATATGACAAAGACAAGGCCACCAAGGATAAGCTCAAGGCCAAGGTCAAGGAACTCACTGTATTGCTGCATAAAGTAACCCAACCCACTCCATCCAATGACGTCTCAACTACTACGGCTATGACAATTTCATCTACAATCGATGATATTTCTTATCATGAGCTTGAGAAGCTAGGCCAGAAAGGGAGATCAGTGAGTGGATGGATGGAAATAATTTTGTAGGAAGCTAATCCTTTGATCAAGGAAGCCATTGATATATATAATGATTTACAGGTTGCAAAAATCACCATTTCTAAGATGGGTGAATCCTTCTCTGAGGATAATAATAATTTAAATTTAACTTTGGCAACATGGAGTGACATTAGAGAGGAGGATTATGACTCTCGTCTTCGGGAAGAGGTGACGATGATGCCTCTAAATTGTTTGAATATCAAAAGGCCATGAAATTCAAAGTGTCAAGTATTATAAGATCTAATTAATAAATTGGAGGAGAAACAAGTGGAGATTATAGATGCCCTGAATGATATCTCGAGAGGCATTTGACAACGCTAATTGTAAATTCTTTAATGAAAATATCAATGCTCTTCTTGAGGATCAAATTAAGGAAAATTTCAAAGTTTTGGTGAAGCGGGATGATGATGTCACTAATAATTTCAATAGTGAATCCATTGATCGATTGGTCTTAATATCAAAATTTCATAGGAGACTAAAGAAAGTCACAAATAAACTTTGAAGGTTGTCAGCCAGGATCACAAAGAGATCAAGACAACATACGCAGTGAATCACTATGCATGTGGACCTAGAGATGAAGAAACTCAGGGTGTTATCAAGCGCTTCTTCAAGTACAGACACCAAATGGCTATATGGGAGGAAGGAAAATAGAAACTTATAGGTAAGGGAGATGCCGATGAATCAGGCCAAAGCTGAGTAGCCATGAAAGGACATGTTCAAGCTCTAGAATCAGTCAAAGTTACAGGGTTGACTTGGTCAAACCTTTTGCAACAAATTTGCTATTTTCATGGGAGTTCCCTTAATATTAATGAAATTTCTATTTTTAGTTAAAAATTAGTTAAGGGCCCAGCTGTAATGGCTCAACCTAGGAACTTATAAATAGTGGAATGCTTCCATTATTTGATATATACATATTATTAGAGATTTTTGGTAAAGTTGCTCTTCAAGCTTGGAAGAGTGCTTTCAAAGATTTATTGAAACCTTTTCATCATATTCAGAGTTATACCTTGCACTTGAAGATTTATTTTATCGTGTTGGATGATTAGTCATTGTATGCTTTTTACATGCAATTCCTTGGCATTATTGATTAATTTACCTTTACTTCGGATTATCTATTTCATATTGTGAAAAGAATAGTGTGATTACCTTTCATCAGTTGTGAGAAACTATTTTCCTTCTGTTGATTAAGAGTTGCATTATTATTATCACTTAAGTAGATGCTTGACATGTGCTTGTGATTATCCTCTTGATAAATTATTTGTGTATCAAATCAAAGTTGATCTTTCTATTGTGTATGTTTAAAGTTTAATGAAAGAACGTGTGCTTCCAGTTTGTGGTATTTTGTACCCTTTCCAAGTTGCAATAGGTGAAGGTGGCCAATGATGCAAGCATCCTACCCACATTAACCCTTCTAGAAGTTGAACATCCCTTTTCTTGGTGCATCACCAGTTCTAGCATAGATTTTTTTCCTTGCATTCTCTCTCCTAATCCCATGAAATGTTAGCATAGGTATAGTTAGCCATCTTTCTTACATTAGAAGTAGTGCTGTGTTTATTTTAGGAAGAGGAAGCTGACCTTCTCCGAATGTTCACCTCAAGTGCAAGTCCCACAACTTGAGAGGTGATCCCATGTGTCCCACCACACTTTGAATGTTCTAATTAATTCCCGTGCCATTTGGGGGTGCGGTGATTTGGAGACAACATACATGATTTGGGTTTTATTCGATCTATAACTTAAGAAACTATCCCACCTCTATATGAAAATAATTGCGGTGAAACATGATTTTATAAAAAAATGTATGTCAAGAAATTTATAGGATTTAAAACATAATATTCAAATCATTCTAAATTATTTATCTGTACATGCTTATTTAAATAATGTTTACTATAGCACAATAAAATCATAAGTTCAAAAAAAAAATTGAAGAAGAAAAAGATTGAAAACCGGACCATGAAAAATAAATAGGAACTTACTATGGCACTCACAAGTGTCTCGTACCTACGTGTCTTGGCCGTGTCCGCACCATTTTTGGTTTGTTTTTGTGCTTGTATTTAGCTTGAGAAAAGATTCATAGCCCTATATTCACCCCTAGATCATTGAATAATGTGGCAAAGTGCTATTTCACTTGTTATATGTCCATTGGTAGTGCTGGGATAAATCATGATACTTTGGAGTGGAATGATTTTCAAATGTGCAATGATTTTCAATGATTTTTAACTTTCTTTTCAAACATGACACTAAATTTAATTATGCTGATGGGGCTATATTTTTGAAGCACCATGTTATCTCTCTAGTGAAGACATAAGAACACACATGAGATAGGATTTTATGTGTGTCAACTTATAGGATGAATGTAGGAACAATGCATCATATCGGAGAATAGCCATCGTGATAATGCATGCATTGTAATGTGGATAAATGGATTCACCACGTTACAATACATTCCATTCTAACAATGTATAAATGTATCTTCATAACATTATTAGCTTCATATCTTTTTGAGATGTAAAAATAAATCATTAATATTTTTCTTTCCTTGGGATTGAACAGGCGGCTATAGAGTTATGCATTACATTTTCTTATACAACCATAAATCTAGTTTTTGAAGTCGGAGTTGAAGCCCACCTTTACCGTTATACATTAAAACGTATAAATACACATTATCATCTACCCATTATCATCAAACTCTTTTCACCTCTACAATTTTATCGTTTGTATTGTTGATTTGTATAGCTTGAAATTTACAACAATGGTAGAGATGAAGGCACAACAAGATCGTGGGTTGTTTGGGAAGAAGAAAGAGAAGGAGGTGTATCTGCGGGATGGGAAGAAATTTTGGATCATGTAAAAGGTGAAAGAAAAGCTTCCTAGAGCTAAGAAAGAGGAGGGTAATAATGTGCATGTGCTCAAAATGAAGAGACTAGCACTTTGAAGAAGAGTTTCATGGAAAAAATCAAAGAGGAGATTCTGGGAAACATATGAAGAAAGAGAGAGTGCAATATTGATAAGCATGTGTGTTTCCCTTTTCTACTATACGAGATAGTAAAAGTGAGTTAATTATTTTGTGTTGTAGGTGTGTTGTGGGTCGAGGGTCTTCATAATTCTATGTTAAGATTGTGTACACTAGTGTTGATATTTCTATGATAAATAAAGTGATTGTATAATTTATAAGTGCTTTACCAAACACCGTTTGTCTCTTAATGGGATTTATGTTTCAAATTTGTTATATTCCACTCTTAGTGGGCTTCTTTTAGAAAAACCTATAAAAACGATTCTTAGAAAAATCTTATGAACATACTTTTTACAAACTCACTAATCGCATAATAGTTTGTTATTTCATAACCCTTGTTCTTTTTCATAAATTTTAGTAAGATCATGGCTATTTTTAATCTTTTTATGAACAACATATGCAAAATACACTTTTGTAGGATTTTCAAGTGTAATTTCCATATTTATTTACTAATTGAAATTGGAATGACATTATCTTGATTTTGTTTTTAAAAATTACAAAAAATTTAAATATACATTATGATTATAAAAAATTATAAATATACATTTGGGTCTCTTCTCATAAATATTCCCCTTCAAATATATGGAGGAGGTGCTATTGTTTCCAATTATAGTCCTTATATCAACATTGTAGTGCCCACTCCTCTTTGACAATATTTCATCTTGATATTGCTATTGTTAGACTAATATTCAAAAATTTTAACTTTGATACATTGATCAGTAGATGATATATTTCATTGATATTTGGACTATTGACATTATGATGTTTACATTTTATTATGATGCACTAGATAGTGATGTTAGACAATTCGATATATGTTGATTTTCATGATATGGATTTTATACTGACACATTATGTTTTGGGATGTTTTGAGTAGAATTGTAATCTCATGGATGTTAGGGTTAGATTTTGATATATTGATGGATAATAGAATTTGCTAATGTCAAATGATGAATATTGATTTTATATGTATATTGTCTCGATGTTGTTAATACAATTGAAAGGCCAGAAAGGTATTTTGTTGTGTGTAGGACTTTTATCACATACATCAAAGGGGATAGGGGACCAACCACGGAAGGATGTCGGGTGTTGAGAAATGAGGCCAAATTTGACAACTTGTGTAATGTTGTTTAGTGTGTGTTTTTCATGTCTATTTTGGAGGTCTCCCATTGGGGGTGACTTCACATATGTGGCCATGGGGTGAATTGTGTTCCCTTTCTTTAATTTTTTTATGTGCTTTATTTATGTTTTGTGTATTTAAAATTTAAAATTTTGTCACTTTATTAGCATGTTGTAAATGTGTTTTAATTAAGCTTAACCCTTCTTATTTTTAGTTAACTAAATTAAGGATGTGACAAATAGTTATGATGAGGTTTGGTGGTCCTTGTTGTAAGTAAAATTTATGTTGATTTGTGAGTTTTTACTTCCACCCAACTTCAAAATTCAGATTTTGACTTGGGGGGCATTTTTGGAGGCTTGTGGGACAAGCAAGGCTTGTCCCATGCCTCTTAAATTTACCCAAAACTCTACCTATGGACTGGGAAGCTTATTTTTGAATTTTTTTGTCCATTTTTTAGTTTTGAAGAAGGAAACTTATTGCACTTTCTTTCTACCCCAATTTATTATGTCCCTTAAAAGCATGGTGTGCAAGTTTTGAGCCATGTGGGTTATCATAGTCCTTGCATGTGCATTGATTTTATTGGTCTTGGTGTGTTGACTTGAGTGTGGGGATGGAGGAATGATGAAGTGGCATCCTACATGGAGCCACCTCATCATCCTCACATTCCATTTCTATTTATTGGTGATTTTTGGTTGGAATGGGGGTTACTTGTTCTTTTCTCTTCTTGTGCACTTTTGGAATTGGAGCTTGTTAGAGTGCTTTGGAAATTTCTTGGCTTGGAATTGAAGAGACTTGTGGAATTTTTCTTGGAGCTTAATGGAGAGGTAGGCTCTCCACCATTGTTATTATGTTATTTTTCTTGTTTGTATGCAATGTTGTGCTTGTAAAATTGTTTGTTGTCTTGGGAAGGTGTTTGTGTGTTGGTTGGGTAGTAGGCCTTATTTGGGTGTGGGAGAAGGGATTATGGGACCATTGGGGATGGAAAAGGGAGTTTTGTGAGGCATGCATTTGGTGGGAGTTTGAATGGGAGTCTTACCTATGGGGAGTGAAAAGGAATTCATGGTTTTGTTATATGCTTGCAAGGGAGAGATACTAAGAATTTGTGTTGATATTTTGTGCACTTGGAGGCTTAGGGTAAGACTCAAACTTCACTTGGGAGGCATAAAGAGGTGGTCATCCATAGCCATTGATCTATTTGGGTTGATCCTTAAACCTTTGTATTGTTTTGTATGTGTAAACTTGTTGGATATGTGATCTTGGTTGAGTTGAAATTCTTGTATGTGTGTTATTGTTAAAAGTTGTCATGGTTGCTCAACCTCATGGTTCTTTAGTTGAGGCTTAGGGGACATTAAGAGGATGGATTCTCCTCTTAATGGATTCAAGTTGCAGTAGAGAGCATTTCCTACTCCCCCTTGTTTTGTGACCCCATTTTGAAGTTTTAAGAAAGCAAGTTATGCAACTATCATAGTGAAGAGGACATGCTTCATCGAAGACTTGAAATTTGGCTTGTTGATAGCCTTCTTGTAATTTGTTCATTTACCTTTTATTCCTACTTGTGTGGATGATTTAAATTTGTAAACATGGGAGAAATTTGATATTATAGTTGGAAACCCTTTTATCTTGTGGACTTTCTTAACAATGTAGATTGAGAAAATCATATTTTCAAATGTGTTAGTTTGTAAAAAGAAGTATCAAAGTTTTACATTGTCTTAGTGAAAAGAAGATTTGATTTTAGTTCAAACAAATATGCATTACTCTTAATTTAAGTAGTTTCATTGTTTTCCAAATGAGATATGCCTTCTTTTCAAGAAAAATAAATTGTGAAGTTCATTTAAATTTATTGTTGTTGAAAATAGTTGTCATTTATACCTTATGAAGGAAATGAAATAGTTATCCCTAGAGTATTCAATGAAAGTAGATGGTTACTTATTTTATTGAAAGGAAAGGAAAATTTGAAAGTGATAAAAATTATAGTTATATTCATTGTTAAGTTGTAGAAGGAAAGTAGTTATTAAAATTGTTAGAATGAGCAACAATTTCCTTTACTAAAATGTATAGAGTTGTATAATAAAACAAATTCATCCTACCAAGCCTATCCTTAGATGAAATAAACAAAAAAAAGAAAATGATCCATGTACTTGTATAAATAAATAGAATGAATTATACTTTCCTATTTGTATACATAACCATGTTTGAACAAATCACATATGTATGTTTCCTTTTATGTTCCCTTTTAAACAATGAGTCAAATGTAGTTTTCCCTAAAAAAGAATTTTAAATAGTAACATATTTTCCTTTTGAAACAATAATGTTGAAACTCAAATTTATATATATATATATATATATATATATATATATATATTATTGTTAATAAATATTAATGATGATAATAATAAAGTTATTATTAATAAAAATTTAAAAACATTATTTATATATAATATTAATTGTTTAGTGAGTTGGAGTCAGGAGAGGGTCGGTGACCCCACCCCCAACCCGTAGTTATATGGGGGTGGGGAGTGGGGTTGGCGAACCCTCCCCACCCCTTTAATTTTGTTTAATATACATACTGGTGGGGTCCAGGCCCCACCAAATTCAAATCTTTTCAAAACAACACTTTGTGTGGGGTTTAAAAGCAAGAACCAATGTTTTTTTTTTTTTTTTTTTGCCGCGCTAGTATTTCTTTTTGTCTACTATATATATATATATATATATATATATATATATATATATTATTATATATATATATATATATATATATATATATATATATATATATATATATATATATATATGTTCTTGATGTGGAGATCTATAAAACTATGTATACATATATTTAAATAAGAAAGAAATGTAAATACTACAAAAATATAGATCTCGTGGGAAAATAAAAAAAGCCTAAATGAGTATTTTTATTGAATCATGCTTACAACTAAATGGAAAATTTAAAATCCCTTGGATAGGGTAGAATAGAAAATAATAAAAATAAAATAAATAAGATTGGGGGATGTGTGTATCCATCCCAAGTTTTCTCCTCCTCTCCCATGGCTTCCTCCTCTTCCATCTTCCCTTAACCTGCAAAACCAAAAATGAATGAAATGGGTGAAAGAGATGAATAAATATTCCTTAGAGATTTTAGGGTTGATTTGAAATTCCTTCATCCAATGGCCTAGATTGGATTCATCCAATGGCCCAAATTGTCTCCTACAAAAGTTAGGTGGGGGTTGGTGAGAAGTATCATTTGATCACATGGGTCTTCTTTTGAATGGGGCCACTTGTGTGGTTTGAAAGTTAAATAACTTATTGCTTTTGTTTTGATTTAATTTAAATAAACCCCTTCCTTAATAATTTAGACCCACTTTTATATTAGAGAATTAAATTATTAGTTTTGTGTAAATGAAAGAGCTAGTTTAGTTATGGAATTTAATTTTAATTATTACATGACATTAGAAACCTATGTATTAAATTAATTCAGGATTAATTGAATGAAATATTTTAAACCTAATCATAGATTAAATTCATTATTTTATTTAATAATATTATTTAAGTTATTTTGTGATGACCATTTGAAACCTAAGGTTAACCTTACCATCGCTTTCATTCCCTTTAACAAAAGACAATTATTCCATAATTTTTGTAGTATAACCTTTGTTTGGTTTTGGGTTTTGTGTGTGAAATTTTGTGGGCATTACACTTGGTATCAGAGTTGTGGGTTCAATGCTTGGACCCCAGGCACACATAGAAAATATGAAACAAAAACAAATAATCTTAGCAAAACTCTAAACCTAGTACACACAACTATGCATAATGTTTTGAAATGCGAAAATTTTGAAAAACTTAAATGATTATAAACTAACTCTCAATATAGTCTATGCAAGAGGTGCGGACCGATAAGGGGTTCCTAAACATGGACCTAGACCTACCACCCCAGATCAAGCAATAGAAACTATTCTACCTCAGATATTGCAAATGCTACTGGGGAGGTTAATATCGCTATACGTGGAGGATATTTAGGAGGGAAACCTAATAGGCATGACAGAGCCATCGGTGGAGGTTTGTGCACATTCATGTCATAGAGAGAGGGAAGAGAAATCCCACGTGGAGTCAGTTAGACATGAGTCACCTCCTAGGGATATCAAATATTGAGATGTCATGCACAAAGACATGTCTACGAGCCCTAGGCCGAGAGATGAGAAGGTAGAGGTGACATTCATCCGCATCATAGCACATTAAAGAGATACTGAAGTTACACCAACCTCAATTTACTAGAGACACGGGTGGATTTCATACCGAGGCATGGTTGGTTAGCTTGAGAAGATGCTTCAAGCTATGCCCTTTTTCTAGCAACACAAAAGCTCGTGTTTCCATCCACCTTCTAAGAGATGGAGTAGGAGTATGGTGGAGGACCGAGGAGCAGAAGCTCCATGTAGATTCTGAGATAGTCACTTGGGAGCTCTTTGAGGAGCATTTTAGGAGGATTTATATTTGTAGGAGGTTCATTTAGCAGTAGATCGATGAGTTCCATGATCTGCGATAAGCCTCCATGATGGTAGCAGAGTATGAGGGACGATTCCTGGATCTACTTCAGTATGTAGACTACATGCAGGATGAGCAGGTTCAAGTTCACAGGTTCATCAGGGGCCTAAACTTGGAATTGGGTGGGGAAATGCATATTCATTTCCCAAAACATTATCAGAGGTCATGGAGAAAGTCTATATTGCTAAGGAAACCATAGGGAATACTCACTAGGAACATGACAGAGTGAGGAGTTGAATACAAAAGATTTAGGAAAGTAGATTGAGGGTATCAAATCCTCCTCCTCATTAGGGACACACTTCATCACAGTCTTCCTTTTGACCTCCTCCTCGACCTCCTCAACAACAATAATAGCAAAATCAACCTCCCCTTTTGACCTTCACAACACCATGATGCTCAAAGAGGGCGTAGTATGGGAGATCTAGCTAGGGGACCAATATGACACATGCTCCACCTCAAGCACGGTTGCGCAAGAACACATCCACCATAGTTCCCATAGAGATCTATGGCAGGGTCATCAAGTCCTTCAGACATACTACTTGGCCACCCGGAGCACTATCTCAGAGTGGAGAGGACCTAATACTTAGTATGGATGCAACATGCATGAACATCATTGGACAGAGTGCCCTCAAAACCCTATTTATCAGGGTAAGGCACCTATTTCTAAGCCTACTGTTGGCGAAATGGCTAGAGCCATAGGATATATATGAGTAGTAGAGAATTGCTAGGTAGAGCATAAGGGCATGGTGATAGAGACCACACGTAGCATTGGTGGTATTTCTATCCTTATATCATTTGAATTTGGATCATTAGATTATTTCAGTTCTCCATATTTAGTAGAGCATTGCAAGCCGGTGGTAGTTAGGCAGGGCCTTAGTTGGGATGTCGAGATGAATTCCAAAGCTAAGATCTCAGTTGATTCCTAACTCAAAGATTGTGTAGCGTACCTAAGAACCTTTACCACTACCTTGGATCTTTGTATTCTTCCATTGGCTTCGTATGGAATTATCTTGGGCATGGATTGGTTATCCGGGTAAAGAGCGAGAGTTGATTACTACAAAGTAAGATTATATCTTGTGTAGATGACTTGGGTGTGGAGTTAGTGATACTTGGATTTAGGAGACCCATCCATATTCACACTATTTATGCTATGCATTGAAGCGTGTGTGTGCGATAAGGTTGTCAGTTGTATGCTATTACAATTAGTGATAGGTCGGAGGATGGGGCTAGTGGACCTTCACTTGAAGATCACCCCATTTTGTAAGAGTTCTTGGATGTGTTTCCTAGTGAGTTGCAGGGATGCCTCCCCGCGTGAGATAGATTTTCACATTGACTTGGTTCCAGGAGCAGCACCTTTCTCTCACACGCTCCTTATAAGATGACCACACCTGAGCTATGTGCGATCAAATTGAAGCTTGAGGGCCTTCTCAAGAAATGCCTCATCCATCCTAGTGTATCCCCTTGATGTGAGCAAGTTGTTTTTGTGAAGGAGAAGGACAAATCCTTGTGGTTATGTGTGGACTATCATCAGCTGAACAAAGTAATGATCAAGAATCGTTACCCCCTTCCTCAAGATCTGTAGTGTCGAAATTTCTACCGCTCAACATCCTTCAAAGTTGCACCATGTGTGTTAGGTTTTCCTACTTGTCTAACACTTCCTCACTTCCAAGGTGTGTCAGGTTTCCAATGATGCTTAGCATGTCATGACTTCTGACATACACTCCGTTGTGTCAGGTTTCGAAGGTGTTTTACAAGTCTCAAAAGCTTACCATTATGGTGGGTTTGTGCACTTTTCCAAAAACTTTCAAGCCCGATTCCTCTTCCAGAAATCCTCAAGGCACTTCTTCTTCAACACTCCTCATGTCGGACCCACCAATCTAAGGATAAGTCAGATAGAACAGGAAAGATGAAGTATAAATATCAAAAGATGGTGTCTTCCTCTTACATAAGCTACACTTATGGCATTCGGGACACGAGCTCGATAATAAAGATATGTAATACTTCTCCGGAATAGAATTGAGGATTCTTCTAAGAATTCTTGGATGAAGTCAATAGCAGCAGCGGTCTCCCTCTTGCAGCAGGATTTCCAATATCAACTCAATGCCCTGAATTCATCCTGGCTTGCACTTCTAACTATGACTCAGCCTCCCGCTCAGTAAGAAATCAAGCAGGAGATTCTATAGTGAAATTAGACATAGGTTACTTTGATCAACTCCTAAGGTTGCCCGAATTTGTGGAGTATGTTGATTTAGACCTTAAATCAGCACAAAAGGCCTGGGACAAAGATCGAGAAAGACTACATCAAGCATGTAAACAAGAATTTCTTGATCAAGGCTAAGCCAGTTGTTTCTAGGTTTCCCAAGTCGGTCCCTAAAAGTGATTTTATTATTGAACTTAGTGATATCATCACGCCGCTTTAAGTCAATTATTTGGACTCCTAGAGTCAAAAGATTTACAAGGGTGGATGTACTAGTTCATGGTTTTCATAAAGAAAAATGACCAACGAATTGATTAGGGTAGCCTAATAAGTGACGAGATAGACTCCCAAATGAAAATAGTCTTATCTACCAGCAAGTTCTATATGATGTCATATGTCACTTATGCAGTAGCACAAATGAGAATCTACCCGGGGCTAGATGTGAAGGGAAACTATTTGATGAAATACATATATAAGTACTTTCCTTAGTACTGACAATAAAAGGGTCTGAAGACCAATATAGAAGAGTGAATGATGCCTTCTTCTATGAAAATATTTGAAGTTAGATCCTTATCTAAGGAAAAGAAGGGTTTATGATGAAGCATGGGCTGAAGTGTCAAAATGGGGTTGCATCTTCTTACAATTCAAGAAGTTTACTTATCTTTGGGTGGTAAGGTTCCATGGTAACCCTTTCTGTTTTCCTAGGTTCCCAAGTGACAAACTGATCCTTATGGAGTTAGTCAAACAATTGTTGGATTTTCACAAATTCCAACAAAGCAAGCACAAAGCCGCCATCTCCTTCCCTATTTCCATTGGAAGGTATACATGCTCTACAGTGGTTAAGGCCAAGAACATGGTGCATGAGATTTAGGACAAATTGAATAAACATATGAAGCTCAGGGATGGATTCAACATATGAGGGGTCCTCAAGTCATATGGAACTTTGTATCCACATGTGCCCAATGTAGAAGACATCTAGGTTGATCTTTGGGATGAAGATGTCATCTAAAGAAAAGACAAAATCAGAATGATGCTTGAAGAAATTCAGATGTTAGACCTAGATGACATCCCTGAAGGTACCATAGATAATGAAAGTGTCTTGGACACTACATACAAATAGTCGGATGGAGACCAACATGATTCCTAGCCATTAATTGGTCTATTGCTGAAAAATCTTCTATCGCTAAAAGAGATTCTCGACTCTTATGCACTACAAGGCATGGCTCATTTCTTGGGAATGAGTTATAAATAAAATTTCATTTCCAAGGAGAGAGGGAAGAGGTTAAAAGCTCTACCAAGAGGAAATAAAATTTAATTTTGTCGAAGAGGAGAAAAGTAAGGAGCCACATCATCTGCCACTCCTTCACAAATAGTTGAGGTACTGGATTCACCTCCTCCAAAAGAACAAGGAAATATTCCTTCAGAAGATGAGGTTGGTCAACGTCTCATTTCTCCTTTTGTTGATTTCTCATCAGAGGTAAGTCTCTCTCTTGCTTCTCAAGCTTTGACTTTAGAATCTTTACCTCGTATCTCCCAATCTTCCTTACCTCATATTTCTATGCCACTTTCATCAGCCATGGCCAGCATCTTCTCTGAGCTCTCACCTCTTTCATCTAGACCTAAGATGGCAATAGGTATGCCTCCTCCTTCTACACCTTCATTCAATGAATCTATCGCCACAGTCACCACACTTGTAGTCATCACTACTCCACAAGTAAATCTTCCTCCACCTATAGATGTAACCATAACACCTCGATAGTAAAGCAACTCCTTCCACTATACCTCAATGGCAAGTTGATTAGACCCAAAGGAAGAGGAAGGTGGTAGTTCCTCTACCAGCCTTCAACTTTAGTTCCCTCAAGGCCTCTCCTACCAAATCTACCAAGAAACCCAAAATGGTTTCAAGGGTTTCAGTGGATGCTTTAGGGCATAAGTTTACAGAGATTTCCACTCCTGTAGACAACAAAACTAAGTAGGATATAGTGGTTACTAATTATCATATTACAAGGGTTGCTCTAGGAAAGGTAATAATCGAAGGAGAACAATAGGATGCCCAAGATTTCATGAATGTGTTGTTCGAGAATTTGAAGGAAATGAAGGTGAGTAGAGATGAGCTAAAGGAGAAAGTTAAACATTTGATGGAGGTATTGCTCAAGCTCTCAAAGCCTTCTTAGTCAACACCATCATCTTTTACCCCTACTCCTATCAGGTTTGATTTCTCATCGGTACCTATGATTGAAAAGATCAATGAGAAGGGAATAACGGTTGATGAATGGATTCAGAAGCTACTCCTACAAGGAAGAGAGGTCATTGATGACACAGTGGAGGTTTATAAATCCATGGAGGAGATAAAGAAAGATGGCGATAAAATGGATGATGAATTTTCACAGGAAATCAAGAACCTTGAGTTAACTTTTGAGGCTCTCAATGCACTAAAATGTTAGGATAAATTTTATTATCCTATTATTAATTATGCATAGTAGGATTATTTAATTAATTTTATTAATTAAATAATAAATGGTTATATTGTTGTATGGTTAATCAACCATATTTGTTTGTATTCAGATTGTTATATTGTTTTAAACAATATATTTGTCTTTATGTAATTTTGCTTCCGGATGTTATTGGAAGCTTGTTTATTCAGTTTGTGGTTGCACTGCAACTCATTTTCCGGATGTATTTGGGCATGCAATATCTATAAATATTGCAGCCCATCCTCTGTAATTGTTTTGCGATTGTGATTAATAAAATATACATAGGCTTCCGTCCCTGTTTCTCAATCAACATTTGGTACCAGAGCGAAATTCAGGCCCTGTGAAGGTGTGGAAGAGAGAGCAGCAGAGAGAGAGGAGATTGGAGATGTGTTTGCAGCATTTGAGAGCCTGTGCAGCCTCGTGCAAACTCCCAGCCCCATCTCTGCCTCCCCCACATCCGACTGTTCCTTCCAGAACTTGGAAGGAAAATTTTTACACCTTTGGTGCACTCAAAGCCAGAAAAATTTGCTACAGGTATTGAAAATAATTAAAAAAAAAAATTTCCCAATCAGGGTTTTGTTTTACTGTATTTGGAGGTTGTTTTGCTTGTCTGTATATGTACCTGCAGTGATCAAGCATTAAACAGAGCAAAGAAAATAAAAAAAAAAGAGAGGAGGTGTTTTTCTTGATCCAACAACCTGTACAAGGAGAAAAAAACATTTTTTGAGAGCATATGCGCCCTTTGCTGTCCCCCACGGCCTGCATAGCAAAAAAAAAACATTTTTTTAGCTTGCCCGCGCCCTTTGTTGTCCCATGCACGCCCTGCACAAGCAATAAACAATTAAAAACGCACCCAAAGCTAAAATCTGTGCCATTTTTAGTCTCCCACGGCCTGTACAAAGGCAAACAACATAAAACACACACCCAGAAAAACAAGCAAGCAATATACAGTGAAAAACGCGCCCAGGCATTGAAAAACGCGCACTGAGTAATTCATACACGCGCCAGGCAAAAATACGGTCAAAAAAACGTGCTCAAGAACTAAAAATGCGCCCGGAAAGAGAAAATGTGGCGGGACAATAAAAAACAGTGGCAAAGGAAAAACGTGCCTCCGGGAGGAAAAAACGTGCCCCGGAGAAAAAATGAGCTGACACAAAAACGCGGCTGCGCACTTGTAGATCAGTGCGTGGAAAGGAAAAAATGCGGCCATAGGCGAATACAAAGGAGTGGAAGTGAAAAGAAAAGCTCCAGATCCATTTTTTGGGCAAATAGAACCCTAAAAACGCCCCTTCACCAGCATGCGCCACGTGGCATCCATTTTTCAAGAGGTAAGTCAATTTATTTGTCAATAAATACAAATTGCTTCCTTAATAGCCCAAGACCCCAAGTGGCCAAGTTGGTTAGTGCATGTGCCTTAGAAGTGAGAGGTTTGAGGATCAAATCCCACTAAAAACACTCAAAACTCTCCTTTTGCATCGGCGGATTTTTGGCGAATCTTGCTAAATTTAGCGGGTTTTTGAATTTAATTCTGACTAAGCTAAATTTAGCGGAGCAATCCCTAACTTAGGGTAAAAAAAAAAAAAAATCTCCTATTTGGTCTGTTTTCTCATTCCAGGACATTTTTGCAAAGGAGACCCACCTAAAAATTGCATTTTCACCTTTTTTTGCAATTTTTAGCATTTTGGGTTCGAGAGGTCAGGGACCCGAAAGCGTAATTTTTGCCTGTCATTCAAATTGTATTGTATATTGTACTAATTTGCAGGTTGCCATAGTCAACTGCAAAACTTTGTAACTGCTCAGAAACTGGTAGAATTGTAATAAAAAATAGTAAATTTGGTTCTGTAACACTCACGAGATCCTAGATCTCATTCGCAGCGTTCGGTATATACAGTGCCTCTAGGAAGCGCTTACGGGTAAAGCCGTCGCGACTACTACTGCACTTAACGCCTAATATAGCTGCAACAACGTCGTCAGGCATCGTCCTATAAATCGACGGGGAGTAATAAGGTCACGCAGCATACACTATGAGCCATCCCATCCGTCATGAACGATTGCAAGACATAAACCGCATCGAGAAATTATCCCAGTATATAGCGAGAGTTACGCGCGCGTATGAGGATATTTCTTTGAGCTGTGTCAATAATCGCATTGAGACCCCATCGATCTTGTCTTGGTACCACGTATCGAATTCTTTCACGCACGTTAACGCCTCTTTCACGTCTGTAGGGTATATAGAAAGGGTGAGCTTCTTCCACGTACCGACGGGTATATCGGAAGGGCGCGTATATAGAAAGGTTCGGTATATCGGATTGACGGTATATAGATTGGGAGACCTTATACCTGGAGTGATAAGAGCCAAACCCTGTCAGTGATCTCTGCAAAATGGGCACCAATGCCCCCAAATTTTTTCTTCCGGATTCACAATTGCTCAGAGGAAGCAACTATGCTGCTTGGAAGACAAAAATCAAAACACAACTTGAGTTTGAAGAAATCTGGCCTGTTGTGACTGGTACTCTAACCAGATCACCAATGGATGCAACACAACAACGACAATTTGATAGAGCAGATCAGAAAGCAAAGCTCATCATCTTGTTTGGAGTATCCGACGATGTGCAAGTCCACATTCGAGATGCCACATCAGCAAAAGAAGCTTGGGATAAGCTGAGCACAATATATGAGGCCAAGAACAAGAATGTCATACTCAATTTGCAGAGTCAGTTACATACATTGAAATTCAAACAGAATGAGAAAATTGAAGCCTTCCTAAGAAGAGTTGCAGAGTTGAGGGCTTCACTTCTAGCCCTAGGAGAAGAGGTCAAAGATGAGTCTCTCGTTCCCATTGTTCTGAGAGCTCTCCCTTCTTCTTACCGAATTTTTGTCACAACTCTAAACTTGTCAGATACGACAATTAGTTTTGACAAGTTAGTAAACCTACTGCAACAAGAGGAAGCAATGCACAACAAGGATGATGAAGAGGAGCAGGCACTGTCTTCACATCAAAAATGGAAAGGAAAAGGTAAAGGTAAACCTAAATCCTATCAGAAGTCCCCACATCAAAATCAGTATCATGGGGACAATCAACAGAAGAAGCGATGTCCCATTTGCAAAAGAGGACATGACTTGTAAGAATGTTGGTTTAACACATATAAGAGAGGTTCATCAAGCAATTCTGGACCTCAACAACAACAAACTTACAAGGGACATTCAAACAACTATCACGGGCGAGAAAAAGGGCTGGAAAAGAAGACCCCACCAAAGAAGGTAATATTCTTTGAGCACAAGCATCAAGATCGGACAATGAAGACTTCTTGTTCCGCTCGATCAAGTGAACCATCCACGTCATCTAGTGATGTCCGGTATGTTGATTTAGGAGCCACTTGACACATGGTAGCCCACAGTGGTTTATTTCAATGAGGACACGCCATCGAAAAATCATGTTTCGTTGGGAGATGATTCTTCATATACGATTCGGGGATTGGAAACATTTCTCTACCCCTTGCTCCACGCAATGCACACTATCGGATGTTCTATATGTCCACAGGTGTGACAAAGAACCTTCTTTGGTCGACCAACTCCTAGATCACAACCCTGAAAATTGACTTTGATAGTCAATTTGGCAAGAAAATGTGTTTGATTCGAGATAAATCCAGAGGCTCGAAAATAATTGCAAAGCCTCAAATGTGGGACGAATGTTTCAACTTGATTTCATTCACAAAAATGATCAAGCACTTGTGGCTAAAAAATCCACCTCAGCTCAGTTGTGGCATCAGAGATTTGGTCATGTAAGTTTCAAATATCTCGACACACTTCACCAGTGTAATATGGTACATGGGCTACCATCTCTTGAAGGATACGAGACAAGTGTCCTCACTTTGCTTGCAGGAAACAACACGAGTTTCATTCCAAACAAGTACTTTTGAGCTCATGGTAAACTTGACCTAGTTCCGATACCGATCATGCGGTCCAATGCAGCCAAGTCATTCAGGACTCCAGTACTTCATGCTCTGTGTTGATGACTATTCATGCAAAATGTGGATTTTCTATCTTCGCAAGAAAAGTGAAGCCTTTGAAACGTTCAAAAAGTTCAAAGTGGCAGTTGAGAAAGAAACTGGTGATCACATCAGAACTCTTCGCTCAGATCGAGGGGGGGAATTCACCAGTGATGAGTTCAGAGACTATCTACAAACTCACGGGATTCGTCGACAAATGCCTCCTCCACACACACCACAGCAAAATGGTGTTGTCGAGAGAAGAAATCGTACTATCATGGAAATGGTGCGATGCATGATCGATGATTCGAACTTGCAAAGACATTTTGGGCAGAAGCAGCAAAAACAACAATGTATTTGTTAAATAGAGCACCCACAACTGCTCTTGATGGAATTACACCACAAGAAGCATGGTCAAAGAGGAAACCATCCATTGCACACCTCAGAGTATTCGGGTTCAAAGCCAGCATGCATATACCCAAACAGAACAGAAAGAAATTGGACATGAAGTCACAAAATCTCATCTTCATTGGATACGGTGAAGAGACTCTTGGGTACTGCCATCGATGGATCCTAAGACCAGAAAAGTCTACACAAGCAGAGATGTTGAGTTTTTCGAGAAGAAGGAAGTAGAGACTCCTCCTCGGACTCGCAAGATGTAGATTTTTCACCAGTTGTAAAAACTGAAGCAAATGTTCCCTCAGAAGATGAAAGTGATGATGGGGATGATGGTGTTGATCAGATAGAACCACAACCCATGGGAACAGCTCAACATATGCCTAAATGGTGTACAAGCACATTACGAGATGCAAGACTGGATGCTCCACCGGATACATCCACCCCTGGACCACGGACTCGCAGTAAAGCAAGAGAAGAAGTTAACTTTGCTTTGATGAGTAGAGTTATTGAAACAGACGAGCCATCTACAGTCCAGGAAGCCCTACAGTCAAAAGCTTGGAAAGATGCCATGGATTCTGAATATCAATCAGTGATGAAGAATAACACTTGGCAGCTTGTCGATCTTCCACCAGGGAAGAAACCCATTGGTTGCAGATGGATATTCAAAACTAAGTACAAAGCAGATGGGACAGTGGACAAGTGCAAAGCAAGACTTGTAGCAAAGGGGTATGCACAGAAAGAAGGCATTGACTATGAGGAGACATTTTCTCCCACAACTAAGATCAAACGATCGAATGATCTTTGCTCTAAATTGTACTTCGATTTGGATGGAAAGTTCACCAAATGGACGTAAAAGTTCCTTCTGAATGGAGATTTGCAAGAAGAAGTCTACATGAATCAACTTGAGGGATATGTTGTACACATTGGTCAAGAAGAAAAGGTATGCAGACTTAGGAAATCTCTGTATGGCCTCAAACAGGCAC
Source organism: Taxus wallichiana var. yunnanensis (assembly GCA_018340775.1). Taxonomy (NCBI): domain Eukaryota; kingdom Viridiplantae; phylum Streptophyta; class Pinopsida; order Cupressales; family Taxaceae; genus Taxus; species Taxus wallichiana. Next base: position 51,703,627 of record CM031237.1, read on the forward strand.
CGGGCATGGTACATCAAGATTGATGAGCATCTCATACAACATGGATTCGTCAGAAATCCATACGATCCCAATCTCTACCTCAAAAAGCAAGGGGGGGAGATGGTGATTGTTGTAGTTTATGTCGATGATCTAGTCATCACTGGCAGTTCAGTGAAGATGATTGATGAAACAAAGAAAGATCTTAAGCGATCATTCGACATGACAGATCTCGGGCTTATGCACTACTGTCTTGGACTGGAAGTATGGCAGAAAGAGAATCACATCTTTGTTTCTCAGATGAAATATACCAAGACAACGCTCGAGAATTTTAGGATGATGGATTGCACACCAATTGCTACACCTATGGAGAATAGATTACAGTTATCTCGTTCAGATCCATCTCTTAAGGTAAGTGCCACTCTCTATCGGCAGCTGATTGGGAGTCTCATTTACCTAACCTACACTAGACCAGATATCAGCTTTGCAGTGAGCTATTTATCCAGGTTCATGCAGGAACCCAAAATTTGTCATTGGAAAGCAGCAAAACGCATTTTGAGATATCTCAAAGGATCAGTGGATCTTGGTCTAGAATACAAGAAGAACGAAAACTTCTTCTTGACTGGATATTCGGATTCAGATCATGCAGGTAACATTGATGATAGAAAATCCCTTACGGATTTGTATTCTTTATGGGATCGGACCAATATCATGGGAAGTAAGAAATAACACTTTATTTCTCACTCTTCCATAGAAAGCAGTATCGTTCTGCGAGAGAAGTCGTTTGTTTGTGAAGCGATTTGGCTATGTCGCATCTTTGGAAGGACTTGGAATACCACAGACAAACCGACCACCATGTATGTTGACAACGAAGGTGTTCTCAAACTTGTTTGCAATCCAGTTTTTCACGAGAGAACAAAGCACATTGAAGTTCAGGTTCATTTCATACGCGAACATGTATTGAAGCACAACATCCAACTTCAATTTTGTCCAACAGCTGAACAACGAGCAGATATTTTCACAAAGTCACTTGCACGTGACAAGTTCGAGTTGTTCAGAGCATTTCTCTCCTCATCTCTTCAGACAATGCACAATTAAGGGGGGGAATGTTAGGATAAATTTTATTATCCTATTATTAATTATGCATAGTAGGATTATTTAATTAATTTTATTAATTAAATAATAAATGGTTATACTGTTGTATGGTTAATCAACCATATTTGTTTGTATTCAGATTGTTATATTGTTTTAAACAATATATTTGTCTTTATGTAATTTTGCTTCCCGGATGTTATTGGAAGCTTGTTTATTCTGGTTTGTGGTTGCACCTGTGCAACTCATTTTCCGGATGTATTTGGCTGTGCAATATCTATAAATATTGCAGCCCATCCTCTGTAATTGTTTACTGATTGAGATTAATAAAATATCACAGGCTTCCGTCCCTGTTTCTCAATCAACATAAAATAGGTTCCATCCCATATCTTGATGGAATAAGGAATCATTCCGCATGGGGATAAGTATTTCCAGCTAAACAAAGCCATCAGATTCATGATAAATATTCTTAGTGAAGCTTGCAGCAAGTTAAGGGAATCTAGAGATCAGTTGGTCGATGCCACCAATGAAATAGAAGAGGAGTTGTCCAAGATCTTCACCAAGGTGTTGGATGAAAGCTCAAATATTCTACCTGCCGATGATCTCTATAAACAAATTCAAGAATCAATTTAGCATGAACTAGCTTCCGTCTTTGATCTAACAACCATTGATAAGTTTATAAGGATTGAAAATGTTTTGGAATCACTAAGGAAACTCAATAAGAGATTGAAGAAACTTCCTTGTAACGCAAGCAACACTCAGGAAACTTGTGAGGTTCTAAGTGATTATTCCAGTGCGCCAAATGAACCTGAGATGTAGGACATTAACTAGAAATTCCATGAATTTCGAGACAAGTAGGCTTTCCTGGAGGAAGACAAGGATGATGAAACAAAATAAGCATAATGTTACATGTCATTTCCATCCATATATTGACATGTCTTTTTCATTTTTGTTTTGTTGCATAGGAAGCAAATTTTGACTTGTTCTCCTGCGTGAAAGTCAAGCAAAATAGGATTCTTGTTAAAATGACTATTTTCTAGGATTTATCCTATTTTTTTCTCTGCTCTTTCTATTATAAATAAGGGATGCTTGTGCATTCCAAAGGGGGAGATTTTAGAATATTAAGAGCTATTGTGAAAAAGAAGAAAAACTTTGTATTTTCTTTTTAATCATCGAGGAATAGAAACAGGTGTTATTTTACAAACTTTGTGTTGTGGGATTCATCTATCTTGAGAGATTGTTCTTACGTCCAAGATCTTAAGATATTCTTTGTTTAGTGTTATTGATTATTTTTATCATTTCAAATATTACACTAATTATCTAAAACTTGTATAAGTATTTCTTGATCTGTGTTTTCTTGAAAGAAAGTATGTTCCCCTCATTTCCTTCCCACTTTGTTTCATCTATAATAGTTTCCTTTCTAATCCATTCTATTTCTAAAGTCAGTAACATCTCCATCTCATATTGATATGGATTTCGCTGTGTATCCCAACGCCAATGGTTAGAATAGTGTGAATGTTGTACATATTATTTCTACTATGTTTTAGATCGAGTAATAATAAATAGGCTGCCTCAATTGTCTTTGAGGAGGGATTTGATTCGTGTACTTTGGTTGAACCTCTTATTTCGACTTGACAAAATATCCAACCAATAGTTTTTTGTGACTACGCTTGGGAATATGGATTGATAAGACTAAGCTTATCCTATTGGTGTCTGGCGACTCCGTATTTGCCTTATTTTTGATAGCTCCATTTTCCAGTTCAAGTCGGCTAGAAAGATCTTCACCGATCCATTCTTTGATCTACTTCAACAACATAATTTTAGACTTTCCCCCAATAGTGTTGTATCTAGCTAAGAAAGAAGTTCTTCACCTATCTCGAAGAACTCGGGTTCCTTAAGAACAAGAAGCTTCTACAACCTGTTATGCATTATTCTTGTCTGATACTTGGATTCTTGTGTGCACTTCATTCAGAAGGATGGTAGCACAACATGTGCCTTGGGGTGTGGCTATTGGTCCTGTTTTTCGTAACTCCGCCATTGCATGATCTACCACATGGATCTCATAATAATATTACTAAGTTCAATGGTTATGGGAAGAAACACCCTGATGAACACATCGCTTCATTATTTGTCGCATGCGGCATCCTTGGGGTGGCTCATGAAGATGTCTCTGTTTGAATTTTTATTAAAACATTACATGGTGTGGTAACAAAATGGTGCTACCATCTTCTCGATGCATGCATTACCAATCGGGCTACTATAAGGTCTCAGTATTTGAAGCAAGATTTAACCAAGCTAAAGATTCTCATGACTTGTTAGCACAACTTACACATATGAAGAAGGAGTCTCATGAGCCCATTCAGAACTTTGTGGTGAAATTCAACAAGCTGATTCGAGAAGATTCCATTGCTAGTCATTCCCACTCTTGAAAATCAAAAGTGTTTGTTCATTAATGTTCAACCCCCGATGTGATCTTTTTTATTAAGAAGGTCTGTTATCCCTGATTTGGCTACTGCTCAAGCTACAACCACTGAAATAGAAGATCCCTTATGTGAGCTTTTTATTAAGAAGGTCTATTATCCCTAATTTGGCTACTACTCAAGCTACAACCACTGAAATATAAGATGATCTCATTGGCCGAAAAGATCGGAAGAGAGTCATCTAATCCTAAAAATTCAAGTTCTTATCAAAGTACTACTAACCCTATAATTAAAAAGATGGCTAATGACTTGATCTCTTTGAAGAAGAAAATGTCTCAATAGGTGACCAACGTTCCTTATCGGGATATTCCTAGATGGAATTTCAACAATACCAATGGTGCTCCTGCAAGAGATAGGAATCGGTTGATTGCTACTCCAACAAGGCTAGCCATTGAAGCTCCTCATGTCAATGCAACAATGGAAATAGTTGAGGAAGATGAAGAACCAAAAGATCAATATTCTCACAAATATTTTGAAGCTTCAGGATATGTTGATGAGTCTTTTGATGATTCAGCTGGTGACTCCAACATTGGGTACTTGGAATACGAGGAAGACTAGTGTGAACATGATGGTCAGTCATTTACAGTCTTTACTTGAGCTCAATCTCGAACCCTAGAAAGTCGGTTGAAGGCTCTAAGGAGAAAGGTAAAGAAGCTCCTATGGTTATGGCTAAAAGAGGCTCTCTTATCTCAACACAAACTGAAAAGGAGATAACTAAAAGGTAACTTCTTCTTCTAACTCTCTTTCTCCATCCCCCAAGACCAGTACCTCAGCTCATACCAAAGTGTAACCAGAATTGAGCCCACCATCATTCCTTCATATACTACTTTTGACATTATTGATCATGTAAAGAAAACTAAGATCCAAATGTCAGAAGCCGAGTACCTTCAGTCAAATCCCGAGCAATTTGAGAAACTTGCCAAATTCATTAGAAGAAAGGTTGTTATCCCTTCATCTTCAAAAGGCATGTTGCCTAATCCCACTCATCCTTTACCTCAGAATAATATGACCTTTGTTGCTTCTTCGGGAAAGATTGAACCGTTTTATTTGTCCTTACTTATAAATGGGTTTAAACTCAAGCAATTACATAATTGACTCAGGAGCCTCTAATAACGTGATGCCCGCAAAAGTAGCCCATGCCCTTGGACTTACCTTAACTAAATCTTATGGGTGGTGTTACTCCATGGAAACCAAACAAGTCCCCTTGATTGGCCAAATCAAGGATGCACAGTTTGCATTTGTCACATTCCCAGAAAAGAGAGTAAAAATGACTATCTTGGTTGCGTTGATATCCTAGTTGCTTATGGTATTCTCTTAGGAAGAGGTTTTGCAAAGATGTCGAGGAGAAATCAATATGGACTGGACCAAAGCTAAAATTCTAGTGAATGGAGTTCCTCATGTCCTCCACCCTGAAGCACAAGTGAAGTACCTAGTCACTAAATCAGATGACCCCAAAGCTCAAATTCTCTTCGAAGATGTAGGCTTGGGAAATTATTTCATGACATCGGAGGTGCCTTCTATAGAAATCAAGGAAGAAGATCCTAATGCTATTTGGACCCTTGAGTTTGATGGGAGTTGTTCAACTACTAGATCAGGCACTGGTGTGGTTCTTATATCTCCAGATTTTGAGATCTTTCCCTTCACTTTCAAGCTGTAGTTTGACAATACTAATAACACGACAAAATACAAATCCTTGTTATTGGGATTAGAAATGACAAGGTAAAAGGGAATCTAAAATATTAAAGTGTAGGGAGATGCTGAGTTGATTGTAAATCAAGTAAGGGGATCTATCAAGTAAAAATGATCACCTAAGGCATTACATGAACAAGGTGTGGGACAACATAGAATGCTTTGATGCTTTTTCCATTAAAGTAGTTTTGAGAGATTACAACAATAAAGTTGATTCTTTAACCATGTTTTCATCTCTTCTCCTTCCTCACCCAAAGTTAAAACAAGACACATATACCATTGAGATTGTGCATCATCCAAGTGTTCAGATAATTCAACACATTAGAAAGTGTTCAATGATGATCAATGGTATTGTCTTTTCTTGAGAAAGTTGATAATTTTAAAGATCTTTATTTTGAAGGATAAAAATCAGCTTTCGTGAGTCCGTCTCAAATTCATATCAAGAGATTGATGGTGAATTAATCCAGCTCAAAGGTAATAAGATTCGAAGGGATTGGTTTCTCTGGAAGTTTTTTTGACAAACATGATTCGCTTTATTTAGGATAAAAGGTAAGTTGAAGGTGCTTCCTCGTTAAAAGTAGATCAAGTTAATCTGGGATCTTCGACCAACCACTGATAGTAAACATCGGAAAATGTTATTCTCCTGAGGAGAAAGGAAGATTCACTTCACTCCTGAAGAGATATATGGATGTCTTGGCACGGTCTTATATGGATATTAAGTCTTTTAAGCCCAAGGATGCGCAACATAGCATCCCTTTGAAGTCTGATGTCAAACCCTACAGGAAGAAGCAAATGCATTACAATCCAAAGATCTCAAGAACTATCCTTGTAGAAATTCAAAAGATGTTAGACACAAGGATTATCTTCCCAATCCATCATTCTACCTGGGTTGCTAACATCGTCCCCGTCAAAAAGAAGAATGGTGAGATTGATTTGTGTTGACTTCCAAAACCTTAATCAGTCTTCATTGAAAGACAATTACCCTTTGCCTATCATGGATCAAGTATTACAGATTGTCACTAGATCAGAAATGTTATCCATGATTGATGGATTTTGAGGTATAATCAGGTCGAGGTAGCCACTGAAGATCAACATAAAACAACATTCACTACCCCATGGGGACCTTTTCTTACAGGAGGATGCCTTTTGGTTTGATTAATGTTGGAGCCATGTTTTAAAGAGATATGGACTTAGATTTCAGATATTTGATGGGAAAAGTCATAGTTGTATATTTGGATGACTTTATGGTCTTCTCTAAGAAGTGAAGTGATCATTATGATCACCTAGAGCAGGTACTCTTAAGATGCAAGTGTCATGGGATTTCATTAAATCCTAAAAATTCCATGTTTGGAGTAACAGAAGGTAAGTTCTTTGGGTCATATTATGACTAAAGAAGGAACCAAGATTGACCCAGTGGGTGAAGGCCATCCAAAGTCTTACCCTACCTACAAGAAAAACTAGGGTGCATTCCTTTTTCGGAAAGGTCAATTTCCTAAGAAGATTTATACCGAATTTTTGATAAAACCAAGGATATCCTTAGGATGATGAAAGGTAAGACTCCATTTCAATGGAGCACTAAAGGGAATATTTCTTTCGAAGAAGTCAAAAGAGTAATTTCTCATCCTCCTATTATGGTATGCCCAAACTTCAAGAAGGATTTCATCATGTATAGCTACGCTTCTGCACATACAATATTAACCATCTTGATGTAGGAGAATGAAGAAGGAATCGAAGCTCCCATTGATATCATGAGCTGCTCACTAAAGGAACATGAGTTGAATATGTCACAAATTGAAAAGCATGCTTATGCAGTGGTAAAAGCAGTGAATCATTTTAGGTATTATGTGTTGAGTTCTCACACTCTTGTTCTTATTCCTAATACTGCAGTTAAGTCCATTTTGACTCAACAAGAGTTGGGTAGTCAATAGGGTAACTGGATAGCCAAAGTCCAAGAATATGACTTGGACATCAAACCTACTAAGTTGGTACAAGGAAGAGACATGTGCCAATTGATCGTAGAAAACAATTTTGAGACAGAATGCAAGGAAACTGAAGGTACTTATTCAGAATTTCCCATGGTGCTTTTTGTAAGAAAAACCAATGAATGGTATACAAATATCACTTTATTTTTAACTTACGATGAATGTCCCCACATTTAAGCCAAAAATAAAAGAGGACAGTTAAATTAAGGTCTGCAAGATACATTCTATGGGATAATGGTATATATAAGAAGGGTATTGATGGTGTATTCCTATGTTGTGTTGATAAGTCTCAATAGATAAGGTTGCTAGAATAATTCCACAATCTAGCATGTGGAGGACATTTCTCTTCCTCCGTGATGGCTTACAAGATCTTACAAGCTAGGTACTATTAGCCTACTCTCTTTTGAGATTTAGCAGAATGGGTGGCTAAGTGTGAATCTTTTCAACAATTCATTGGCCGTCTAAGTCGAAAGCTCTTGATTAAGCCTATGATAATTTAAGAACCTTTTCACCAATGGGGAATTGATTTCATTGGAGTAATGAATCCCGCCTCCGATTCCAAACATAATTATGTGCTCACCACCATAAAATATTTCACTAAGTGGGTGGAAGTTGCGCCAATCCAACAAGCAACATTGAAGCCGTGCGTAACTTTCTCAAGGAGAATATAATTATTAGATTCGATGTGCCTCATAAGATCATTGCTGAAAATGCTTCCAATTACTCATCACATGAGTTGATAGAATTTTATTATGGATTTGGGATCACATTGGGTCATTCATCGATTATTACCCCCAAGGCAATGATCGGGTGTAATCAAGCAACAAGACCACAGTGACCATAATCATAAAGATGGTTGATGAGAATAAGAGGAAATGGCACAAAGCATTGTATGATGCATTATGGGCGAGATAGGATTACTCTAAGCTAGTTATTGGAATGTCCTCATTCAAGGTGTTGTATGGAATTGATGTTGAGATTTCTATCTCGTAGAATTACTAGCCTTATGGTTGGCTAAAGCAATTGAGGATGAAACTTTTAAATTTTCATTGAGAAAAGGATAATGTACCTAGCCGGGATAGAAGAAGAACGGAAAAAGGTGGTAGATTGCATTGTAGATCATCAAAGAAAAGTCAAAAGAATATTCGAAAAAAAAATCAAAGTAACGTAATTTCCAAATTGGAGATTTAGTACTTCTTTGGGATAAGAGAAGGGACCGAGAAAGGGATGCATGGCAAGTTTGATTCTTTATGGAAAGGTCCTTTAAAAATTTATTAGTTGGATGGTGAAAATAAATTCTTTCTATCATAACTTGATGGACATTTTCTCCTCTACCTTTGGTGGCCAACATCTGAAGTTGTTCCATCAATAATACAAGATGCTCTCTTGCATTATATTATAGTTTATTTTTACGTTGTGTGTTTTCTTTATTTGTTTGTTTGTTTGTTTGTTTTTGGTTTTTTCTTTTCGACTCCATAGCCCAATGGATAAATCTTTTTGATACATGAGTTCTCTTCCTTTAATGTCTCAAAGAAAGTCCCCAACTAGAGCTATTTGTTATCTCGTTTAGTATTCGGCTAAAACAGAGATAACCATAAGAAAAATTTTGGACAAAACTCTTAATTCCCTTTGAAAGAGATTTTCAGTTTTCAAGTTTTCATTGCATAAAAACATGTGTCTTGCATGTTACATGTCTCATGTTTCTTGAAACCCGAAACCCAATTATCTAAGTCCATTATGTTAGGTTTTCAGAACTTCTAAGCATCGGAACATGCTTTGCACAAATCATGTTTTATGTTGCTTGTTTCCCGAAACCCAAAACCCAAATGCCTAAGCATTGTGTTGGGTTTCAGAACTTCTAAGCATCGGAGCATGCTTTTCCAAATGCATGTTTCATGTCACTTGTTTCCTAAAACCCGAAACCCAAATTGAATCAAATCCTTTGTATCGGGTTTTCAGACGCTCCAAGCATGATGACATGTCATTAATGTCTAGTTGTTTGGCAGTTGGCACACATGTCAAGTGAGGTGTAATTAATGCTAGGTTATTATAAATAGTCATTTTTTCCACGTCATTTGTTACCTTATCATTTTTGTTGTGTTGGATTTTCATTGATGCTTCTTCTACCTCCAAACCCGATAGAGTCCCAAACAATTTCACCATCCGTTTTTTTATCAATTTTCAAGATAGTTGAAGGTACTCTTCTCTTCTTTCTATTTTGAAGATTTTTGGTTATTTATGAGGTGTTTGCTTGGGGTTTCTTTTCATTTCCTTCTTCATTACTATTTTAGGGTTTTGGGTTATTTTCCTTGTTTCTTGTCATTTTCCCATGTGGTTTCTTGTTTGAAACTCACCTTTTAGGTTGTTTACTTATTTTTCATACGTTGTAACTTGTGGATTCCAAAAATAAAAGGATTCTAAAATTCCTAAAAAATCACAAGGTGGGAATTTTTCATATTCGACATGTTAAAAGTCCGATATACTTGTTTCGAGAGTTTTGCGGGGTGTTTAAAATTTCATTCTCTCCACCTTTCATGTTTTTCTACTTGCTTGACATCCATCAAGATCTATAGTGTGTCAGAAATTTATACCTACTCGACATCCTCTAGGTTCTACCGTGTGTGTCGGGTTTTCCTACTTATCTGAAACTTCCTCACTTCCAAGGTGTGTCGGGTTTCCATTGATGCTCAGCATGTCCTAACTTCTAACATATAGTCCATTGTGTCAGGTTTTTAAAGGTGTTTTGCAAGTCTCAAAAGTTGAACATTGTGGCGGGTCTATGCACTTGTCCAAAAAAATTTCATGCCCGATTTCTCTTCCATAAATCATCAAGGCATTTCTTCTTCAAGACTCCTCATGTCGGACCCCAACCAATCTAAGGATAAGTCAGATAGAGTAGGAAAGATGAAGTATAAATATCAAAAGATGGTGTCTTCCTCTTACATAAGCTACACTTATGACATTCGGGACACAAGAGCTTGGTAATAAAGATATGGAGGACTTCGGAAAAAATTGAGAATTCTTCTCTAATTATTGGATGAAGTCAATAGTAGGAAACGGTCTCCCTCTTGCCATGAGATTTCCAATATCAGCTCAATGAAATGAATTCATCCTTACTTCTGCTTCCAACTATGACTCACCTCTCACTCAAGAAGAAATCAAGCAGGACATTCTATAGTGAAATTAGACAGAGGATACTTTGATCAACTCCTAAGGTTGCCCGACTTTGTGGAGTATGTTGATTTAGACCTTAAATCAGCACAAAAGGCTTGGGACAAAGATCAGGAAGACTGCATCAAGCATGTAAACAAGAATTTCTTGATCAAGGCTAAGCTAGTTGTTTCTAGGTTTCCCAAGTTGGTCCCTAAAAGTGATTTTATTCTTGAAATCAGTGATATCATCACCCTATTGAGTCAATTATTTGGACTCCTAGAGTCAAAAGATTTCCAAGGGTGGATGTACTAGTTCATAGTTGTCATAAAGAAAAATTACCAACGGATTGATTAGGGTAGCCTAATAAGTGACGAGATAGACTCCCAAATGAAAATAGTCTTGTCTACCGGTAAGTTCTATATGATGTCATATGTCACCTATGCACAAAGACAAATGAGAAACTACCTAGGGCTAGATGCGAAGGGAAACCGAGCAACATAACACATATATCGGTACTTCCCTTAGATGACAATAAAAGGGTCTGAAGACCAATATAGAAGAGTGAATGACGCCTTCTACGAAAACATTTGCAGGTTGGATCCTGATCTAAGGAAAGAAGGGTTTCCGATGAAGCATGGGCAGAAGTATCAAAATGGGGTTGCATCTTCTTGTAATTCAAGAAGTTTACTTATCTTCAGGTGGTAAGGTTCCATGGTAACCCTTTCCATTTGCCCAAGTTCAGTGGCAGATCCTTATGGAGTTAGTCAGACAATTGTTGGATTTTCACAAATTCCAACAAAGCAGGCACAAAGCCACCATCTCCTTCCCTATTTCCATTGGAAGGTATACATGCTCTACAGTGGTTAAGGCCAAGAATGTGGTGCATGAGCTTCAAGACAAATTGAAGAAACATATGAAGCTCAGGGAGGGATTCAACATCCAAGGAGTCCTCAAGTCATATGGAACCTTGTATCTGCATGTGCCCAATGTGGAAGACATCTGGGTTGATCTTCGGGATGAAGTTGCCATCCAAAGAAAAGACAACAACAAACTGACACTTGAAGAAATTCAGATGTTAGATCTAGATGATATCCTCGAAGGCACCGTGGACAATGAAAGTGTCCTAGACACTAGGTACGAATAGTCGGATGGAGACCAACACGGATTCCCAGCCATTGATTGGTGCATTCTTTGAAAAAGATTCTATTCTTTGAAAGATATGCTCAGACTCTTGGCCATACCAAGGCATGGCTCATTTCTTGGGAATGAGTTATAAGGAAAAGAGCTTTTCAAAAATATATACTTTAGAGGCGGGACCGTCTAAGGGAGAGGGGGAAGAGGATAAAATCCCTACCAAGAGGCAGATATAATTTAACTTTGTTAGAAGGGGAGAAAAGCAAGGAGCCACATCATTTTCCACTCCTTCAAAAATAGTTGAAGTCTTGGATTTACCTCCTTTACGAACAAGGAAAACTTCCTTAAGAAGATGAGGATGGTTAACCTCTTGTTTCTCCTTTTGTTGATTTCTCATCAAAAGTAAGTCTCTCCTTGCTTCTCAAGATTTGACATTAGAATCTTTACCTCCTATTTCCTAGTCTTCCTCACCTCATATTTCTATGCCACTTTCATTAGCCATGGCCAGCATCTTCTCCAACCTCTCACCTCATTCTCACTGGACCTAAGATGGCTATAGATATGCCTCCTCCTTCGCACCTTCATTCACTAAATCTATCCCCATTTTCACCACACTTGCAGTCATCACTACTCCACAAGTAAATCTTCCTCCACCTACGAGATGTAACCATAACACCTCGATAGGAGAAACTCCTTCCACTATACCTCAATAGCTAGTTGATGAGACCCCAAGGAAGAGGAAGGTGGTATTTCCTCTTCCACCCTTCGAATCTAGTTCCCTTAAGGCCTCTCCTGTCAAATCTACCAAGAAACCCAAAACGGTTTCAAGGGTTTCAGTGGATGCCTCAGGGCATAAGTTTGTAGAGATTGCCACTCATTCAACCAACAAAAGTAAGGAGGATATAGGAGTTACTGATTATCAGATTATAAGGGTTGATCCGGGAAAGGTAACAGAAAGGAGCACAACAGATTCCCAAGATGCCATGAATGTGTTGTGTTAGAAGTGAAGGAAACAAAGGTAAGTAGGGATGAGCTAAAGGAGAAATTTGAACAGTTGACGGAGGTATTTATCAAGATCTCAAAGCCTTCTCAGTCAACAACATCATCTTCTACGCCTACTCCTATCGGGTTTGATTTCTCATTGGTACCTATGATTCAAAAGATCAATGACAAGAGGAGAACAGTTGATGAATGGATTCACAGGCTACTCCTAAGAGGAAGAGAGGTTATTAATGACACAGTGGAGGTTTATAAATCCATGGAGGATATAAAGAAAGATGGTGATAAAATGGATGATGAATTTTCATAGGAAATCGGGAACCTTGAGTTAGCTTTTGAGGCTCTCAATGTGCTAAAACAGGTTTCATCCCATATATTGATGGAATAAGGAATCATTCTACTTGGGGATAAGCATTTCCAGCTAACCAAAGCCATCAGTTTAATGATAAATATTCTTAATGGTGCTTGTAGCAAGTTGAGGGAATCTAGAGATTAGTTGGTCAATGCCACCAACGACATAGAAGAGGTGCTCTCAAGATCTTCGCCAAGGCATTAGATGAAAGCTCGAATATTGTACTACTTGAGGATCTCTATAAAAATTCAACAATCAATTTAGTATGAATTAGATTTTGTCTTCGATTTGACAACCATTAATAAGTTCATAAGAACTGAAAATGTTTTGAAATCACTAAGGAAACTCAATAAGAGATTGAAGAAACTTCCTCACAACGTAAGTAACACTTAGGAAAATCATGCGAGGTTCTAAGTGATTATTCCAGTGTGCTAGATGAAGCTGAGATGTAGGACATAATTCAGAAATTCTAGAAATTTCAAGACAAGTAGGCTTCATTGGAGGAAGACAAGGATGACGAAATAGAATAAGCATAATGTTACATGTCATTTCCATCTATAGATTGACATGTCTTTTTCATTTTCATTTCATCACATAGGAAGCAAATTTTGACTTGTTCTCTCTGTGAGAGTCAAGCAAAATAGGATTCTTGTTAAAATGACTATTTTCTAGGATTTATCCTATTTTCTCTCTACTATTTCTATTATAAATAAGGGATGCTTGTGCATTCCAAAGGGTGGAGATTTTTAGAATATTAAGAGCTATTGTGAAGAAGAAGAAAAAATTTGTCTTTTATTTTTAATCATCGAGGAATAGAAACATGTGTTATTTTGTAAACTTTGCATTGTGGGATTCATCTATCTTGAGAGATTGTTCTTATGTCCAAGATCTTAAGCTATTCTTTGTTTAGTGTTCTTGATTATTTTAATCATTTTAAATATTACACTCATTATCTAAAACTCGTATAAGTATTTCTTGATCTGTGTTTTCTTGAAAGAAAGTATGTTCCTCTCATTCCCTTCCCACTCTATTTCATCTATAATAGTTTCCTTTCTAATCCATTCTATTTCTAAAACTGTAACATCTCCATCTCATGTTGATATGGATTTCAGGATTGTATCCCAACCCCAATGGTTAGAATAGTGTGAATATTGTACATATTATTTCTGTTGTGTTTTAGATCGGTAATGACAAAATTTGCCTCACTGTCTTTGAGGAGGATTTGATCCCATGTATCGTGGTTGAACCTCATATTTTGGTCTAACAAAATATCTAACCAACAATACTCTTATTATTATTAATAAATATTAGTGAAAATAATTAGAAAGTTTTTATTAATAAAACTTTTTAAAAATTATTTATATATAATATTAATTGTTGGTGAGCCACATCCGGTTTTGGGCATAGTAAATAGGAAATGGGGTGGAGAGGGTTGTGCAACCAAACCCCCACCCCATAGTTATATGTAGTACGGGGTGGGGTCTGAGACCCCTCCACACCCCTTAAATTTTTTTAATATACATACCGGTGGGGGCGAGCCCCACAAAATTCAACTCTTTTCAAAACAACACTTGTGTGGGGGTTTCAAGCGATTTCAAACCAATGTTTTTTTGTTGTTTGAGTAATCTTGGTTGTGGCCAATATTGCATATATATATATATATATCAGTTTTCTTTATTATTTGGAATTATACACACACACACACAAAATTTTATATAGATGTAAATTTATGTGTGTGTGTGTGTGTGTGTTCTTGATGTGGAGATCTACACAACTATGTATACATATATTTAAATAAGAAATAAATGTAAATACTACAAAAAAAATCTAGATCTCTTGGGCAAATGAAAAATGCCTAAATGAGTATTTTTATTGAATCATGCTTACAACTAAATGGAAAATTTACAATCCCTTGGATAGGGTAGAATAGAAAATAATAAAAGTAAAATAAATAAGATTGGGGGATGTGCGTATCCATCCCAAGTTTTCTCCTCCTCTCTCATGGCTTTGTCCTCTTGCATCTTCCGTTAACCTGTAAAACCAAAAATGAATGAAATGGGTGAAAGTGATGAATAAAATATTCCTTAGATATTTTAGGGTTGATTTCAAATTCCTTCATCTAATGGCCTAGATTGGATTCATCCAATGGCCCAAATTATCTCCTACAAAAGTTAGGTGGGGTTGGTGAGAAATATCATTTGATCACATGGGTCTTCTTTTGAATGGGGCCACTTGTGTGGTTTGAAAGTTAAATAACTTATTTCTTTTGTTTTGATTTAATTTAAATAAACTCCCTTCCTTAATAATTTAGACCCACTTTTATATTGGAGAATTAAATTATTAGTTTTGTGTAAATGAAAGAGCTAGTTTAGTTATGGACTTTAATTTTAATTATTGCATGACCTTAGAAACCTATGTATTAAATTAATTTAGGATTAATTGAATGAAATATTTTAAACCTAATCATAGATTAAATTCATTATTTTATTTAATAATATTATTTAAGTTATTTTGTGATGACCATTTGAAACCTAAGGTTAACCTTACCGTCACTTTCGTTCCCTTTAACAAGAAAAAATTATTTTGTAATTTTTCTAGTATAACCTTTTTTTGGTTTTGGGTTTCATGTGTGAAATTTTGTGGGAATCACTGAGACATTGAATGTGTCATCCTACTACTAAATTAAATGGCAACATAAATACTAACACTGAAAAAGCTATAGTATAATTTATAGATCGATTAAATTGTCATCTTGAATGTTTATCATTACAATACATATTATAAAATGTTCCTTTTTTGTCTAAAATCTAAAGTGTACACATCAAACACCAACTTCTTCATTCAAATTTAACATTATAATTTATATAAATATTTTTGTGAAGATATTATATGGTAGCGCATAACCTATATAAGTGGCTTCCATTGATATTATTATTTCCAAATTGAAGTGATATTGTTTCACCGTTTTTCTACGTTTTGAATGTGATGAAATAGATAATGTTATGGGATGAGGAGGAATACCTGTTGTGATGGTTGGTTTGAAGGTTGTGCACATGTTCGACTTCGGATCCAATGCTAAGCTGTGAGAGCTTCCTTTTGGCTAGGAGGAACTACCTGAAATAGAAAATAAGACCACAAAAGAAGAGTTAAATAATATATGACAGTGGACTGCCTACCGAGTGCTAGATCTAGGAAGTGTGATACTTCCTAGATGGATGTCAATCCACTATTTAATACAACTTAATGTGAGAAATAACATAAATAAACAAGGTCCTACTATAGTTGATATGATTTAGGTATCTCATTCAAATAAAATAAGAAAATCTAATGTAACATGCTACATTATGATCAGCTTCGGAGGTAGGGTAAGGGGTCAAAGTGTTGGAATAGGTCAATTTTAGGTTCTGGGTCACTTAGGTTGCTTGGATAAAGATTCTTAGGTTCTTTTATTGATAGGGTGGCCAAATACAGAGACCAATGTCGTGCACAGTGATCATGGTTTAGGAAGAACCGATGATGGTTATGGGTAATCGACATCGGTAAAGGTAGGCTGATAAAAATCAATAAGATCTAGTTGTGGGGTTTGAACCGAGGTTAGAAAGAAATGATAGATAGGGTAATGGGCATAGGAGGAATACATTCAAATTTCAGTTGATGGGTTGTTGTGTGCGTGTGACTTCCGAATCCATAGCTGATCATGAGAGCTTCCTTTTGGCTAGGAGGAACTACCGTAATGAAAACAAAAACACCAAAAGGGATTAAACAATATGGGTAGTGAGCTTTGCCTAAAGCATGAGCTAGATCCAGGAAGTATGATACTTCCTAAATGGTTGTCGATCCGCTATTTTAAAAATTAATGCTATAAACAAAGTAAATCATATTGTTATTTTAAAATGATTTAGGTATCTCACTAAAAACACAATAAGAAAATAGATCTACTCTAATGAGCTAAGCTAGAATAGAATCCACGAAGTCAAATGGTTGGTTTTGGGTTCTACAGTCCGATAAAGGTCTCGGGTAGGTCACAGGTGAGTGAGGGTGAGGTAAGATTAGGTGGGTAGGTCTATGTTTAAGCTGTGTAGGCAAACACAGAGATCGGCATCGGTCGGGGTGACCAATTACGGTTAGGTATAACCGGCGCCGCATTCTTGTGAGATCTAGAAATGTCATAGAATAGGGTTTTGGTTGGTTGAGATGAGGTAATGGGTGACTGGAGTAGGATTTTGCAAGGTTTTGATGGGTCTATGGAGGTGAAAATGTTGGATAAGGTCAATAGGGAGCAAGATAAACAATGAATGATAAAATAATGATGAAATGAAATAACCAGGAAAGTATGATGTTGTACTTACTTGGATTTCATTCTTAAAGGTTTGTGTGTGAAGGATGGAGGTGTTGATGATGGGTTTGAAGGTGTAAGTGATCACCAACTAAATAAAAGCTTCTGCATGGGCTGCATGCACACTCCTCTTTGCTTAGATAGATCAGAACATGGTTGGGATGGTTGTGCAGGAGAAGATCCTCAATCTCCTTCCTTGGATGTGAATTCTTGTTGGAATTGGCTCTTTGAAGATGTATTATCTTTCGAGATTTGTTCTTGTTCCTTGAGAATAATTTTGTTTTGGGTTAAAAGGGGTAACCGACAACGGTCCAGCTTAACCGATGACGGTTAGGGGTAACCGACATCGATCAAGGTGGGATTTCCTCGGTTTAATGAACTTAGGGAGATCCTCTTGATTTCCTTGGATCTCGTGTCATTATCCCGTGGATTAGACTTTGAGCCTCTTGTGAGCATGTAGGAATATGGTTAGAGGGAAGGTAGGTATTGATTTTTAGGGTTTGGGTAAGTCTTAGTTAGTTATGGTAACTTGCTAAGAATAGGTCTTAGGTTGAGTTAGCTTGGTGAGGTGTCTAAGTGAACTGTATGTGTAGATATTATTTAAATAATAAATATTGTGAGGATAAAACATTAATTTAATTAAATTAATATTAGTGGGGTGAAGGGGGCTTATATGTCGAGAGATGAAGGGGGAGTGTGACCTAATTTTAGTGTCTACATTTTTTCCCTTTTTGTTGCGTAGCTTGTATTGGTAAGCGATCCTAACAAAAATAAGATGTGGTTGCCCCATGTGAGGGTGAAGGTAATCCCCCTCAAACTAGAACCTGACAAGGTAGTAGTGAAGTGGTGAATGGTTTGATAAAAGGTAAATGTGAGGGAAAGGCAAGTGGGGCGAGGGGAAAAGGGTCAAAGGTCTACTTAGGTAATCTAGGTAATGGGTCAGGGTCATAGGTAATAATAGTCAAACACACACACACACACACACACGTAAAAGCGCCTAAAGACGCTACCGGGTTGAAGAACAGAAAACCCTACATCGTCTAAGGTCAATAGGTTTATCCAAACAAGGGTGAAGTGAATCCGATATCCAAGGTATAGGGTAAGGTCAGGAAACACAATGTAGGTTAGGTGCAAGAACATTTAGGTATGTTCTAGTACACCAAAGGTAGGGTCAGGATAAACTTCATGGCAATAGGCAAGGTAAGGGCATGAGGTCAAACAACATGGGTAACGGTGTCACAAGGTATAATGAGCACATTGGTTCAAAGGTCACAAATAGTTTTCCAGGTCAGGTAGATAGGTCACAGCATGGGTAAGGCTGAGGTAGGGGTAAAATAATGAGGCTTCAATAGCGGACAAGGTGAGGTTGAAGAAGGTGGAGGGCCAGAGGTGAAGGTAAAGTGGTCCAGGTAGGTGTAGGGGAGGCAAAAGAAAGGGAGGTAAGGAAAATTAGGTAAATGTGAGGGCAATGACTATGTAGGGTAACTAACATCGATCGGTATAAATTGATGATGGTGTAGGGAAACCAACAATGATTATCTAGGGTAATAGACTGGCATCGGTCAAGGGTTAACCGATGTTGGTTGAGTCGGGTAGGTTATAAAAAGTGAAAAACCCACATTTGTGCATTGTGAAAAGGAGAAAAGGACAAGAAGAGAGAAAAGAGGAAGAGGACAAAAGAGAACATCAGAGAGCTTGGTTGGTGAGCCACATAGGTGAGATTGATTGGGTGAGAGGTGGGGCCGTGAGATTGGATCGAGCGAGGTGATTGGTTGGGAGAGTGAGAGGTCATTCGAGGATGGCGGAGGATGGAGAGGATCGAGAGGAGCGGTGTGGAGGCCGGAGGTTCCACCATGACGATGGCAGTGGGATGTGGTAAGTGTCGAACCTTGGTTATTGATTGTTGAGTGAAATTGGTTAAAATATAAAAAATGTTAAAAATGGGGGTTGGGGAAGAAATTTGAAAATAAAAAAAGGGGGGAAATGGGAATGGGGAAGGGTAGGGTGTAGAGTAAAAGGGTAGTATAGGAATAATTAGGGGTGTAAGGAGGGGTTTAAGTGGGTAGAAGGAGTAGGAAGGGAAAAATTAGGGTTGGGAAGTCATGGCGGGTGGCACAATAGTGACCGATGTCGGTCAGTGTGTGGCCGACGTTGGTGGGTAGTGACCGGTGATGCCGGTCAAGGGAGACCATGGTCGGCCAAGGGATAACCGGGGTCAATCAACCTAAGGTTAAGTTGGGTCAAAAAGGAAATAGAGTAAGAAGGCGGGGTGGGAAAGAATTAGGTGAGAGGGAAAAGGGTTAAGGGAGACAGCAAGGGTTTAGGGTGGCTTGGGTGAGGGGTAGGGCAGATAGTTTTGGGTGGATGGGTTTGGGTAGATAGGTAGGGTAGATGGGTTTGGGTAGATAGGTAGGGTAGATGGGTTTGGGTAGATGGGTAGGGTAGATGGTTTCGGGTGAATGGGTTCGAGTAGATAGGTAAGGTAGATGGGTTTGGGTTAGATAGGTAGGGTAGATGGATTCGGGTAGATAGGTAGGGTAGATGGGTTTGGGTAGATAGGTAGGATAGATGGGTAGGGTAGATGGGTTTGGGTAGATGGGTGGGGTATATGGTTTTGAGTGGATGGGTTCGAGTAGATAGGTAGGGTAGATGGGTTTGTGTAATTTGGGTTAGTGATAAGGGAAATGGGATGGGGGTGAGGAAAGAGATTAGGTCGGGATGTGGGGTGAAATAGGGTAAGTTGGGAAGATGTACTAATACATTGTTCTTGTGGGATGTAAGCTTCTGAGACAAGCTATAGATGAGGGCACAGGTGCCGCCCTTATTATTGATAGTCTTTGGCGATGAGCACGATGCATGAGGAGTGGCAGCATGTTACTGAGGTGGGGTTGATAGGGGTGAGGAGTAGTGTGAGAGGCCAACCTTAGGTGAGGGGCCACCGGTGGAGGTAAGGCGGGTGTCGGGCATCGAGACAGTGTCGCGAGAGGGTTAGGAGAGACAGAGTCACAAGGAGCATTCCTCGACATCAGATGGGGAGATTATTGACTTGCTATGGACTGTCCTACATGCCAAGTCATTTTTGTATGGATTATATATGAGACGGCCTACGAGTTGAAGAGATTTTGTATTTATTATGATTTTTTTGTACATGATACCAGCTTATCAGCCAAAGATATTTTGTATTTATTAGCGGCTTATGATCCGGTGATGTATGAGAGAGACACGTTTTGTTTTTTGAGATGAGTGTACATTATTGTGATACACAGTAGTTATATGATGAAATGTATGAGGTTCAACCGATTATGAGTTGTGATGTGTATTTTATCTTACTTTCGTTATGATATGAATGGATTAGGTGAGTTAGGCATGATGGAGTCAGGTCGGTTTAGGCATGGATCAAGTCAAGTTAGTTTAGGCATGGATTAAGTCAAGTTAGTTTAGGCATGGATCGAGTCAGGTCGGTTTAGGCATGATGAAGTCAGGTTAGTTTAGGCATGGATCGAGTCGAGGTCAATTTAAGGCATGGATCGAGTCAGTCGGTTTAGGCATGATGGAGTCGAGTTAGTTTAGGCATGGATTGAGTCAAGTCGGTTTAAGCATGATTTATTATGGTTTGCAATGAATTATAGTATGGGTCATATGTCAAATGTTGTATAATCTATGCATAGTGATGATAGAGAGATGGTAGGTGTAATAAATGTATGCTATGGTAAACAACTTGCTATGTATGTGGCTTAATGTCCAATTTTGTTAGAAAAGGGGAACTAAGTGAAATGTGGGGTAAATGGTGAGTTAGGCATGGTTGATGAATTGTTTAGGGTAGAGAGTGGCTGAGCTAACCTCCAAGGGCCCCATGCCCTTGGAGTGCTACCTACATAGTCTGGTGAAAAGGGACCTTAGGCTGATGTAGTTCTCCCATGAGCTAGGGAAGAAGATGAAAATGAGTTGGTAGGTTTGTGGGCATGTAGTGGGTTTAGGTTTAATAGGTGTGGGTAGATGATAGTTAAAATGTTGTGAGGTGAGGCGATTATGGCAAAAGGGAGGATGACCCCCAAAGGTAAGCGTCGAGGACCAAGTCCTGTATAAGGTAATCAAAATGTAAACAAATATAGTTTAAAAGATAAGATGGGAGAAATAAAGCCACCTGATTGGGTAGAATCATATCGAGTAGATCATATCTTGAAAAGGGGTGATGAATACAAGACCCGAAAGGCATTGCATGATTAACTATTCTACGGTGAAAGTAGTCACAGGATCACCAAATGTCAAAATTCCAAGATGTCCCTTAAGGCAATTTAGGAAATGAGAGTGGAAATGGTAAGGTGGGTGAAAGGTTGTTAATTGTATATGTTTTGAGTGTGAGTCTTTTGGGCAAGAGATACGAGGTCATAATGGCCAAGTCCATGACTAAAAGGTGTTTTTGTTTTGATAGACTGATCGATGCAGGAAGTCTATATGGGATAAATAATATGGTACTCCTTAAGGTCTTGGTGAAGCTGATCGATGCGGGAAGCTTTAGTTTCTCCCATTTTGTTTAAAGCTTCACATTGCTATCATTCATGGGAGCGATCTATTTATAAGTAGCAATTTGGTCGAGAAGAAGATGTCCTTTTGAGGAGTCATATTTTTATTAGAAGTTCAACTCAAGAAGTATGGTCCCATTGGAGGTATTTGAAATCATGGACAAGACCAAGGTGAAGGATAGGACTCTTGTTCAAAAGGTGAGGTGGAACAACCATGGGATCTCATCTAAAGGTAGACGAAAAATATCCATGAGAATCATGCTATGTGTAGTGCCGTGGTACACATATTCAAGAGAAGATAACAAGTGACTGGTACTAAAATGATTCTTGTTTAATCATTAGGGTAGTGTATGAAGTGGATAACACTTAAAGGGATGAGCTTGTAAAGAGACAAAGGGTGAGGTAGGACAACAAGTCAACAATAGAATGGTCGAAGATGTAATTCGTTAAGGGGCTCGAGTTCAGTTTACCCTCAAGCGAGGAAAAATGATAGGCACTCGATCCATACGTATGAGTTACAATGTATGGTCCAAGCCACTTAGGAGTGAACTTTCCCTGTTTACTTTTTCTACTTTGGTTATGTGTTGATTTTATTTCAAAACAAGGTCACTAACTTGGAAGGTTCATTCATGAAAGCGTTTGTCATAAGCACGTTTGATACATTGTTGATAAACTTGAAGGTGATCTAGAGCGTTGAGGCGACACTTGTCTAATAACTCTAGTTGTGCTAAGCGGTCCTGACAAAAGTCATCATCAGTAAGCATGTCATGGAGAGAAATGTGGAGTGAGGGGATCTAGACTTTGAGAGGCAGAATAGCCTCTATCGTAGACCAAAGAAAAGGGTGTGGCCGTAGTGGAAGTGCGAATACTAGTGCGGTATGCCCATAAAGCAAAAGGAATGTGCGTATGCCAATCCTTCCCAGTATCATCAACCACTTTCATGAGAATTTTATTGAGGGTTTTGTTAGTGGATTCAGCTTGGCCGTTGGTTTGTGGGTAATAAGGTGAGGAGAAACTAAGTTAAATGTTGAAGGCATCGCAAAGTTTTTACAGTGTTTTGTTTTTGAATTGTTTTCCATTGTCAGTGATGAGGCGATGAGGGACACCAAAGTGACAAATGATGTGATGGTTAATGAACTCACATATTTTCTCAGCTTTCATGGAGATGAGTGGTATGGCTTCCACCCATTTTGTGTAGTATTCGGTAGTGGTTATGATCCATTGATGACGTTGGGAAGAATGAGGATTGATTTCTTTGATAAGATCCAAACCCCATTGAGAGAAGGGCCAAAGGTCACGAGCAAACTGTAAGGCACGAATGGGTATATGATTAATATTGGAATGTTGTTGACATTTCACACAACATTTGACATAGTTGTAACAATCATGGTTAAGGATCGGCCAGTAGTAGCCTAGGTAAAGAATATGCTTAGCAACAACAAGGCCACTAAAGTGACCTCCACATATTCCATCATGAACCTCCTTAATGGTATAAGGAATTTTAGAACTTGTGAGGCATTATAAGAGAATACCATCAAAGCCACACTTATAGGGGATTCCAACCATGATAATGAAATGGGAGATATTTTTAAGGAAGGAACATTGTCCAGAAGCTTGGTGAGATCAGGAGGTAAGATGGAGAGGGAAAGGTAGTCGGAGTATTGTTTATACCAAAGGTCACTTGGGTCAGGGGTGTCATTTCTGATTGAGTAAACATCATGAGGTAAATAAGAAGGTGAATGGAGGTGTTGTACAGTGACAAATATTTTGGAATTGGTAGGGGAAGCAGGTATTTGGGAAGCTAAGTAGGCCATGGTATCTAAAAATTTGTTGGTTGATTGTGGGATGGTTTGAAGGGTGTAACGATCAAAGGTGGTCAAAAGTATGTCTACATGGTGTTTATACTTCTGAATTATCTTATTACGACATTGGTACATACCATTGACTTAGTCTATGACCAATTGTGAATCACCAAAGATGTGGATTGATTTGACATCTAAGGCATAGGCAGTCTAGAGACCTAGTACAGGTGCTTCGTACTCAGAAATATTGTTGGTGCATTCAAATTCTATCTTGAAAGACAAAGGCATGGGTTCTCCATCCAGAGGAATGAGGATAACACAAGCCCCACCCCCACACTGATAGTTGGAACCATTGAAGAACAATGTCATTTGGTGAGGGGGTTTGTCTAGGGAAAGTCTAGCAATTGACTCATCGGGAAATTCAAAATTAGAGGGTTGGTCCCGGAAATAGGTGCATTAGCCAATTGGTCAGTGATAGCCTGGCCCTTAATGGACTTTTGGTGAATGAATTCAAGGTCAAGATCAGCTAAAAGCATAAGCCATTGCGCAGCATGTTGATTTTGATAAGGTTTGGCGTATATGAAGTGTAAAGGGTCAGTGTTGGTCACAACATAGGTTTTGTGGTTGAGTAGGTAATGGCAGAGTTTTGTGGTGACGAAAACTAAGGCTAAGCAAATCTTTTCTGGATGGTTGTATCAGGTTTCATAGTCCAAAATAGTACGGCTTATGTAATAAACTGCCTGCTCCCTATGTTGTTCATCACAATGAGCGAGCATGGCTCCCAAGGAATGATCCATAGCTTATATGTATAGCTAAAAAGGTTGATCGTCTTTCGGTGGAATGAGTATGGGTGGTTGGAGAAGTTATTGTTTTAGGGCCTCAAAATATTTGTGACAGTCATCATCCCATTTAAAGGAGACATCTTTCCTAAGGAGATGATGAATTGGTTGACACCGATCAAATAGTTGTAAAATGAAATGATGAATGGACTGCAATTTACCTTGCAGGCTACGAAGTTGTTTAAGGTTAGTGGGTGGAGATATTTCCAAAATGGCGTTGACTTTAGCAGGGTCAACTTCTATACCACGGAGGGAAATAATAAATCCCAAGATTTTTCCAGAGAGAACCATGAAGACAAACTTTTTAGGTTGAAGGCGGACATAATATCTAATGAGGCGATCAAATATGGTTTTGAGGACAATGAGGTGCTCAGTGCGATGTTTATATTTGGCCAAGAGATCATGCACATAATCTTCCAATATGCAATGCATAATATCATGGAAGATGTAAGTCATAACACGCTGATATGTAGCACCAACATTTTTAAGGCCAAAAGGCATGAATCAATAACAAAAGGTTCCCCAAGGGGTAATCAATGCGTTCTTGTGCTGATCTTCTAGGGCAAGAAAATTTTTGTTATAACCCCAGAAACCATCCATGAGTGAGAGCATCTCATGACCAATGGTAAGGTCAACCTGATTGATCAATATCGGGCAAGGGAAAGTCATCTCTTCAAGGTGCAAGGTTGAGGTCTCGAAAGTTTGTGCAAATGTGGAGTCCCCTATTGCTTTAGTGACAAGGAAAATGTTAGAAATCCAATGAGGATAATCCATGGGTAAGATGAAGGAAATGGAAAGAAGGTGCTGAATTTCTTCTTTGGACGAGAAGAGCAATGCAAGGGTACATTATCCTCAACTTTTTTGATAGGTTTGGCATCGGAAACGGTTACGATATTGTGGACCACTATGGTGGGGTCAATATTGAGCATGTCTATGTAAGACCAAGCAATAGCATTGTTATGATCTCAGAGAAAAGAAGTGATGGCTTCCTATTCAGTAGCATCTAAAGATTATCCGATCTTTAGGATGTGTGGGTCATCCTGAGTATGAATGTTGATCTTGATAGTCGATTCATTCAACATGGTTTGCGTCTCAGAGGGTAATGACCGATGAATATATGAGTCTTCAGCACCAAGGTAGGTGAGTATGGATTCATCATCCTGACATTAAATGATGTTAATGGTTGGTGTGTCATTGTCAATCATCTTAGGATACAGGAATGGGAGAGTGGAAGGGGCCTCGCCTTCATGTTGATAAGTCAAAGGCCCCAAGGAAATGGTGTTTATGATTTTTTTTTTTAGGAAGGATAGATTTAAGATCCATCGACTCCATCGGTGAGGGTGGTGATGAAGGTGGAGAAAGGCTAGGGTCCTCAATGAGGTCAATGCGGGCCTATTTGGTAGGAGGTTCAGGGAAGCCGATACCACTCCGGTCGTTATGTTTGCGGGCGGTACATGGAATAATGGTATAGCAGCCTTGCTCATAAAATCCAAAACCAAAACCCTTCGACGCATAGTGGTACCAAAAGGTGTGGGAAAAATGGAGATTGGTAAGGGATTGGAAGTCAGTGGAAAATGGGTGGGGTTGTGATGGTGGTTAAGGTGTGTAGGTGGTAGTATCAAGCCCCCCATAGGTGAGACTAGTATGAAGATGAGGAGGACCCTAAAGGAGGCGTTCTCCTATACGGTGATCATAGCGAGGTTGTTGGTGAAGCCTTCCATACTCGTGTAGAGTAAGGAATATGTTGACACTATATAGGCGGTACTCCCTCAGAGTGAGGCGTTGAAAAACACCTTCCAAGGGATCGGAGTGGTTGGTATGTGGGTAGTCGATATGGATGATGTGTCGAAGGTCGATGCGGAGGTGAAGTTAATAGATTGGGCAGCTAATGGGTCAGTCATGGAGGTTATAGCGGTGGTAGGAATAGAGGAGGTATGTGCGGTGAAATTAGTAGTTATCTTGGTAGGTGGGGGTGTAGGTGAAGCGGTATCGGTTGTGAAAGTAGATGGCTTTACATGTATGAACACATCATTGGGTTGATAAATCATGTTGCATGTTTTGAAAGGTGATGGGTCAGTTGGAATGGTATAAGTGTGTCCTTCATGTTTAAAATTTACACAACGATGTAAAGTGGAGGGAACACAACCCATGACATGGATCCAGGCTCTATCAAGCAACAATTTATATTGGAATTCCCCCTCCAAAACATAAAACAATTCTGGAACAATGCAGGGGCCCATGCAAATTTGTAGGATGACAGTGCCTAGCTTGGAGGTGATAGCATCGTTGAATGAACGTAACATGACCAGATGTTTGTGCATGTAATTGTCAAGTATGCGCATTTGAGAAAATGCATGGGATGAAATGATGTTAATGCTAGCGCCTCCATCAATCATCACATGGCATACCCATATGTCATCAATGTGGATAGAGATGAAGAGGGCTGGGTCCAGGTCATCATTTTGGTATGGCGCGATCTCTTCCTCTGAGAAGCTAAGGGAGGCCACTTGGTGAAAAAGGTGAGGTGAGGATGCGGTGGTAATTTTGAGGCTACATGATGGGGTGTGATAATGGAGGCTATGGGTGTAGGTTCATTGGGTAAAACCTCAATAGATTGAAGAACCTCCATGAGGGCTTAACGATGGGATTCCAAGGTTTGGATGAGGTCATATAAGGACATTTTGAGGGAGATTGGTGTAGTTGTTTTAGCATGGTGTGATGTGTGACACCATTAGAAATGGGGTATGTGGGGCCACAGATAGTTATCTTAGGTATGGGTGTAGATGGTATGTTGGGTATAGGATTGGTTGGTGGGTCAGCTACCTTTTCTTTACCCTTTTACACACATGTAGTGACGTGTACCATGTTGATTTGAGGGAAGTTGTCAAATGGAGAAGGTGTAGGGTAAGTGGTATAACAACATGAAGGGAAAAAACCTACTGGAGGAGAAAAGCCTTGTGAGGTCAGTTGGGTGCAACGACATTTGGGTGGTGGTGTGGCAAGTTCTTTGATGTGAACCATGTTAATTTCAAATTTTTGTGTGGTTCTAGGAGTTGTGAGGGTGGAGGTTGTGGTTGTTGAGTGGGCAATGTGGGAATGGGTGTAGGTGAAGCAGGATCCTCATCAAGAAGGTTGTCATCATCAAAGTTGGTTTCTGGTGGACACAATTGGATAAGGACAGTTTTCAAGGCCTTGCAATTCTCCACATCATGCCCTGGCACATGATGGTATGTGCAAATTTTGGTATCATCAAACCCTTTTGGCTTGGGTTTGAGGGGGTCATAAGGTCGAAGTGGCGGTAATGTGATAACAGAAGTCTTGAGGAGGTTGGTTAAAATTTTGGCATAGGACCCTGCTAGTGGATCACAATGGGAAGTGAATGTGGGTTTGGGTGTAGGTGTGGTTGGTTGTCGAGGAATTGTTTTTGGAAGAGTAGGAACAGGTCAAGCGATGGGTTTAGGTGCCGATGTGGTTTGAGGTATCAGTCGGGTTCGTTTGGGTAGGGGTACAGTAGATGGATGGGTAGGAGGGTGTGGGGTTGTTTTGACTACCTTGTTATGGGGTAGTGGGGTTTTGTTTTTGGGTTGCACATTCTTGGGTAAAGGTGATGTGGGTGTACGAGGTCTAGAAGGAAAAGAAAATGAAGGAAGAGGGTGAGTTACCCATGGGGATAATTGAAGTGCTATGAAGGTAGATGATGCGGGTCATGCTTGGAGTGTGAGGGACAATGACTAAAGTGCAAAGTGGGTAGTGAAGCAATGGTGAAGGTATCGAGGTATTGGTGGTAAAGAGCTGCAGTGTGGGTATGACTTGTGTTTTGTGCCTAGGTAGGTTAGAGGTTTGTGAGGAAGGAATGGGTTGTTGTGTTATTGTTTTATGGATGGGTGAAAGGCGCTTGACCATGTTGGGCGATTGCGGTCTTAAGGTAGACAGGACAAGTGTGGGTGTGATTTGTGTAGTCAGGGTATGAGGCCGATGAGTTTGTTTCTTTGGTTTGGGTGTCAGGGTAGGTGTGGTATTGACATTGGAGGATGTAGCTAAATCCAGTTTAATAGGTGGATGAGTAAGGTTGGTGGTCGGGGTGACCCCTAAAGTGGTAATAGGTTTAGTGGAGGTAAATGTTGTGGGTATGGGTTTGGGTTTAGGCATAGGTTGGGTTATGGGTAAGGGTGTGGTGTGAGTGCTAACAGGTATCGTGGAAGGGGTTGCGATAGTAGTGGTTGTATGTGGTTTGATGGGTGGAAATGTGTTTGGGTAGATAGTGGAGGTGTCATCGAGGGATCTTTGCATCTGTGTTGAGATAAGGAGTAAGAGGTACCCCCACAATAAATCCCTATCCACATAATCCAAGTAATTAGCTAAACATGAGAATGGCACGTTTTTGGGTGGAGTTAGTGAGGACCTAACGGTAATTCCTATAAAATGCATCTTAGAGATGGGGAATCAGCCAACTTTAGCTTCCATGGATAAGAGGGCTGAAAGTAGGTCTGTTGGTTGTTGGGTAGTTGATGGAGAATGCTCGCTAAGAGGAAAAGGTATCTCCACTCGGTCTATAATGGGTGGAAGAGATGATAGGAGTTCCTCTATAAGTGAAGGAATGGATAGGTGCTTCTCTGTGGGTGGAGGAGGTAATGGGTGCTCCTCTGTGGGTGGAAGAGGTAATGGGTGATCCTATGTGGGTGGAGGAGGTAATGGGTGCTCCTCTATGGGTGGAGGAGGTAATGGGTGCTCCTCTATGGGTAGAGGAGGTAATGGGAGCTCCTCTATGGGTTAAGGAGGTACTGTAGGTAAAGGTTCTCTAAGTGGAGAAGCTAGGGGTGAGATGGTCTCAATGTTAGTGAAGACTCCTCCGTAGGTGATGTAGGAGATGAAAGGTGTTCTTCTATTGGTGAAGGAACAATGACGGTTGGTTCTAATGTGGAAGGAGGATTTTGGGCTAGGATTTCCTCTATGGAAGTGATGTGAGGTAATTGAGAGGCAACATGTACCTCGTTAAAGATTACGTGAACCTCACGAGGTATGGGTATCATGAGTGGATGTCTCATAGGTTTGATTGGATGAAGGGGCATGATTGGGAAATGGTTTTTTAAAGATTTGTAGATTTTGGTTAGGGGTGGCATTGGGATTATCTGAGTTAACTCACCTTTCTCGAGCATTTCTTGGAAAATATTCTTGAAAGTGATGCGATTCTTGTCAATATAACCTTTCACTTAGTGATAGTTACGAGTAAATCTTGTTCCTTATACCATGTGGGCATGGGGCGGTGGTCAAAACCAAAGTGTGTTATTTTATGGGTGGAAGGGTGATGGTGCCAGCTTTGATAAGATTTTCTAGGACAAAAGAGTAAGGTTCCCCAATTTGGGTATATTTTTGCTACTCTTGTATGAATTGAAAATCCTGGACGGGTGATAGATTAGATGAGGGTGTAGCCTGATTGGATGGATGAGTTGGGACAACCTTAAGTACCACTGCGTTAGCGGTACCTTTAGCCTTTAAATAATTGGTTGGTGGTTTGGAAGAAGAAGAGGTTTCATTCGACTTGAATGCCGAATTCTTATTTCCTAATTGGTTTTTCTTCTCTTTGATGGCCCAAATCTCTAACTTTTGTGCAGTAGTGAATGCCTCATCGAATGTTTAGAAAGTTTGGACCTACAAGGTTGGGGAAATATGTGTGGCACAATCTTAGGTAAAGATCTTGATGTATCCAGTTTGTGGCAGTTGGAAGGTAAGTTGATTGATCGAGTTACTCCAAATGAGTGACAAAACATGTGATAGATTCATCCTAAATCTTGATGTGTGGAATATAGATAGGTCATGGTAACCTTCTTGGCAATATTGATAGAGAAATGATTGAAAAAAGCTTGGGCTACTTGATTGAATGAAAATTTGGAGTGTTTGGGTAACCCACTATACCAATCTAATGCTGGTCCAGTGAGGGACATGGGAAAATTTCTCAAAAGTAAGGCATCATCATGAGTAATCAGATAACACCCGTGTTTGAACGAGCGCAAGTGCTGTTGTGGGTCTTCCTTACTATTGAATTGGTTGAATTTTGGCATTTCCTAATGCACGTGGTATGAACAGAGATAGGAATGAATGGGTGAATAGGCTCGTCAAAATCTCTTCATAGGTGAGAGTGTGTTGAGAGCCGAAATCAATGCCTCCAGTGTCTTTATCTTATCCATCATCAATTTAATTAGGTCATTAGTGGGTTGTGATGATTGGATGCCTCCTATAGCGTGAGGAGGTTGGTTTTGGGTATATAATGGGGTGGCATTCTAGTGTATGGGGATGCCATGTAAGGTGGTGGAGAAGAAGGTAATGAAATAGGGGGTACATACCAGGATGGATAATAGACGAAATAGGTGGTTGTTAGTAGTATGTATATGGGGGTGGAAGGGTCATGGTAACCCTAGTGGCAATAGGGGCTAATGATTGTGGAATGGAAAGAACTACGTTCGGAAATGGGGTAGGGGTCATTGACATTGAAGGTGGGAACATAGCTACGGTATTGTTGTGAGACATGAGGGTGGATGAGGTTGTGTTTGAGGTAATAATCAAGGGTATGGTGGATGTAATGGGTGCCACAGAGATAACAGATGCGACAGTCATGACAGGTATATAACCTAATTGCGAAACAACTAGGGGTAAGGTGGATGTGGGTGGCATGGAGCCGAGATAGGGCTTATGTGGAAGTGGGTGTGATATTCAAGGGGATAGATACGGGCATGTCATATATCAACTAACCCAAGGTGTCTCGAGTGGATGAGTGGGAGAGGTAAAAATGCAAGGCGGCAGGGTTCTGGTCAAGGAGTCGTGCAAACTCCTCATCTTTGGTAGTGATATTAGTAGGTTGGATAGGATCCATGACTGGTGATAAAATATAAGGTGGTGAAGGACTAGGTGGGAATGATTGGCAATGGCGTGGAACATGAGGGAATTTTCTTATCTATGGGTCAATACCATGAACTAGTATTGATTAGGTAGGGTTGTTTCCAGTAAATGATACTGAGAGAATAACAGAATAGTTGAATTTGGTGATAAATAAAAATGGATGAAGTAACAAATGGTGGGTGGAATATGAAATAGGCTAACCGATGCGGTTAGGGAAAATTGATGTCGGTTAGGGGTAACCACTGCTAAACACTATAGAAAATAGACAGTGAGTAAACAGTGAGGTAGAAGGAAAAATATAACAAGTATGCCAAATCTGGGGATGTGTAAAATGTCAATGAGAAAAATGACAATGACAGAGACTGTGGAAAGTGGAAAAAGTGAAGTGAAACTATCCTTTTGAGTAGGTTAGCAAAAGGACCTAGAACTGACATCGGTTGGGTTTAACTAATGGCGGTCAAAGGTAACCGATGATGGTTACTGTGAAATTGAAATAGTGATGAGAAAAAGTGGTTGTGAATTAAAATTTGATGTGGAATTAGACCCAGAATTCTGGGAATGATGGTGATATGGCCGTGCACACTCAGGTGATGCTGGAATACACCAACTATGATGAGGAGCATGCAAGGATGAACAAAAAAGTGATGAATGTGATCTTTCACCTCAAAATGCAAGCCAAGTAGAAACACTAAGAAAATGTGATCCTAAGAGTGCCCTTTTCTATTATGTTTGTTTAGCTTATGCTATTTAGGGACTGACACATGAATTATGAAATAGAGTTTTTGGTGAGGATGGCTTCCTACAAAGAAGGAGATCTAAGGGGCAAGGTTTGGTATGTTATAGTGGGGTGGGCTTCGCTCGAAGTCGACTCGAAAGAGCAAAATGAGTCTGGGTGCCCTTGTGCCATGATCGTGTGATCACCTACAACTTCTTCCAAGTAAGATGTTGTTTAATAATGTATGTATTTGAGTTTTTGTGTGGTTTGGTAAGACTCGAGAGAGAAAGAGAAAAGGATAGAAGTGCTTTTCTATGATTCGTTTGTCAACCATTAGATGGTTGTGACCTCCAAAGATATAGGTTGTCCTCATTTAATGTGAGCTAATGCGAGAAAATCAGAATGAAATGCAATTATTTAAAAACCTAGACAAAAAATGTGAAATTGGATGACATAATAAGATGAAGAGGAAGAGGGATGCTCTTTCACTATAATGCAGAAAACATGGAGAAATGATTCTTTTTAAATACACCAAAAGAAAAGTTTCCTTTAGAGCAAATAGAAAGAAGAAGCGGATTACCAAGGAAGAAAATTAGTGTGTATGTTTTTTTTTAGAAAGGAAACAAACACAAAAATTTTTCCTAGGAATGAATGAAATGCAAGGAACCCCATATGGGTCCCATCGGGCATGCCAAAATGTTTCACCTTTTTCTTAGATTGTTTCTTTGAATTGTTGATGAAAAGAGATAGGGTAATATGATCATAACAGGAATACTGTCGAATGTCGATTGATGGGTTATTGCACACGTATGAATTCCAAATCCATAGCTGACCATGAGAGCTTCCTTTTGGCTAAGAGTAACTACCTATAATGAAAACAAAACCACTAGAAGGAATTAAACAATACAGTAGTGAACTTCCTAGTGTGAGCTAGATCCGGGAAGTATGATACTTCCTAGATGGTTTTCATCCACTATTTTAAACAAATTAATGCTATAAACAAAGTAAATCCTATTGTTATTTTAAAATGATTTAGGTATCTCACTTAAAAACACAATAAGAAAATAGATCTAATCTAACAGGCTAAGCTAGAATAGAATCCACAAGTCAAATGGTTGGTTCTGGGTTTTGCAAGTCTGATAAAGGTCTCAGGTAGGTCATAGGTGAGTGAGGGTGAGGTAAAATTAGGTGGGTAGGTCTCTGTTTAAGAATGTGTAGGCAAACACAGAGACCAGCATCGGTCAGGTGTGACCGATTGCGGTTAGGTATAACGGGTGCCGATCACTGTGAGATATGGAAATGTCATAGAACAGGGTTTTGGTCTCCTTTGTGACTGTACAAAGGGTTTTGGTTGGTCGGGATGATGTAATGGGTGACTAGAATAGGATTTTGCAAGGTTTTTATGGGTCTATAGAGGTGAAAATGTTGGAGAAGGTCAATAGGGAGAAAGATAAACAATGGATGATAAAATAATGATGAAATGAAATAACCGGGGAAAGTGTGATGATGTACTTACTTGGATTACATTCCTAAAGTCCGTGTGTGAAGGATGGAGGTGCTGATGATGAGTTTGAAGGCTATGAGTGGTCACCAACTAAAGACAAGCTCTCGCATGGGCTGCATCCACACTCCTTTTTCTTAGATAGATCGAACGTGGCCGGGATGGTCATGTGCATGCGGGAGAAGGGGTCATGGCTAGGTATATTTAATAAAAGGGGCTTATATATCAAGGGAAGAAGGGGAGTGTGACCTAATTGTAGTTTCTACACATTTTGAGAGAAAAGGATAGGGCATTCACCCGGATGAGGTGGAGAGTACGAGTTAGCGAGAGGAGCTAGCAAGACGTGTCCACGAGCTTAGGGGGTCAATTTTATTGGGTGGAGGTGAGGAGGGAATTTGGTGATGGTAGAGGTAGGAGAGGGGTCGGGTGGAAAATAAGTGAAGCAACCCAACACACCCCCATGGAGATGACATTGTGATGAGGTAAGATTTGATCCCATTCTACATTGGTTAGGTAGATTGATTTGTAGAAATCGGGTTAGGGTAAAATGGGTATTTGGGGGAAATTAAATTGAAATTTGGAAGAAAATGGGTGAAATAGGAAGGGTAGGAAGGTTGAAGTAGGTTAAGAGGGGGGATGGGTGGAGGGGAGATTTGGGTAGGAATGGGTGGGTAGTTAGGGAGGAATGGTGAATTTTTAGAAAAAATGGGAGGGTTTCACGGATTATGTTTCCACGACAATGACCGACATTGGTTAAGAGTTGGTTGGACGTTAGTGGGAGTTAGTGAGAGCTGGTCATGGATGAGGTGACCGATGCTAGTTTTGATTGACCATTTCGTCAATAAGAACCGATTCCGATTGGAATTTAGAGGAAAATGGGCCAGGAAGGAGAGGAGGTGGGTGGGGGAGATAGGTCATGAGTAGGAAAGGTCTTAGGAATAGGTTGGGTGGGTAAGGGTGAAGTTGGATAATGACCGAGGTCTAATGATGTTATGAATTGTTGGACATAGGTGAGGGATCGATTGTGGATGTAGGGTGAGATACCACCCTTATTATTAGTAGTATGAGGTAGTGCGATAGGCGAGGAGTGGAGCCATGTGGCAGAGGTCAGCCTAATTAGGGTCGAGATGCTACCACCATGTGGTAAGATGCTACCATCATGTAGTCTGAGAGCTAAGTTTGATGGTCAACCTCATCGACAAATGGGATTCGGTGACCAACACATTTCTTTTACCGATAGGTGAGATGACCATTAATTTGGAGAATGTTTATAGGATCCTGTAGTTTCCGATATTAGGGATGCATGTGTATTCCATTTCCTTAGAGGCATATGAGGATTTGATGTTGACAAAGTGTTCAGTGAGGGGCTGGTAGAGTTATGGAGATATGAATGGGGCCCATCTAGAGGAGATGAGATTAGTGGTGTTGATGATGGAGATAGTCTATTGCTTTGCGCTACTAGATGCCAGAGGGTGGGAGATTCCCATAGGCATTGATGGAGTTCTTCATGAAATGATGGAGCATAGGACCGGGTTTGCTTGGGCACCAACATTCTTGGTGCAGCTATATAGAAAGTTATGGTCCTATGGGAATTTATGGTGGTTCATCCTGTGTGTCACGTTCCTATTACACTATTGGGAATATAAGTACATCATGTGTGTGCATCCTATGGGCATGCCCTCACTGGATGTACTCGAGGTAGGCATGGTTCGAGTGGGCTATAGGTGATGGGTACCTATTGTGGGAGAGCATTGAGCTGCCAAGGCTACACATGATGTAGCATATTACATACGTGCATTAGACGGGTTATATGGTGTGGACATCATTTGGAGGCCGTATGTCAGCTTCCCATCATATAAGAAGATGAACGAGGAGCTACAGGAGTTCTGATTTCTACGATGGATAGAGGGCGCCATATAGGACAAAGCATGAGATGATACAAGTAATGTGGTCGAGATGATAGTTTGGGTTACCACGGGATGTACGTCCACCATTTCCAAAGTATAGCAGGATGATGTGGAGAGGCCTATGCCTCTACAACATCCAATGGTATGTATAGGGTAGGAGGAGCAAGTCATAGATTGGTAGATTGATGATTCTAGAGTTACTGAGACATGTATAGACGGTGGTGGGAAGCATAACTAGGAGCAAGTACCGAGAGAGGTCAGGGGTAGTCGAGACTTGGCCACCATCAAATTTCATAGAGACACCTTACTCGGGAAGGTGGTGAATCAAGTTACATAGTTGGGGATAGTGCAGGGATAGCTGATAGGGTCATAGGCACATGTTGGTACATTATAGGCATAGGTTACTGACCCCACAGCCCATGTAGCATAGGGATAGGTACCAGCACAGGGTGGAGAAGGAGATGGGGTAAAGGTGGCCACCCTATAAGTGTAGGTTACAAGTTTACATGGCCAATTACGTGTTGCACAAGCACAGATTGTGGTCCTCAGGCCAAGGTACGAGCACAAACACCCACACATGCTCGTAGAGGGTCCCTTTTATAGATAGGGGGGGACAGAGTCCCATGGTACAGGTATAAGGTTAGAGGCCAATGGTACCACCGTAGATAGTACCCATGTTTAGGTTTAGGGATGCCCTAGGAAAGGCAAGATATTATCAAGATGACTTAATGGTTGTAGGGATAGATGTCCCCACCTATGCAGAGTATAGAGCACAATAGGCCTCAAGTGAGAGGACTAGGTCTCTCACGCATAATTTGGAGAGTACAGGGGGCCATTGAGCCCCAAGACTAGGTCGATTGAGGCACATTTTCACTCAGCCAAATTTGAATGCAAGACAATGAAGGTGGTTAGAGTTTTTGTCACATTATGATTTTGACATAAGTTACATTAAAGGTAAGGAAAACAAAGTTGTTAATGCTCTAATTCATAGGAAGCACATTTATGCTCTTATAACGTTAAGAACTCGGTTCAAAGATGAAGTGAAAAGTGTTATGGAATTTAATTCTTATTTTTAGTAAGTAAAAACATCACTTGCTGTAGATTCAAATGATTTTAGGTATAGAGAGTTTTTTCTTTGATAACGAAGGAATCTTACGATTTGAAAATAGATATACGTACCTTTGCTAAATTATTTGAGAAAGAAATTATTACCTCGAATTTCACAATTCACCTTTTTCTGGACACTCTGGCATTTCAAAAAATGCTTGCTGATATAAAACAACAATATTTATAGAAAGGGATAAAAAAGCACATCATTGAGTTTGTGACACATTTCTTGGAATGTCAATGAGTTAAAATGGAACATATGCACCCAATTGGTTTTTTATATCCTCACAAAGATACCTAAGTACAAATGGCAAGTGATAAGCATGGATTTTGTACAAGGATTGCCTATGTCAAGTAATAAAAATGATGTTATTTTGGTAGTTGTTGCTAAACTAACAAAAGTAGCACACTTTATTGTTGGTAATCTTAAGGATGATTCCCCTATTTTGGAAAAATGAATTGTACATGAGATTTTTAGATTACATGGAGTACCTAAATTAATCATATCTGATAGAGATCCTATAATGATGTCAAGGTTTTGGCAAACACTTAATGCAACTCTAGGAACTAAGATGAATTTTAGTTCCGCGTATGATCCGGAAATGGATGGATAGACTGAAAGAGTTAATTAAGTTTTAGAAAATATGTTACAAATGTATTGTATGGATCAATAGTATAAGTGGAAAGATTACCTCCCATGAGTTGAATTTGAATACAATAATATATATCATGCTTCTCTAAAGATGGCTCCTTTCAAGAATTATACGAAAGGATATGCACAACCCCTGTTAGTTGGGATAACATAGAGAAGTAATTGGAACTGAAATCCTTACGGAAATGGAACAGAAAGTTAAAATGATTCATGAATGCGTGAAAGAAGTAGCAGATAGACAAAAGAGTTATGCTGAATTAAAGTAGATTGATAGGAAACTTGAACTTGGTGAGAAGGTCTTTCTTTGGGTTAAACCGAAAAGAGTTCTATAACTTTTGGCAAGGCCACCAAGTTATCACCTCGTTATGTGGGAGCTTTTGAAATTGATGAAGTAATCAACCCCGTAGCTTATCGTCTAACATTACCTCCTGCTTTGTCATGAATGCGAGATGTTTTCCATATTTATTTTCTTAAGAAATATGTTTCAAATTTATCACATGTGTTAAATTGGAAATCCTTGTATGTCCAGGACCCAAGAATAATCATGGTTAAACCCGTACAAGTACTAGAAACTCACTAGTTACATTTAAGAAATCGTGAAATAAGACAATGTAAGGTCTAGTGGGATCAGTTTAGCGAGGAAAGTGCAACTTAGGAAAATCTGGAAGATATGAAAACTGATTTTCCATATTTATTTGAACAGAAATTATTCTGTTGATTGATAAAAATTTATGATTTTATCTTTATATAATAATTATGCTAGTTTTGGGCCAGATATTTAATTGTTTTAAATTAACAGCTATGAAAATGCTGATTTCAGAACTTTAAAATTCTAATATGTTTTGGACATATGATAAGAAAGTGAATAAGTTGATTGTCCTAGATGCAAATTGTTAAAATAATATAATCATTAGGACAATGATTCTTTTTAGGAGGGAAGTATGTAACACCTTGTCAAACTGTTATATTCCTCTTTTGCATTGCAAGCATTGACATGTGATTTTCAGGACAAATGTGTGTTCTATTGGTTGTTGAAAAATCATGCTTGCCATGGATAAATCATTTCTGCTCTTTGATTGTAGGGCTGATATGTTGTTTCTTGCAATAATCTATTTTCACTTCTTATGAGTAAGTTGTAATCTAGTTTGAATGGTTGCAAACTTATCCCTTACTATTGGACTCATCCTTGGATCAATTCCATTGATCCAAGGTATGTTTTAAATCTTCTTATCTAAACTGAATGAAAAACTGACATTCATTGATTAAGAGACTTAATGCAAACTAAACTTGTGTTTGTTTCAAATTCTTTATTATCTTGGAAGACCGTGCCTACATTTTGTTGTGTGTTGTGCTTGGCTCTTCTTGATTGAAATTTGTTGGGTGCTTAATGGCATTAAGGGAAATAGAAACCTACTTAGGATTCTTGAGAAAGAGAGAATATAAATGTGTCCTATATCTAATAAGGTCTATCCTAATGGGATTCAAGACTCGAGGTAAATTTTCCTAACTCTTTCTACGCCACTCTACGTGGGATGACATCCTAACCTAAGTTGTTAATACTAAGTTAGTATGAAGGGAAATAACCTAAGGGATGCTAAGTTATTTCTAACCTATTGCCTAATACTATTTGGTTAAGCTATGTCCTAACCTAAGGTGGCAATCTATTTGTTTGAAGGTTATATCCTAAGGTTATACTTTTAAATTAACCTAAGATCTAACCTAAGCAAATTGTATCTATCCTAAACTAATGGGGTATGAAAGGGAACCTATGGGTCGATTGGTAAGTGGGAGCTAAGCGGCGGTTCCTAAGCTATTAATGAGATGTGATTTTGATTTAATAGGGAAGAGTACTGCCAGACTTGGTAATTGTATGAAAATTTAGTGGAACCTACGTGGAGGCATCACTAAGTTTTGAAATGCATGTTGAAGTTCAATTTGGTCTCAAAATTTTGATGGTAGTGGCAAGGAGAGATATGTGGGAATATGCAATTTAATGTCATTAATTCACCTCGGTTTTGGTGAGCAAACCATCTTGGAAGGCATGCTGGCAAATTTGTGGGGGTTGTTTGGTTTTGCATGCTTCACATGATTTTTCTCTACATGGAGCTATCTAGTTCTTTGAACCAGCAGTTTGATCTTCACTTTGTGGCTATTTTTGATTTCTCTGATCTATTTTCAATTCGAGGAAAGTATATGAGGCATTGTGGAAAAAGATTATGGTTGGTTGATCTTGCTTGGAGAAGAAGAGGTGTTGGAAACTTGGCTGGAAGTCTTCTTCAAATCGGCAGAGGCACTATCAGGCATGATAGGCTCTACCCATTAATATTTCTTGCTCTTCTCTAAATGTTTTCATAAAAACAACTCTGCTCTTTGTGGGTAAATAGTTTTCTATTTTTTCTGGTTAATTGCTTGCTTGATAGAAGAAATATGTGGTTTATGGATTCATATTTCTTGCATGAGAAGGTTGTACTTGTGTGTGTGTTCTCTCTAAATTATTTAAATGTGATGATACATTTTGAGCTACGAGACCCTTCTGTTTGGTTTTAGTTCAGATTTTTGGACTGTATACTCGAAAGTGGATTTGGGTATATGAGCTTTGTTGGAACTTTAACAGGAAGTCTCTACTATGAATGGGAAGTGTATTGTTATGTTTCTTTATGCTTTTCTGAGTTGGTTTTGTTGCATTGTTTACTCTATTTTACGTTTCGTAAAGGAATGCACTTAACGGATTCTGAACAGGAGTTGTGGAAAAGTATATTGTGACAATTTGTTCCCATCTTTGGGTATCTTGCATTACTCTTTTTGTTGTCTTCGATTGTTTATATGATCATTGGAAACTTCTTGAGTTGTGTTGTGAAAGGAGTTTTATAATATTCTTTCAATCTGTATTTTATCTTATATACAGTTTGGACTGGAACTCGTGTTTTGTTGATAAAAGAGAAGTGTGGTTTTGAGTTGTTGTAAGTCATACTTTGGCTTGTTTAAACAACGAAGGGGGTGAATACCCTTTTCTTATTTGAGTTTCTCTACCTTGAACTTTGATTTTATTAAGAGCTGTATAGTCGTATTGTTTGGTTCTAAGAGGCAATATGAGTTATTAAGGGATAATAGTCTTGTTTGACTGTAGCTCGGTTTGAGTTCTTGTATTCAAGTTGTTAAGGATGAGAACTTTGTTTGACTGTAGCTATGTATTGAGTCTTGTATTCATACTGAACTTGAATGGAACTATTTGATACATTGAACTTGGTTTGGGGTTCTTTCCTTTCGATCTTTCTTTTCAAATGTGGAAAGTTTAGATTGTTTTTGGTGGAACTTAAAGTTGATCGTGTTTCTTTGTAGATTGACTTTTTTTTGATATGGAAACTATCTTGTTAGTCTGATAGAGTTTCTTGGAATCATTTTTCTGTCCATTCTGATATTGAAGATAGTATTGTAAAATTACTCTCTAAAACTGGAAAATGACTTTTCTCTATCTGCATGTCAAGAGGGAATTACCTTCTCAAGGTCTGTTTGGTTTATTTGAGTTATTCTCGGAAACATTTGATGTTAGACTTACTTCTTTTTAAGTTTGTCTTTCTAGTTTTATTAGGAAACCAAATCAACTCTGTTTGAGCTTGCTTGGTTTCGTAATTGATGTGTTGATCAGATTGTCTTGTCGACTCAAGGCAGTTTTCAGTTAAGTCTGACCTATTGAATGTGGATGGTAATTGTTCTGCTTTGACTGTTGCATATGGCTGAGGCATACATCTTTTGGAAGTTGTATTTGTTATTACTCTCTATGTACTTAACAGATAGTATGATCCTTTCTTGATTGGATAAGGGTAAAATATAACCCTGTATGAGTCATATCTTGCATAATGGAATGTAGGAGTTTGATCAATTACTAATATCTGAATGAATGTTGAAAACTCATAATGGTTGAAAGTGAGTTTATAACTGTTTGTTCCTCTTCCTTCTTGGATTAGATTGGAATTCTTGTTAAGGAATGATTATCTCTTAAAGAAATGATGAATCTATTTCTTTATTTCATACGTATGAACATATGTATGAATTCGGTTCACTCTGAACCCGATTGCTATTTCATAATGAATGTTGAATTTGAGAATAGTTGTATTGAATCTTCTTTTTAATTATTTAAGTTGTTTAAATTGAGGATGTTGATCCTTCCTTTCTGAGGATAAAAAGAAGGATTTAGTTAAACCGGATGAAAAGGAAATGGAAATTATGTACTTTTAGTTTGTTCTCCTTTATCTTTTTATGAACCTGTATAGGTTTGATTGAATCAAATACTTTACTTATTGTAAGTAATTGACTAGTATTTGATACTATTTACTTTTATACTTGATGTATACCTATGGAAATTTGGGAATGTCTCAATTTGGTAAATGAAACATTGATGACTTGGCATACATTCTTGTATTGTTAAGAGGCCTAATATAGAACCTAGGTTATTTTACTTAACCTAGAATTAGGTTGCCTTTTATGATTTGTGAATCTTTGTTTATTTAAGATGTAGGATGATTCATCTTAAAAGGATTACATTGCTGTAATTAACTTGAATTTACATATTTTCTGGAAACTTGGAAAGAATGATAAGGAAGTATTTGATTTCGAAAGAAACTCTTGTCGATAGAAAGATCAATTCTGTATTTCAAATTCTATAAGAATTATGAGATAGTTAAATGCCAAGGGCTGTTAATTAATGTAAATAAGTATTTTTGGGACAATACTTATATGATATAATGTAGTAGTTGTTGATTATATAATGGTCTCTCATAAAGTGATTGCAGATTTATATTTGTGCTTCTTTTTGGGATGTTATTACTTATGCTTATTTTAAATGATTGCATTAATTGCTTCATTAAAGCAGAGTTGTTTTAATGAAACAATTAGTTAAGTGCACTTCATTTTAATGCTTAGTGCTTATCATGCTCAGTTCAATGAACTGACTCGTGCTAGAAATTTTTGTAGATGGACTTCGTAAGTGATAAAAGAAGGTAGTAAATTTTATGATGTCTTGGCTGATTTAAGTCTAACTCTTTGTAAAGAATTATGATTCATTCTTGAGTTGTATTGAAAAAGAAAAGTTGTATTCTTTTTAGAATGAAGGTTATTTGTTATACAGTATGCCTGAAATGCATAGTCTTGTAAATGTATAAGTTTATAATGATGAATTGAAAGTTGGAGATTTACTTGTATTGGTTGTGTAAATTATCTTGTATTTTATGAAGGAGATGGAAATCCTATCTTGATGATATTCTTCATATCTATTATATGCTTAATTTGGATAAACTTGATAAGTTGGATAAAGGGAATTAGTTCAATTTCCCTTATTAAGATGTAACTTGTTAAGTTGCATAAGATAACGATCTTTATCTAAACAATTCTAACATAGTAATGGAATGTGTAATGAATATGCAGTAAAACTATAGAAATTGTGAAAGATAAGAAGGGTATGACAAACCCTAACACTTAATCATGTAGAGGAAGACTCTTCCTTGCTCACTCAAAGGAATGTAATATAAAGAATGGTGATATGATCGTTAATCATTAGAATTCATTTCCTATGAAGTCTACTATAGTTGAACCTATTTGGTTGTTACACCTTCTTTGAATGGTTAAGTTACATTATAATGGAACTTATGATGTTGTTGTCCTGTTTTGGATAACTATTTGTTAAGCCAAGTAAAACAAACATAAAAATAAATCATAAGTTAAGGAAGTTCTTTAATGATTAATTGAATCAAATATAGAAAAGAACTTATGGAGTGTTGGATTAGGGTTTAGCAGGGTTGTTGTAATTTGTTTAATAATCCAAATTAATAATGTATTAATAACCTCCTAGGGGTATGTACATTGTGATGAGGCAGTTTTTTGTAGGATGTTACAACATGCCAACTGTAGGATTGTACCTTCGAGAAGACTAGGGTCTTCTCGAGGATACAATGATGTAGTTGACATGTGGCAACACCATCTACATTGATCATCTAGATCTACACACATAAGGACTTGAACTTAGTTTCTCTCTAGATCAAGTTAGTAGCATGTTTTGGATTGGGAGTAGACTTCCATGACTCAGGGTACCTTGGCACATTCGGTTGACTTAGGTCGACCGAGTATGCCCATTTACCCTCAGTCATCATGGGCATCTTCCTAAACAAATTATGTTGTTAACCGAGTTTAGGGAAAAACTTAGGCAAGTGGACTAATAGAAGTCAGTAAAGACCATTCTAGATAACAGATGAGTGAGGTGAAGGATGTATTTGGAATGATAAGTATGTCATCTAGGAATAGTGACATGAAAAATATGTTCAAAATCTTTGCCAAAGTATCACAACCTACTGTTGCATTGTCCAATATCACCTAGTTTAAAGTAATGTGATGTCAAGATGAATATTGGTAACAAATATTCAGATAGGTTCTTTAAACAAATCACTCAGTACCTGGTTTAGGGTAGGAAAACCAAGTATACGTAGTATACATAAAGTATTCTATGCTAAAGTCAAACATGAGAGATCGGTTGGTAACCGAGTCATGGAATGAGAGATCGGTAGCATACCAAGTCATTACAGCTGCATATGGTTATCTGTTATGAGATTGATTGGCATGGAATGTGTGTTCTAAATGATGCCTTATTTAGAACAAAGAACATTGTGTTTCAAAACAATTTTTGTCCATTGTTTCTAAAGTCTTAAAATGGGAATGTTACATTTGGTATCGAGCTAAAGGTTGCAGCTCTTAGACCTATTGTGTCCATAATTTGATAAAACTTAAATTTTCTTTTAACAGAAAATGGTTAGAACAAGAGGAAATGTTGCAAATAATCCTCCACCGAGGAAGAAGCAACAACTACCCGAAATGCGATGAGATCCTTACTCTTCCCCTGTTGGACACAAGAGATTGTTTAGTTATACTTTAACAAGTAATGGGAAATGAGGAGGAAGAAGATGATGGTAAC
Source organism: Taxus wallichiana var. yunnanensis (assembly GCA_018340775.1). Lineage (NCBI taxonomy): Eukaryota > Viridiplantae > Streptophyta > Pinopsida > Cupressales > Taxaceae > Taxus > Taxus wallichiana. Next base: position 51,747,718 of record CM031237.1, read on the forward strand.
AATAATCAACCACCTCTAGAGGACAATGCCAATTTAGGTGTTGATAATAACAATGTGAACATACCTAATCAGCTTGAGAACAAAAAGGCTAGGTTGATAGCTTAACTCACTAATGATATAACAAGGATAAGTCACCCAAGTTTGATGGCACCACATTAGGGGATGGAGCTGAGAATTGGCTCAAGCAAAATGGAAAAATACTTTGCAATAAGGAATTTCTCGAGAAGAAACAAAGGCAATATGGAGAGCATATCAAATTTCCCATGAGGCATCTTCATGGTGGGACAAATGTAAGATGAGTTAAACATTGATGAAACTAATATCACATGGGATCAATTTAAAGGTTATTTTAGGCAACGTTGGCTGCCAAAACTTTACAATGATAAGAAAATGATTGAATTCTAGAACTTAGCTCAAGGAAAGCTAACTGTAACTGAGTATTGGGAGTAGTTTACTAAACTCCTTAATTATGTACCCCAATACCAAACTAATGAGATGTTTACGATACAGAAACTCATCATGGGATTGAATCCCATTATAGGAGGGAAGGTGGATGTTCACATCCCAACCATGATGGAAGGGGTTGTTGAAAAGGACATAAGGTAGGAATAGAAATTGAAGGAAATTTCTTCTCATAAGGAGGAAGTAAGGAAGAAAATCCCCAACTCCTCTTCATCATCTCTTGCACCTAAGAAAGGACCATGGAAGAAATTCAAATTGAAAAGTAACTTTCATCGATACTATTAGGAAAGTAGCAACAAAACAAGTTTCCTAGTAATGCACATAACAAATTTGTCAAGAGCAATAATAACGGATAGAAGTCCTATGGAGGTTAGAATGATAACTCTAAGCCTGAAACAAACCCAATCCTAGGAAGGGACCTATAGGAGGCTGTTATAACTATGGAAAGGATCATTACACAAATCAATGCCCTTTAAAAAAGGATGATCGTAGTCATCAAGCACAAGATACACGCTGCTCAGTAGCTGAAAAAAGAAGGAAGAGAAACAAGCCACGCCCATAGAGGTTTTGGGTAAGTTATTTGATTTTCCTATAACTATTTTTTTAACACCAGAGCTACTGAATGTTTTATTTCTAGTAAATTAGCATCAAAACTAAAAGAAAAGCTAGAAACATGGATAAAACATGGACTGTACATTATGGAAACAATGTTGTTCATATAGTTAGTATGTGTCTTTTTGGAGCAGTCCTTGATTTACCTAACTTTTCAACTAAAGTTGATCTTTATGTTGCACTTTGGGGTCTTATGATGTAATCATAGGTGTTAATTGGTTAGCATTACATAAGGATAAAGTGGATTGTTTTGAAAAACACATTAGTTGTTTAGATGACTTATAGAAAACAACAGAGATTCATGGTGTGAAACGTGAGATTTCTGTTAGAAAACTGTCAGCTATGCAACTTAAAAAGGCCAAAAATAAAGGTTGTACCTTATATGCAGTAAAAATTGTTGAAAAACTGAAGAGAACAACGATGTCATGAACGATATCCATTGTTACGAGACTTTAGTGACGTATTTCCAGAAGATTTTCTAGGTCTTCCAGCCAAAAGGGAGTTTGATTTCACAATTGAGATCAAGCCTAGAATTGAGCCTATTTCTAAGGCACCGTATTGAATGACTACTACATAATTATTTAGAGCTTAAGGCTCAATTAAAATAACTTTTTCCAAATGTTTGATTAGGCCAAGTGTTTCACCTTGGGAGGACCAGTAATTTTTGTAAAAAAAAAGATGGAAAACTTAGATTGTGCATTGATTACAGGATGTTAAACAAAACAACAATCAAGAATAGGTATCCACTCCCTAGGATTGATGATCTATTTGATCAGATGTGTGGAACATTGGTATATTCTAAGATATATCTTTAATTGGATATCATCAATTGTGGATTAAGGATGGGGACATTCATAAAACAACTTTCAGAACAAGGTATGGACATTATGAGTTCACGGCTTTACCTTTTGGACTAACAAATACACCTTCAACATTTATGAATTTAATGAGTAGTATCTTTGAAGAATACTTAGAATTTTTTTCTCATATTCTTTGACAAAATTCTCATATATCCTAAAATAATTGAGGAACACCATGAGCATTTGAAGATAGTTTTGAAAATTTTGAGAAAGAGACGGTTATTTGGTAAGCTATCTAAATGTTCTTTCTATGATATAGAAGTGCACTATTTGGGACATGTAATAAGTAAGAATGGAATTGTTGTAGATCCTTAAAAATTGTAGCTATAAGCTGAGTGGCTCATGCACTAAAGAATGTACATGAAGTTAAATGCTTCATGGGGTTTGTTGGCTACTATAGAAAATTTGTAAAATATATTTCTAAGGTGGCTGCACCAATAACTTCTTTAAAGAAGAAGGATAAGAAGTTTGTTTGGAGTGAGAAATGTAAAATTGCATTCAAAACATTAAAGGGAGAATTAACTTCAGACCTATTCTAGAGTACGAGATCCTAATGGATACTTTATGGTGGTAATCGATGCATTTGGTTAAGGTCTAGGAGGTATTTTGTTACAAAATGATCATGTCATAGCATACGAAAGTAGAAAACTAAAGTTACATGAGTTCAATTATGCTCCACATGATTTAGAGCTTAATGTCATTGTTCATGCACTTCAATTTTGGAGGCATTACTTGCTTGGTAAACCTTTTTAATTAAAAACTAATCATCTTGGGCTGAAGTACATTTTCACTCAACCAATCTGAATGCAAGACAATGAAGGTGGTTAGAATTTTTGTCTCAATATGATTTTGACATAAGTTACATTAAATGTAAGGAAAATAGATTTGTTGATGCTCTAAGTCATAGGAAGCACATTTCTGCTCTTATAAAGTTAAAAACTCGGTTCAAAGATAAAGTGAAAGTGTTATGGAATCGATTCTTATTTTCAGCAAGCAAAAATAGGACTTGCTATAGATCCAAATGATTTGAGGCATATAGGTTTTCACTTTGATAACAAAGGAATCTTACGAATTGAAAACATAGTATATGTACCTTTGTTAAATGATTTGAGAAATAAATTATTAGCTGAATTTCATAAATCACCTTTTTTTGGATACTTTGGCATTACAAAAATGCTTGCTGATATAAAACAACAATATTTACGGAAAGGGATGCGAGAAGGATGTCATTGAGTTTGTGACACATTTCTTGGAATGTCAATGAGTTAAAGTGGAACATTTGCACCTAGTCAGTCAGTTTGTTGTATCCTCACAACATACCTCGGTACAAATGGCAAGTGATACACATGGATTTTGTACAAGGAATTCCTATGTCAAGAAATAAACATGATATTATTTTTGTAGTTGTTGATAAATTAACAAAAGTAACACACTTTATTGTTGGTAATCTTAAGGATGATTCCCTATTTTGGAAAAAATATTTGTACATGAGATTTTCATATTACATGGAGTGTCCGAATTAATCATATCGATAGAGATCCTAGAATGACGTCAAGGTTTTGGCAAACACTTAATGCAACTCTAGGATCTAAGATGAATTTCAGTTTTGTGTATCATATGGAAACGGATGGATGATGAAAGAGTTAATCCAGTTTAGAATATATGTAGTTCCCGCTTCCCTTGACACTTTTAGATACGATCTTGATATTTTTGATCTTATTATGGACACTATTGTGTTTTGTTTTAGTATGATGGATTGATGTTAGTGTTTCGCATAGAATTTCGTTTGAATAGAGTTGCTTATATCCTTTGATTCTCTTGAGAAGCAGATAAGGGTTAGGGCTAGGAGGAATACTGTTGAGTGTTGGGAAGGTGTGTGCATACCGTAGAGATCGGGATTGATTGTGAAGAACTCCTTTTGTGCTGGGAAGGACTACTCCTGCAAGTAAGAATACAAGACCACCAGATCTTAGTTAGAAAATAAGTGAGGAACTGCCTTGGGCCCGGAAATATTAGACTTCCTTTCAAAGGTGGTGGTTCCCCTTTTAATACGAATTAATGCAAATGATAATAAAGAAGCTATTGTGAAATCACGATTTAGGTACCTTGTTAAAAAGCAATAGAGACTAAACTACCAATAATAAAATGTCATGATGTTTGTTTGGTCACCGGTTATTGATGCATTCAGATCAAGTTACAAGGATAGAGCCAGCTGGATATGAGATTACCTAGGGTAAATAAGGGAAAGGTTGGTTTTGGTATAAGTCACAGTGACCGATGCCGGTCACTGGATAACCGACTGCGGTTATAACACCGATACCGGTAGAAGATAACCGATATCGGTAGGGGCAGTGATTTAGGGGTTTCGAATGGAAGTCAGTTGTAAGGTGGTTATGGTGTTTATAGGGTTAATAAATGATTAGGGGGGGTAGTAGGGTGATGGAGAAAACTCAGAGAGTGAGAAAACTATCTTTGGGGCAATATCGGGGTTGATGAATGAAAGTTAGGTGCAGAGTGCTGCCGGGTGGTAGATCTAGGAGTGAGCTTATAATTATTATGAATTAAAAGTTCAAGAAATGGTGTTTAGAAACATACAAGATACTACTTACTAGTTCCTGATGAAGATACAGGTCCAAGGAATGTGGTGGCGATAGTAAGGCTTAGTTGGGATGATCGGTATTGGAAAGTGAGCTGATGAAGCTATCCTCAGTCTTTCCCAATGCTTGGACGAGTGTGACAGCGATCTAGTTGCTCAGTTACAGTCTTGGGCTCGATCCTCTTCTCTGCAACCTCTTCTACTTGTTTCACTTCTCTCTCTCCTGCCAAATGAATTCTGGATCCTTTGTTTTGGTTGGGGGAGGTCATTTACTGAGGAATGATGGTGGTTTCGTAACCGACGGAAGTCGAGTAGGAATCGATGTCGGTTAGGTCAAAGTGGCTATTTTTAGTAAAATAGCCATTTTTCCCTCCTTTTCTCCCAAGGGATCAGTTGTGGGCTTGGTCAAGTCATTATTAGGCTCATTTTGGTGCGGGTGAGGGGTGATGAGTCATAGGTCTTAATTAGGTTGGTTTAGGGTTAGGGCTAGGTCACGATGAGGTGGCGGGTTTGGAGATGTGGATTTATTAATTATAAGGTAATTAATAAATCATTAGGTGTGTAAGGTTTAGGTGGTGAGGTAGGGTTAGGTTGCGGGATGAGATACGGGTACAGGGAGTTGTAAGACCCAAATTTGGTGTCTACATTTGCCCCTTGTTGTGTAGCTTGTATTTTAAAGCTGCACTGACAATAATAAAAATTGGTTGCCCCAATTAAGGGTATAGGTAATCCCCCTCAAGTCTATCACAGATGGAGGTGACATGAGATCAGGGATAGGGTTGATAAAGGGTGAATGATGATGCGATGACGATAAGATGGTGGGGTAAGTTGAAGGAAGCAGACGCACATTGAAATGTAGTAGTGCGACCAGGGTATATGATTTGAAGAGAAAATAAGCAATTCATAGGCAAAGGTTGATAGTTTATCCAAACAAGGTTGATATAATCCTAGTATCCAAGGCATAGGAAGTAGCTCCAGGGGATATAACGGGTAAGGTACCGGAATGTTTAGGCATGTTCGGTAGTACCAAATGGTTGGTTTGGTTGAGATAAACATCATGGTCTTAGTCTAGGAAAAGTTGGTTGCTGATCAATTCAAGTATCTTAGTCATGCTAAAACATGAACAGGTGAGCTTGATTGAACAAACAACTATATGATGGGTGGATAGAATCGTAATTTGTGGGCCTCGGTGAGGTACTTAATTGGTGCGGTCTTGGGTTGGGCGATTGGTTGGGTGCGGCCGTGGGTCAGGCCGATTGGTTGGTTACGGCCTTGGGTCAGGCCGATTGGTTGGTTGCGGCCTTGGGTCGGGCCGATTGATTGGTTGCGGCCTTGGGTCGGGCCGATTGGTTGGTTGCGGCCTTGGTCGGGGTGATTAGTGAGTTACGGCCTTGGGTCGGGGTGATTGGTTGGTTGTGGCCTTAGGTCGGGCCAACCTGATTCAAAGTGGCGGCCTTGGGTCGATGGTTGGTTGGTTGCGGCCTTGGGTCGGGCCGATTGGTTGGTTACGAAGGTGAGTGTTATCAATATAAATACGTGAAAATATTTATATTTTTAAGGAAAACACAACACATGATAGGTTATGGTAGGGGATGGTTGAGCTAACCTTGGGAGACCCCATGTCTCCTAAGTGCTACCTACATAGCCCATTGCACAAAGCAAGGAGGGACCTCAGACCGATGTATTTCTCCCTTAGGACCAGGGAGAGGTGAATTCAGGCAATTTGGTTGTGATTAGGCAATTTTTTGGTTGGTAAAAATTTTGATATTGGTAGGGTAAGGTTGTTGGAGTTGGTAAGGTATAGGTGAAGCGAGGGTTAGCTTACCCAAGCATTAGGGAACCGTGTCCTAATTAAGGTCAACACATAATCCTAGATTTGGGTAAAAGAGGCAAAAATGTCCCATAGTTGGAAAGAGCTAAACAAACCACGTATTATCATAGGATGAGCTTGAATCTCTAGGTACCTTGCATATGCAAGAAGTCAATAGGTGGAAAGAGTTGTATAATCACAATATATCGGTTATACGTCACGTCCCTTTTGTTGTTTTGAAAAATGGTGAGGTGAGGTGGATGGTATGGCTGGGGCGTAGAGGACTTGTTATAAGGTGATTATTCTGATGAAATAGATCCAAACCTAAATAGACGAGTCCATGACTCAAAAGTGCTTTTGAATACTTTTGCTTTTTTTTTTGGATATAGACTGATCGATGTGGGAAGTCTATATGAGATATGCATTTTGTTGTTTCTTGAGGTCTTCACGAAGCTGATCAATGTGAGAAGCTTCTGATAGAGGCTGACTTTGTATAGCTGTCCTTCAAGGGAGCAGTCTACTTATAGTAGCATGATGCGGCTTTGCACATAGCTGTCCTTCGAGGGAGCAGTCTAGTTTATAATAGCAGATGCGGCTTTGCACATAGTTGTCCTTCGAGGGAGTAGTCTAGTTTAGAGCTTAGAGGTCTAGATGTCCATTTGGCATGAAGTATCTAGTTTTGTAGGAAGTTTGACTCAAGAATATCCCAAAATTGTATAATTGAGAACTTGTTATTTTGATACTTTTAAGTCATGGACCAGACTAAAAAGGGGAAGGCATCTTTAAGAGGAGGTGATGATCAAACCATGTGAGCTTGATTCTATTTTGAGATGCATGAAACAAGGTGTATGAGGTGGTAAATGAGCTCAAGGGATGAGCGCAAGGTAGATAAGAAGTGATGTAACACTAAATTCAACTAGTAGAATGGTCGGAGATGCAAGGCATTAAGGGGTTCAGGCTCGGGTTTACCATTAAGTGAAGCTAAATGATAAGTACCTGATCCATAGGTGTGAGTGATAATGTAAGGCCCAATCCAATTAGGAGAAAATTTTCCACGTTTTCTCTTTTCTAGTTTGGTTACATGTTGATTCTCTTTGAGGACAAGATCACCAATCTTAAAGGTACGCTCATGAACTTGCTTATCATAAGCATGCTTAATGTGCTTTTGATAAATTTGAAGGTGGTCAAGAGTTGTAAGACGACGCTCGTCAAGAAGCTCTAATTGGGCTAACCGCTCTTGGCGGAAGTCATCATTGGTGAGAATATCCTGAAGAGATATTTTGAGAGAAGGGATTTGTATTTCAAGAGGCAAGACAACCTCGGTACCATACACCAGAGAGAATGGTGTGGCATTAGTGGAAGTACGAATGCTGGTACGATAAGCCCAAAGGGCAAAGGGGATGTGATCATGCCAGTTTTTCCCAGAATTGTTAACGAATTTCATGAGAATTTTGGTTAAGGTCTTGTTAGAAGATTTGGATTGTCCATTTGCTTGTGGATAGTAGGGTGACGAGAAGCTAATTTTGATACCAAAGTTGTCACAAAGGTCTTATAACAACTTATTTTTGAAATATTTTCCATTATCTGTTATCAGGCGATGAGGAACACCAAAACGACAGATAATGTGATGATTGATGAACTCAACGATTTTCTCTTTTTTGGTTGAAATGAGTGGAACGGCCTCCACCCATTTAGTGTAATATTTGGTTCTTTGTGATGATCCAACGGTGATGCTGCGAAGAAGGCGGGTGAATCTCACCAATAAGGTCTAAACCCCATTGTGAGAAAGGCCAAAGATCTCGTGTGACCTGTAACAGGTGGCTAGGAGTATGTTGAAGGTTGGCATGTTGTTGACACATAACACAACGCTTAACATATTCACAGCAGTCTTTATTGAGAGTAGGCCAATAATATCCTAGGTGAAGGATCCGCTTGGCCATGGCGAGGCCACTAAAGTGCCCGCCACAAAGTCCGTCATGGATTTGTTGGGTGGTGTGAGCGACTTCAATGCCGGTTAGACAGAAAAGGAGTATACCATCGAAGCCACGTTTATAGAGGAGTCCCCCATGACAACATAATGAGAAACACTTTTAAGAAAAGCACGTTTGCCATTACTAGTAAGGTCAGGTGGTAGAACAGAGGTTGTAAGGTAGTCGTGAAATTGGTGATACCAGGTATCCTACAAATCAGCAGATACATTATTTACCATACAAACATCCAGAACTAAGTAAGATGGGGCAAAGAGTTGTTAGACCAAGACAAATATGTCCGAGTCAGTTGGTGAGGCTGGAATTTGTGAGGCCAAGCAAGCCATAGTATCTGCAAATTTATTAGTTGAGCAGGGAATGGTTTGGATAGAATAATGAGAAAATAAGGTCAAAAGTGAATCCATGTAATGTTTGTACTTTTGAAGTTCCTCATTTTTACATTGGTAGATGCCAGTAACTTGATTTACTACCAATTGAGAGTCACCGAAAATATTAATAGACTTCACACCTAAGTGTAACATAACGTGGAGACCCAAAACAAGGGCCTCATATTCCGCTGTATTGTTAGTGCAGGGGAAATCAAGCCTGAATGAAAGAGGCATAGGTTCACCTTCAAGAGGAATGAGAACAACATCTGCCCCTCCATCGCGCTGGCATTTAGATCCATCGAAGAAGAGGGTCATTAGATACGACACGTCACTGAGTGAAAGAGTTACGATGCATTCATCAGGGAAAGTAAAATTGGTAAATTGTTCCCCAGGTAAAGGGGCTTCCGCGAGTTAGTCTGTGATAGTTTGTCCTTTGACTGATTTCTGGTGTACAAACTCAAGGTCAAGGTCGGCGAGGAGCATAAGCCATCGGGCGATGCGTTGGTTTAGATGAGGTTTGGTGTACATATAATGTATGGGGTCAGTGTTGGTGAGGACAAAATTTTTGTGATTCAGGAGGTAATGTCGGAGTTTGGTGGCCACAAATGATAGGGCTAGGCACAAATTTTCTATGTGTGTATACCTAGTCTTGTAATCCACAAGAGTATAATTTATTTAATAAATTGCTTGTTCTCGATGCTCAAAGTCACGATGTGCTAGCATGGCTCCTACAGCATGGTCGGTGGTAGAAAGGTAAAGGTAGAAAGGGCAATCGTCCTGAGGTGGGACAAGCACGGGTGGCTGCAAGAGATAAGCTTTAAGAGCCTCAAAGGCTTGGTGGCACTCCTCGCTCCATTGAAAGACAATGTCCTTTTTAAGGAGATGATGGAAAGGTTGACATCAATCCGAGAGTTGTGAAATGAAATGCCGGATAGATTGGAGTTTGCCCTGTAAACTACGCAATTGTTTGAGGTTAGTGGGTGGGGGCATTTCTAGGATATCTTTGACTTTAGCTGGGTCGACCTCAATGCCATGCAAAGAGACGATAAAGCCAAGGATTTTTCCCAAAAGGACGCCAAAGACACATTTCTTTGGTTGAAGACGAACACAGTATTGTAACAAGCGATCAAAAATAATGGTTAAAACATCGAGATGTTCACTGCGATGTTTGGATTTTCCAAGAAGATCATCGACATAATCCTCGAGGATAGTGTGCATAATGTCATGGAAAATATAAGTCATAGCTCACTGATAGGTCACACCAGCATTCTTAAGGCCGAATGGCATGACACGATAGCAGAAGGTCCCCAGGGGGTAATGAAGGTGGTTTTATGTTGATCGGCTGGGGCTACCAAAATTTGATTGTATCCCGAGAAGCCATCCATGAGAGAAAGCATCTCATGGCCCGCAGTGAGATCAACAAGTTGATCAATGCTAGGTAGGGGAAGTCATCCTTTGGGCAAGCGAGGTTAAGGTCCCAAAAATCTGTGCATATCCGAAGTCCCCCCGTCACTTTAGTGACAGGTACGACATTAGAAATCCATTGTGGATAGTCAATAGGTAAGATGAAAGAAACAGAAAGGAGGCGTTGAAGCTCTTCTTTCACCAAGAGGGCAATGCGTGGATGCATTTTTCTCAGTTTTTGTTTAACTGGTTTAGAGTCTGGTTTCAGAGTGATGTTATGGACAGAAATGTCAGGATTGATTCTTGACATGTCGGCGTAGGACCAAGCAAAAGCTTGATTGCGGGCACAGAGGAAGGTAGTGAAGGCGGCTTGTTCTAATGCATTGAGAGATTGTCGATCTTTAAAATGTGAGGATCATCCTCCATGTGGATATTGATTTCTATAGTCGATTCATTCAACATAGTTTGGGTGTCAGATGGTAAGGCACGTTGAATATAAGAGTCGTCCACACCAAGGTAGGTGAGGATGGAGTCATCATCCTGGCACTCCACAACATTAATTGAAGGTGAATCTTCTTTGATCATGTCTGGATACAAAAGGGGGAGAGAAGATGGGTCTTCACTATCACGTTGATAAGTGAGAGGACCTAGGAAGATAGCATTCACGAAAAAAAAAAAAAAAAGTTAGGAGGGATAGATTCCGGGTCTATCGACTCTGTGGGTGAAGATGGAAAAATGGGCGATGATGGTTCGGAAGGGGTGACTTCGTTGTTTTCCTGGATACAATTGACATGAGGTTTCTTCGGTGTAGGTGGTTCAAAAAATCCAAGACCACGATGATCTTTGTGTTTGCGGGTAGTTACGGGAATGATCGTATGTCGGCCTTGTTCATAAAGACCAAAACCAAAACCCTTCCAAGCACAATGCAACGTCAAGAAGGTGAGGGTGAACTATGGTTGGTTAGATATCGAAAATCAGATTGGAAGGGAACCACACCAAGGGGAGGTTCAGGGGTGATAGAGGATGTGTTGACACCCCCATACGTTAGGTTGGTGTGGCAATTAGGTGGTCCGTAGGAGATCACCTCCCCACACGATGATCATAGGTAGGATGCGCATGTAACTGTCCATACTCCTGTGGGGTGTGAAAGGTGCTAACGTTGTATAGGTGGTATTCCCCTAGTGTAAGGCATTGAAAAACCTCTACCAAGGGATCTGAAGTTGGGATGTTGTCCGCGGGGAAGGAAGTGGTATTCGCGGTGGTGGGTTCATTGGTCGAAGGTGTGAGGGTGGTTAAGATGGATGGTTGAGGTGTGGTTGAAGTAGATGGTTGGGCTGGATTAATGGGTGCCTTGGTAGTACAAGCACATCATTGGGGTGATATAACATATTGCAGGTTTTAAAGGGGAAGCATCGGCTTTGATGGTGTATGACTTCCCTTATACTTGAATTTGATGCATCTATGTAAGATGGAGGAACACATCCCATAGCCCATATTCAAGGGCAGCCTAACATCATGTTGTATTGGAACTCTCCCTCAAGGACATAGAAGAGTTCAAGGTATGTGGCCCGACATGAATGTTAAGGATCATGGTGCCTAAGGTAGAAGTAATAGCATCATTGAATGAATGCAACATGGTGGGGTTGGCACACATGTAGCTAGGAGGGATATTCATTTGTTGGAAGGCTTTGGAAGAGATGATGTTTAGGTTAGCACCCCCGTTGATCATAACACGACATACCGGATGTCCGGACGTAGTCGAGATAAAAAGAGCGGGATCAAGATCTTTCGCACCAAACACGACAATTTCTTCTTTGGAAAAATTGACAGCAGTGGCTTGCTATACAGGGACAGAAGTGGTTGTAGAGGTAGGTTGTTTAGTGAGAGAAGTGACGTGGTTGGGTGTTAAAATGGAGGTGATGGGTAAGGTTTCGTTAGGTAGGACATTTATCCCTTGAAGGATCTCAATTAAATCTTGTCAATGCAATTCGGATGTTTGAATGAGATCATATAGTGTCATTTTGACAGGAGATTGGTGAAGTTGTTTGATCATGGTGCGATGGGAAACTCCATCAAAGATGAGATAGGTAGGTCCACGAATGACCACTTTATGTGGTGGTGCGATCGGGATGGCAGAAGGAGAAAGAGAGGCTGCAGGTGTGCTTTCTTTAGCTTTTCCATTATTTTTCTGACCTTGAGTAGCAATGTTAATCATGTTGATCTTGTGAATACGAGACGAGGAAGATGGCGGGGATAAGTCATTGTTCTTGAGAGGTGGGGTTGCAATGATGATAGATTTTACCGAGGCGAGGATAGGTGGTATAGGAGAAGGGATCAAAGATAAGGGCTTCTCTCTCTATAAATTGTCTTTCTTAGGCTGTCTATCCGAGATAGGTGACTGGCGAAGGATGGCTTTCAAAGCTTTGCATCCTTCTACATCGTGTCCTGCCATGCCAAAATGTTTCACACAGAATTTCGTTCCGGAATAGAGTTGCTTCTATCCTTTCATTCTCTTGAGAAACAGATAAGGGTTAGGGCTAGGAGGAATACCTGTTGAGTGTTGGGAAGGTGTGCACGTACCGTAGAGAGATCAGATCGATTGTGAAGAACTCCTTTTTGTCTGGGAAGGACTACCTGTAAGTAAGAATACAAGACCACCAGATCTTAGTTAGACAATAAGTGAGGGAACTACCTTGGGCCCAGGAAATATTAGACTTCCTTTCGAAGGTGGTCAGTTCCCCTTTTAATACGAATTAATGCAAATGATAATAAAGAAGCTATTGCGAAATCATGATTTAGGTACCTTGTTAAAAAGCAATAGAGACTAAACTACCAATAATAAAATGTCATGATGTTTGTTTGGTCACCGGTTATTGATGCATTCAGATCAAGTTACAAGGATAGACCCAGCTGGATATGAGATTGTTTGGGGGTAAATAAGGGAAAGGTTGGTTTTGGTATAAGTCACAGTGACCGATGCCGGTCACTGGATAACCGACTACGGTTATAACACCGATACTGGTAGAAGATAACCGATATCGGTAGGGGTAGTGATTTAGGGGTTTCGAATGGAAGTCAGTTGTAAGGTGGTTATGGTGTTTATAGGGTTAATAAATGATTAGGGGGTAGTAGGGTGATGGAGAAAACTCAGAGAGTGAGAAAACTGTCTTTGGGGCAATATCGGGGTTGATGAATGAAAGTTAGGTGCAGAGTGTTGCCGGGTGGTAGATCTAGGAGTGAGCTTATAATTATTATGAATTAAAAGTTCAAGAAATGGTGTTTAGAAACATACAAGATACTACTTACTAGTTCCTGACGAAGATACAGGTCCAAGGAATGTGGTGGTGATAGTAAGACTTAGTTGGGATGATCCGATATTGGAAAGCGAGCTGATGAAGCTATCCTAAGTCTTTCCCGATGCTTGGACGAGTGTGACTGTGATCTAGTTGCTCAGTTACAGTCTTGGAGTAGATCCTCTTCTCTGCAACCTCTTCTACTTGTTTCACTCTCTCTCTCCTACCAAATGAATTCCAGATCCTTTGTTTTGGTGGGTGTTGTACACTCAAAATCCCCCCGCTCTGAAGAGGGTGAACTTTCAAAATTTCAAGTTTAAGTGTCTTTTCTGTCAAGCTAGTAGTAGGAGAAAAGTCATGAAATTGAAAAAATCTATGTTTTGGGTCATTTTGTATGTATTTCGGGCCTGTCGGACATTTTTGTCCCGTTTGTCCCAAGTTCAAAAGTGCGCTCTGTTCTCCGATCGGCGAAATCCCGAACCACGTACTGTGGAACTTTTCGTCCCAAATGTCCCAAGTTCAAAAGTGCACTCTGTTCCCCGATCGGCCGAAATCCCCGAACCGCGTACTTCACTCTTTTATGTTCCAAGTGTCCCAAACTTTCCGTGCGAGCTGTTCCATTTTCGGCCGAACCGCCCGAACCGCGTACTCCGGAACTTTTCGTCCCAAATGTCCCAAGTTCAAACGGGCCTTTTGTTCCATTTTCGGCTGAAACACCCGAACCGCGTACTTCGCTCTTTCATGTCCCAAATGTCCCAAGTCAAAAAGTGCAAGTTGTTCCATTTTCGGCCGAAACACCCGAACCGCGTACTTCGCTCTTTCATGTCCCAAATGTCCCAAGTCAAAAAGTGCAAGTTGTTCCATTTTTGGCGAAGCACCGAACTACGTACTTTGGCGTTTTGTCCCAAATGTCCCAAAATGCATTTGTGCGTCTTCTCCTTGTTTCGCCCGAATCGGCTGAGCCGCGTGTTTCGCGCATTCACGTCTCACATGTCCCAAATGAACCAAATGCCATCCATACTTAGTTTTTCCCGCTCTACCCGAATATGTTGTTTTTCAAACTAAATATGAATTTAAGTTGCGGCTCTGATACTATCAATCTGAAGACCAAATTCCAAGGACAACGGGTAGAAGGATGAAGTTTTCAAGACACTGGTCATCTCTGTTTTCAAAGACATACGCTGTCATCTTTAGAATGAGACTTCTGAGACATAGCTGAGGCGTCAAAAGAGTTTCAGGAAGCGGATTCTGAAGTCAGTGGGTCCCTCAAGTGGATGGCCACTGTCTTCTTCTCCTTATTCTTTTCTCTTCTTCCATTTCTTTTGCCATTTTCTTTGTACGGGTTGAGAGTCTGCGATAGGCGTTCTTTAAGCTGTTCTTGGTTAAAGAAAGCGGTTACGAAAAGAGTAACTGATTTGTAAGTTATATAATGGCCTTCTTCACGCCATTGAAAAAAAACGAAGAACTTGGCATATTTTACGAAAGTGTAAATAGATTACAAAGAAATCAATACAGAAGGACTTTTCCATTCTTTGTCTATCTGATCTCTGTTATTCCTAAGCTTTCGTTTATTTTCTTTGTGAAGATCATTTGTCTCAAGTTCGTTAGTCTTACCGATTGCATACTCTTCGACTTTGCAAACTCGGTGATCTTGTATAACCAAGAAGGAACTTTGTGTCCTTGATTAATGAATCTGTGTTATGTTAAGAAACTTTGTGTTCTAGCGAGATGTTATTTGAGAACTTTGTGTCTTTAAATTCCATCTTATTTATTCAATACAAATGATCTTGTTTCAATTCACTGTGACTTTCGCATACATAAAGAATTACTCTGATATCTATAATTCTGCATGTTGCCTTTCTGCTTTTTCCCGTACTCTCATTTCCTCAGTCCTTTTGTAATTGATGATCTTCATAGAAAAACTTTCATGATATCCAAGTTTAACCAACAAATCATGTCTTGTACATTTGTAAATAAGTTCATTTCGAATAAGGAACCTCTCCCATTAAAGAGGAGGGACTTCTTGTCCCATTGTTGCTCTTCTTAAAAGTCCTATCGATGACCAACAGTTTTTTGGCGACTCAGTGGGGAAAATCATATTCAGTTCTGTTATTTTTCGATCATCTTTTAATGGCGAATCGCGTTTTACTCGAGGGAGAAGGGCCCTTGGTATTGAAGATTCTCGGTTCAGATTTTGGAGCAGCGAGGTTTTCCTTTCCCTTGACAAGAGATAGAAGAACTCGTTCGACAAGCACTCCACTGTTCAAGATAGAAGTCCTACGAGTGGTATTCCTTGAGCAGCTAGCCTAATCTGCGAGCTTTGATTCTTCTTTGGTGTTGCGGTTCCTCTCCAAGCGTTTTTCCAAGAATGGCGGCACCATTGCCTGGGGCCATCGTGTCGGGCCCCTTGCTCTTCCTCAACCTTTGCATGAGTTACCTAGAGGTAAGCAGGAATAACTTCCCCAAATTCAAAGGTGATGGCAGAGTGCATCCTAATGAACACATCGTGAGCCTTCATTGTTGCATGTGGAGTTCACGGGAGTCGAACATGAAGACGTCTCGTAAGGCTCATTCGTTGAGGCGTTACAAGATAATGCTCTTGATTGGTTCTACCACCTTCCGGTGGCGCTATCACCAAGCCCAGGGCCTGAGAACTCAGTTTGAAAACCGTTTCAAACCAGCAGAAGATGTGCATGCCTTGCTTGCCCAAATTTCTCAGATAAAGAAAGATTCATCAGAACCCATGAGAGAATTTGTGGCCCGGTTCAACAAATTGATCAATAAAATTCCGTAGCCTACCCGACCTGTTGATCAAATTCAAAAATGTTTCTTCCTAAATGCTCAATTGCCCAAAGTTAGTTATGCACTAAGAAGGGCTAATCTCGCAACATTGGTCGAGGATCAAACTCTCGTTGTTAGTATCGAGGATGACTTGATCATGTCAGGGAAGTTGAGAAGAGACCCTCCCAAATCTAAGTCTGCTGCTTCTTCTTCTTCCACCCCTGGACCTATCCTGATCCATTAGTTCAAAACTTGCGAATGATCTCATTGCTATAAAGAAACAATTAGCTCAGCATGCTCCTTATGCAGATGTTCCAAGGAGAAATTTTCAGCCCAGAAATCATTTACCTGCTTCTCAAACAAGATTAGCACTTGAAGGACCTCCTGTTAAAGTCCCTATCAATGCAACCTGCGAGGTGGAAGAACCAGATGACATGATGAAGATAACGAAGCTTGTGAAGAGTTTGCGAGAGAATTTGATGATGAAGCAGATGAACTTGAGGGATCTCGAGTCAATTTCTTCACCACTGAGGGCATTGATGATGGAGATGACTATGATGAAGTAGTAGCGGACATGAACAGTGAATCATTCGTTGTCATGACTCGAGAGAAGACAAGTCGGAAGGAGAAAGTGACACAGCCTATCAAGAAATCTAAGGAGCAGTTGAAAACTATTCCTGTGATTGCAAAAAGAGGATCTCCTATCCCTACCTCGTCTACACCAAAGGTGAGTCCTATCAATCCTGCCACCAAAGTTGCTTCTTCTTTTCTCCTAAAGTTGATAAGCCTAGAGTACCGAATGATGATGGCCCGTCCACTTCTGGGTCTTTTGATATTATTGATCATCTGAAAAAGACTAAGGTTCAAATCTCAGAGGCCGAGTATTATCAAACCCATCCCAAAGCTTTTGCCAAGATGATTCAATTTGTTAATTCCCATTCCAAAACCACCTCTAAAGGCCTTTTACCTACTCCTCCTTCTGCACCACAGCCTAGTCTGGTAGCTGCTGTCACTTCGCCTATTGACAAAATCAAGCCTTTTTATGTAACACTTCTTATAGCTAGTCATAGGCTGAGTAATTGTGTCATAGATTCCGGAGCTTCAGATAATGTGATGCCTGCTAAAGTGGCTCATGCTTTAGGCCTAACTCTCACGCGCACTTATGGATCCTGTTACTCTATGGAGAGTAAGGAAGTGCCCCTGGTCGGGAGAATTAAAGATGCACAAGTAGCTTTTGCGTTGCTTTACCCGAGAAGAAAGTGTTGGCTACCATCTTAGTGGCAAATATTCCCCCTTCATACGGGATGTTGCTGAGTAGGAACTTCTACAAAGACATGGGTGGGGAAATCCAAATGGAGTGGTCACATGCACTCGTGACTGTCAATGGACAAATGAAGAAGTTGCTTGCTGAGAAGCAGTCTGAGTATATTGTGCAAAAAACGGATGATCCTAGAGCACAAATACTCTACGAGGATATGGGGCATGGTAACTACATGATTATGTCCCCTGATGAAATCCGACCCCCCAAAGTGTCTCCTAAAGATCCTAATGGGGTTTGGATTTTAGAGTTTGATGGAAGTTGTTCCTCAGCTGGTTGGAGCTGGTGTCCTGCTGGTGTCACCTGAAGGAAGCCTACACCCCTTTTCATTTAAGTTGTAGTTCGAGAATACTAATAACACAGCAGAGTATGAGGCTCTCATTCTCGGATTGCAAGTGGCAAAAGAACAAGGTGTAAAGAATCTTACGGCTCGTGTGATGATTCGAGTTGATAGTAAAGCAGGTCGAAACCTTTTTCAAGTGAAAAATGGAAGGTTGAAACATTACCGGAATCAGGTTTGGGATTCCATTGAATTCCTTGATGCTTTCTCTATCGAAGCAGTACCTAGGGAAAAGAACAGCAGGGCTGATTCACTAGTTGTCTCAGGGTCACTGCTGATCCCTCATCCTGATTTCTCTCAGGACAAGTTCACCATTGAGATGGTCCATCGGCCCAGTGTACCTGATAACACCAATAACTGGCAGGTTTTCAATGATGATCAACATTTTCTTTCCTTCCTGGAACTCAAGGGTAATTTCGAACAACTGTATTTTGAGGGAAGTGACAACCTACCTCGTGAGAATGTGCCCTTTGACCAAGCAGTCGCCCAAGGGGAGAAACAGATCAAGATGGATGCATCAATCTCAAGGGGAATAAGATTCCTAAAGGATTGGTAAGCTTAGAGGAACTGTTTGACAAACATGACAGGTATGTGAAGTCTAGGGCTTCTACCGGACCTCAACAATCAGCTGAGTGTGAAAAAATCAATATTGGGAGTCCTAATGACCCTAAGCTGGTGAACATTGGAAAATGCTGCACAGCGGATGAGAGGAAGAAAGCAATTGATCTTTTAAAAAGGTATAAGGATGTTCTTGCTTATTCTTATGAGGATCTAAAAGCCTTCAGGCCAAAAGATATGCAGCATTCTATTCCTCTTAAGCCCGGAATTAAGCCTTTCAAGCAGAAACAGAGGCAATACAATCCCAAAATAGCTGACACAATCTTTCAGGAAATTCAGAAGTTGTTGAAGGCTAAAATCATCTTTCCCATTCACCATTCAACATGGATTGCAAATATTGTGCCTGTTAGGAAGAAGAATGGTGAGATCCGCATCTGTGTTGATTTCAGGAACCTGAATCAGGTGTCTTTGAAAGATAATTATCCTTTTCCTATGATGGATCAGGTCTGCAAGCGATTCTGAGGGTCTGAAATGTTATCCATGCTCGATGGATTCTCGGGATACAATCAGGTAGAGGTTGATAGTGCAGATCAACACAAGACAGCTTTCACTACTCCTTGGGGCACCTTTGCTTAAAAGAGGATGCCTTTTGGGCTCATTAACACTGGTGCCACTTTTCAGAGAGCCATGGATCTGGCTTTTGGAAGCTTGAAAGGGAAGTGTATTGTCATATATCTTGATGACCTGACAGTGTTTTCCAAGACAAGAGCGGATCATTTTGATCACCTAGAGAGCACGATTCTTTGAGATGCGGGGAGCATGGGATCTCTCTGAACCCTAAAAAATCTGTCTTTTGTGTCACTGAGGGAAAGTTATTAGGGCACATCGTTTCCAAGGATGGTATAAGATTGATCTGAATGAGTTCAAGCCATCCAACAAATTCCTCTCCCAACCAGCAAAAAGGGCGTGCACTCCTTCTTTGGTAAGATAAATTTCTTGAGAAGATTCATCCCTAATTTTGCAGAGTTAACTTTGAATATTTCTCAGATGATGAAAGGGAAGCAAACATTTGGTTGGTCTTCTGAAGGAAAGGAATTCTTTGAAGGTATCAAGAAAGCTATTGCTAGAACTCTGTTTTAGCTTTGTCTAATTTCAGTAAAGATTTCATCATCTATTGCTATGCTACAGATAATACCTTGGCTGCTGTGTTAACTCAAGAAGACTCTAATGAGCATGAGCTACCAATCGCGTTCATGAGCTATATTATGAAAGATCACGAGTTGAAATACACCATGATGGAGAAACATGCTTTTGCAGTGGTTAAAGCTGTCAAGCAGTTTCGCTTTTACATCCTCAACTCTCATTCCATGGTATTGGTCCCGGATACAACTGTTAAGTCAATTCTCACACAACAAGAATTTGGATCTAAGAGAGGGAAGCCGGGTGCTAAGGTCAAGAGTATGACATTGAAATCAAGCCGACCAAGCTGGTTCGTGGAAAAGGTCTTTGTGAGCTCATTGCTTTGAAGGAGCAAACATGAGTTTGGAGGAGAAAGTTGACCTTCCTCTTTATTCTGTTCCTTAGTTCGGTTGATGAATGGTATCTTTGACATCGCCCATTTTCTCACCTATGGGAATGCCCCTCTCATTTAACGCCAAAGAAAAGAGAATTTATTAAATTGAGGTCGAGTGTAATATGTATTATGGGAAAATGCTTTGTTCAAGCATGGGTTAGATGGGAGATTTTTGAAGTGTGTGGACAAGGAACAGCAGAGAAAGTTGCTCTCATCTTTTCACGATCAGGCATGTGGAGGGCACTATTCATCAATGATTCTGACTCATAAGATACTCGTGGAGGATACTACTGGCCTTCCTTGTTCAGAGATGCATCCAAGTGGGTGGATAAATGTGAGGCTTGTCAGACCTTTGTGGGAAGACCTAAATTGGCTTCTTTGCCTCTCAAGCCAGTTGTGATTGAGGAACCATTTCAACAGTGGGGTTTGGACTTCATTGGTACACTTAATCCTGCTTCTAGTGCTGGTCACACTCATGTACTAACTGCCACGGACTACTTCACCAAATGGGTGGAAGCTATTCCAGTCAAGAGCACTACTTCTGAAGTGGTATGCAGCTTCATCAAAGAGAACATCTTGGTAAGGTATGGTGTACCTAACAAGATTGTAACAGATAATGCCTCGAGTTTCTCTTCTACTGAGATAATGGACTTCTGCTATGGGTATGGCATTTCTTTGGCTCACTCTTCAGATTACTACCCTCAGGGAAATGGGCAAGCTGAATCCACTAACAAAAATTTGGTGACTATTATAAGAAAATTAGTAAATGAGTCTCAACGAAACTGGCACAAGAAGCTCTATGATGCTCTTTGGGCAGACAGGATTACACCAAAGAGAGCTATTGGAACGTCTCCTTTTCAAGTGGTGTATGGAGTTGAAGCTCAATTGCCAGTGACAGTGGAACTCCCAGCCTTGCACCTAATGAAGGCCATTGAGGATACTAGTTTCAAAGATGCTTTGGATAAGAGAATTATGTACCTGCACAAACTGAATGAGGATAGATTGGAGGTTGCTAATCGGATATCTGTTCACCAGCAGAAGGTAAAGGTCCTGTTTGACAAGAAAGCTAGGTTCGGAGATTTCCAAGTTGGAGACACCATGCTGTTATGGGACAAAAGACATGAACCTCGTGGCAGCCATGGAAAGTTTGATTCCCTGTGGCTCGAACCCTTCAAGATCAGGCACTTTGCTGGTGAGAATTCTTTCTATCTTGATTACATGGATGGTTCTTCTCTACCACTTCCTTACAGTGGGCAGTATCTCAAGTTGTTCAAATCCTAGGTGATTAGGAAGTCCCTTGTATATTCTGTACAGCATTTTTGCTTGTCTTCCTTTTTGTTTTGGTGTGTTGTCCTCTGTATTGATCTGCTTTTTGACTCCGTTGCCCAATGGATAAGGTACTGGTCTGCTTCCCCTGAGTTTGTCTAAGTTCTTGCCTTGCCTCATTCCTTGAATTCATGTCAAGTCATCCCCAAAAGGAGCCAGTTGTTGTACACTCAAAATTCCCCCTGCTCTGAAGAGGGTGAACTTTCGAAATTTCGAGTTTAAGTGTCTTTTCTGTCAAGTTAGTAGTAGGAGAAAAGTCACGAAATTGAAAAAATCTATGTTTTGGGTCATTTTGTATGTATTTCGGGCCTGTCGGACATTTTTGTCCCCCCTGTCCCAAGTTCAAAAGTGCGTTATGTTCTCCGATCCGAAAGTTGAATCTTTGACCGCGTACTCGGAACTTTTCGTCCCAAATGTCCCAAGTTCAAAAGTGCGCTCTGTTCCCGATCGGCGAAATCCCGAACCGCGCACTTCACTCTTTTATGTTCCAAGTGTCCCAAACTTTCCGTGCGAGCTGTTCCATTTTCGGCCGAACCGCCCGAACCGCATACTCCGGAACTTTTCGTCCCAAATGTCCCAAGTTCAAACGGGCCTTTTGTTCCATTTTCGGCCGAAACACCCGAACCGCGTACTTCACTCTTTCATGTCCCAAATGTCCCAAGTCAAAAAGTGCAAGTTGTTCCATTTTCGGCCGAAACACCCGAACCGCGTACTTCACTCTTTCATGTCCCAAATGTCCCAAGTCAAAAAGTGCAAGTTGTTCCATTTTCGGCCGAAGCACCCGAACCACGTACTTCGCACGCGTTTTCGTCCCAAATGTCCCAAAATGCATTTGTGCGTCTTCTCCTTGTTTCGCCCGAATCGGCCGAGCCGCGTGTTTCGCGCATTCGCGTCTCACATGTCCCAAACGAACCAAATGCCATCCATACTTAGTTTTTCCCGCTCTACCCGAATATGCTGTTTTTCAAACTAAATATGAATTTAAGTTGCGGCTCACGATACTATCAATCGAAGACCAAATTCCAAGGACAAGGGCGTAGAAGGATGAAGTTTTCAAGACACTTTGGTCATCTCTTTTCAAAGACATACGTTGTCATCTTTAGAATGAGACTTCGAGACATAGGCGAGGCGTCAAAAGAGTTTCGGGCGGCGGATTACGAAGTAAGTGGGTCCCTCAAGTGGTGGCCACTGTCTTCTTCTCCTCATTCTTTTCTCTTCTTCCATTTCTTTTTGCTGTTTTCTTTGTAATGGGTTGAGGTCTGCGATAGGCGTTCTTTAAGCTGTTCTTGGTTAAAGAAATGGTTATGAAAAGTAAGCTGATTTGTAAGTTATATAATGGCCTTCTTCACGCCATTCAAAAAAAGAAGAACTTGGCATATTTTCTGAAAGTGTAAATAGATTACAAAGAAATCAATACAAAAGGACTTTTCCATTCTTTGTCTATCTGATCTCTGTTATTCCTAAGCTTTCGTTTATTTTCTTTGTGAAGATCATTTGTCTCAAGTTCGTTAGTCTTACCGATTGCATACTCTTCGACTTTGCAAACTCGGTGATCTTGTATAACCAAGAAGGAACTTTGTGTCCTTGATTAATGAATCGTGTTATGTTAAGAAAATTTGTGTTCTAGCGATGTTATTTGAGAACTTTGTGTCTTTAAATTCCATCTTATTTATTCAATACAAATGATCTTGTTTCAATTCTTTGTGACTTTCACATACATAAAGAATTACTCGATATCTATAATTCTACATGTTGCCTTTCTACTTTTCCGTACTCTCATTTCCTCAGTCCTTTTGTAATTGATGATCTTCAGAGAATAAACTTTCGTGATATCCAAGTTTAACCAACAAATCATGTCTTGTACATTTGTAAATAAGTTCATTTTGAATAAGGGAACCTCTCCCATTAAAGAGGAGGGACTTCTTGTCCCGATCGATTGCTTTTCTTAAAAGTCCTATCGACGACCAACGGTTGGGGAGGTCATTTATAGGAACCGATGGCGGTTACGTAACCGACGGTGGTCGAGTAGGAACCGATGTCGGTTAGGTCAAAGTGGCTATTTTTAGTAAAATAGTCATCTTTCCCTCCTTTTCTCCGAGGGATCAGTTGTGGGCTTGGTCAAGTCATTATTAGGCTCATTTTGGTGTGGGTGAGGGGTGATGAGTCATGGGTGTGGGTCTGGACCAAGTCATAGGTCTTAATTAGGTTGGTTTAGGGTTAGGGCTAGGTCACGGTGAGGTGGTGAGATGAGGTGGCGGGTTTGGAGATGTGGATTTATTAATTATAAGGTAATTAATAAATCATTAGGTGTGTAAGGTTTAGGTGGTGAGGTAGGGTTAGGTTGCGGGACGAGATACGGGGTACAGGGAGTCGTAAGACCCAAATTTGGTGTCTACAGTTAGATCATGGATTATTATTGATCCGGATTCATTATTATGCATGATGATTATTAGATACATTTCTATATGTGGATGATGATATATGATTTGATATGGATATGTGATGGATGTTAGTTGGCCATATGATTTTGGATATTATGAATAGATCTAGAAAATGAATATTTTATGATAATCTTGATATAGTTGATTAATTTAAACTTAAAATGATAATGTTGATTTCTTGATATTGTTGTGATTCACATGTTTAGATGATCTTGAAATATTGTTTATATCGTTTTGGATTTTCTGATATGTCCACGAGGCCGAAGGAGGTATTTTTGTTTTGTAGTTCAAAATATCACAACAATGTCGAGGGCTGGAGACTAACCATATTGAAATTTGGGTGAATTCAACAAGGTCACTATGGCAACTATTTTTGTGTGTGTGTTGCTTTATGTTAGCGATTCCCATGGGGGTGAATTACCTTTGAATGTGACAATGGTTTGTGTAAATTATTATGTGGTTTCTTTATTAATGTTGCATGCATTTAGTTTGTGATGTGTTACCCCTTTTAATAATTATTTTATGTTGTGTTAATGTTGTAAATAATCATGTGTTAAGATAAATAAATCAATATGTCATAAGAATGTAATTAATGAAGTTGTTGATCTTAAATGTAATGTTGTAAGAGTGTGTAAGAAATGTTGTAAGAAATGTGTAAGAAGGTGTAAGAGATATGTAAGAGAATGTAAGATAGATTTTGGAGTGTGAAACACTTCATCCTTTTGGGAAATTCGAATTTGTCCTTGGAGGCTTTATTTGGAGGCTTGTGGGACAAGTTAAACTTGTCCCACACCTCTTAAAATTATTCACCAACCATACCTATGGTTTGGAGGTTAAATTTAGGCCTTTTAATGCATTTTGAAATGACTATTTGTAAGTTTTAATTTCACTTCTCTTACATGGTTTAAATTTAGTCCTTTTGGGGTATTGGTTATTTTAGAGTGTGTAAGTTAATTTTTCATTTTATTTATTATGTTTAGGTGAATGATGTTGATTTTGTTCTTGGGGTTGAGGAAGAATGATGTGGCATCCCATATGGATCCACATAATCCTCTTCTCTTCCCTCTCATTTAAAATTTGAATCCCTTACTTGTTTTTGGAATTCATTTGCACGGTGAATTTCTTGCTGATTCTGGTGTGTTGATGATTTTGGACTGCATTTTGGATTTTGGGAAGCTTGTTGATCTTGGAACAAACTCCATTATGGAGAGGTAGGAACTTGATCCTTTTTAAAATGCTTCTTTTTCTTGCATGCTTGAATTGAAATGGTGATTGTTGTTATGTGTGTGTTGGTTGGTTGGGTAGACTACTTAGGACATGGTGTAGGAGAAGGCTATGGGGATTTCAAATGGGGGCATAAGGGGATGCAAATGACATCAATTTAATTATGGGAGGAGTTTGGGATAGGGATCCACCATGGAAAAGAAATAGCTTGCATTTATTACTCTTGGGGCATAAGGGAGAAAATTGGGGGCATAAGGTGGGGTTGAGGCATAAGGTTTATGGGATATGGTATTGATATTGGTGGTATTATTTTGGTGGATACCCAATTCCTAATTGGGAGGCATAAGTAGCTTCCCCATAGATCCTTGCTCTTGTTGGATTTCTTGGAAGAAGCCTTAGTTTTGTTTGCATATATATAATGTAGTGGTGAACCTACATTCTTCATGAACTGTGTTGTTTAAATGTAAAAAGGTTGCTTGTACATTTTGTGGAATCCTTGTTGCCATGAGTTGAATCTCATCTCTTAATGTAATATGGTTGGGGCTCGGGGGCCAATGAGGAAGGATGACTTCTCCCTTCTCATTGGATGTCTTGGTTGGGTGGAGAGTGTTGCCTTTCCCCCTTCCTTATTGTGATCAAGATGAAAAGATGAAGAAATGGAGCATGTTGCTATTTTGAAGCCAAGAAATGTGTAGTTTGATAGTCCCTTCTTGTGAGCAAGTTCATTGTAATCCTTCCCACTTTGGAGTGGATGAATTGTTTAGAAAATTGTAATGTGAATATATTTGTATTGACAATGGAAGATTGAAATTGGAATGTGAAATGTAAAGGAGTTATATGCTACCATTTCTTTTGAAAAAGGATGTTGTATATTTTGTAAGTTGCATTTTGTATTTAGAAATCAAATGGAAAGGAGAAAATTGTAAAGTTGTATTGGAAATGAATAAAGGATTGCATTAGTTCTCAAAATTGTATGGTGTATTGGATTTGAATTGTTGTTAAAGAATGAGATTTCTATTTATAAAGGAAGAATGCGTGTGAAGAAAAGACAATGTGTTATTCCTTTTAAAATGTATATTAGAATTGAAATAGAACTGAAATTTAACTTGGAATTGAATGGTTGATTTAAAAAGAAAATGTATTAGACTAGTTTAGAAACTATATACACATTTAAATGATAAAATTGATATTCAAATTTAGAAGAAACAGATCTATGCTATAAATGTTATACTAGCAATTAGTTTTTAATAAAAATGTACAATTCAGACTTGCACTTAATAATCAACTTAAAAATGTTATGGATTAGCATGCTAAGACACTAAGGAATTCAATTTGACAAAGAAAACTCAAGAAAACAACTTCACCATAGCTAATTCGAATACAATTCCTTTAACAATCATTTTTCTGTCATTTGATGGAAAAATAATACTTTTAAATCAATTGAAAAAATTAACTTCCTGAAAATACTCTGACCCTCCCTAGATCAATTCTCCATGTCTTTTTGACATGTTGAGTGAAGGAGGGAACCAAATTTAATCAAATTGAAAAGTTGAAAATTGCTAGTTTGACAATTAAGAGCCTGTAGATCTATTTTCCAAAATTTACCTTCCAAATTTAATCAAAATTAAATTTTATGGTTGATGTGCAAAGAGGCCATCAATATCTTTCCGAAAAGTCCTTGTTTTCCCAAAACTAAGCTTCCTAGCTCAAGTTATGGCCATTTGAAGTTTTACTTCAATTTGTCAAAAAATTAAAATAAATCTAAGTGTTAACTTCAATTTTTACTTTAGAAAAATTTCCACAAAAGTCTATAGCCCCGCCATCCCTCAACCAATCGATACTTGCCACATGGCACCTCGGAGGCGGACCAAAATTTTAAACTTATCCTTTTGAAAATTTTACCTAGGAATATTTTCCCTTTTTCCGCATCCTTGTCAGCCCGTAGCCAATCACATGCTGACACGTGGCACGGCGGAGGGGAGGACCCATTTTGAACTTAACCCCTTTAATTTCTAGACTTTGAATTTTTTTCAAGTTTTTCATGCATCCAAGCCAACCCTCACGCCAATCCCATTCTCTTCGACACATGGCTAGATGAATGCGAGGGAGAATTTTGAAAACTTAACTTATAATTCTTCTTTTGGAAAAATGTTCCTTTTGACTCTATGCCGCGCATGCCAATCTGGTTTAGAAAATCTTGCTTTTTAGACAATGTAGACCCATGTGATCTTTTAAGGTTCAAAACCCTATTTGGCTCAACCCCTTGGATTTCTTTGGTGCCCAATCCTTGAGCCACACCTAACTTTGGGGATTGTAACATGTGGCACTCTTTTGCAATTTTTGCGCAGAGGCGTGTGTGAAATTTCTCCCTTGAGCTTTTAATCCCAAATCTTCTGCCCCCCCATCCATTTTCCTCGCACCAATCCAAGAGAAACACGTGTCTCCCAGGGAGCCAGGTGAGTAAATTTTTTTTGCACTTTTTCACCTAAAAAGGAAAACGCCAAGTCCCTCCCTTGTGACCCGTTGACCCGCATGGGGGAAATTTCCCCCTGCATGACTGCGGACTATTCTAGGGAAAATTTCTCCCTAAAAAGTCTGCTTGCCCATAACTTGGAAATTATAGGGAGTTATGAGGACTTCTTTATATCACCAGAAAGGTGAGAAAATTTCCTATCCGATGGAAATGGTTTAGGGAAATTTTGGAAGCATTAAGTATGAGAAAAATCTTGTTAAAACTCTAAGGCTGCTAGAGATGGGCATGGAGGTAAATTACTCCCTGAATCTAACTAAAACATTTAACCCTAAATTTTGAACCTTGTGAACTCATTATTAGTTAATGAAGGGAAAATATATTATAGTACATTGGTCTTGTTCTGGAACCTATTAGTGAAAAATGATCTCTTGCAACCTGGTTATAGACACTTCAAACAAAAATAAAAATAAAAAAAATATCCCATAATTTTTCTAGCTAACCCTAGGTTGTTTCTTGGGTCTCATGTGGTTGTTTAAATGGGCACTACAGTTTGGTATTAGAGCAATGGTTCTAAATATTGGACCATTGGGCACAGGAGAAAACTTGAGACATGAAAACTTAAACCTAGTACACTTGTAAATCTAGAAAAGATCTTAGCTAGAATTTTTATGTTTTAGTAAACATGGAAGTTGTATAAACTTAGAAAAATGAACTAACTCTCACTTTGGTCTATGCAGGAGGCTCAGACGAAGTGAGAGGAACCTTCGTAGAGACTCAGACTCACCACCACCACCACCACCACCGGATCAAGGTGTGGCAGCCATTCTACCTCAAATTCTATAGACCCTTCAGGATGTCAATGTCCAGCTCTATGCGGAGGATTAGGAGGAGGACATGCAGCTAGTCATGATAGAGCTCCTTCTATCGAGGGTCAGGTATCTCCTTGACTTAGCGAGGAGCATAGAGGAGAGAACTCCCATGCAAAGTTAGTCGAGTAGAGTCACCACCTAGGAGACAAGGTGACAAAGTTCCAGAGCATAGAGAGAGGTCTCAGAGCCCTAGGCTTAGGGATGAGCGTGTAGAGAGACCTAGAGGCCGACAGACCACAACAAGTTGCGGATCACATCAGGGAGATCCTGAAGCTTTGGCCCTCACATTACTCGGGTGATATGGGTGGATTCCAGGTAGAGGCCTGGCTAGTGATCTTGAGTGGTTGCTTCAAGCTTTGTCCTTGTTCTAGCAACATGAAAGCTCATGTTGTGATCCATCTACTGAGGGATGGAGCAAGAGTGTGGTGGAGGACAGAGGAGCAGAAGCTCCATGTAGATTTAGAGATAGTGACCTAGGAGCTATTTGAGGAGAGATTTAGGAGTAGGTATTTATCATGGAGGTTCATCTAGCAGAGGATTGATGAGTTCCATGACCTCTGATAGGCTTCTCTTTTTATAGTAGAGTATGAGAGTAGATTTTAGATCTACTCCAGTATGTAGAGTATATGTAGGATGAGTAGGTGTAGATTCATAGGTTCATCTGGGGCCTAAATTTAGATATCGGAGGTGTAGTGTGGATCCACTATCCGCAGACATTAGTAGAGGCCGTCGAGAAGGCATGTATTGCAAAGGAGACTTAGGGTAAGATCCAACATGCTAGAGACTGAGTTCGGGCCCACATTTAATAGATGTAGGATGGTAGATCGAGAGGTTCATTACCTCTTCTCTTGTGTGGTAAGGGTACAAAACATAGTCATCCTTTAGGCCACATAGTAGTAGCAGTATTCACGCCCACCTCATAGACCTTCATAGAGAGCTAATGCACAGAGAGGTTGGAGTATGGGGCCTCCTCCTAGGGGACCCATCAGGACACAGGGTGGACCTAGAGCTCAGTCAGTGGGAGCTCGCCAACAGAGACCTCAATAGACCATAGCTAGATCATCGGGATCCACACCACAGTCTTCAGGGCACCTACTAGAGGTGCTTCTCCTTAGAGAGGATCAAGTGGTTGCTTTGGATGTGGATTTGTGGGACATTTTTAGAGAAATTTCCCTCATAACCCTAACAAGGGTAAGGCACAGATTTTAGAGCCGACTATTGGTGACATAGGATACAACCATAGGATTTATGTAGTAGTTGAGAACCGCCAGGAAGAGCACCAAAGCACAGTCATTGAGACCATAGGTAGCATTGGTGGCATCCCTACCTCTGTATTATTTGATTCTGGTTCTCCGATTCTTTCATTGCACCATATTTAGTAGAGCGATGTAGGCTAGTGGTAATTAGGAAAGGTCTTAGTTGGGATATTGAGATGGCTTGGAGCAAAATCTCTATAGACTCCTTAGTTAAGGAGTGTGTTGTAGATTTGGGACCTTTCACCACTACCTCAAATCTCTGTATTCTTCCTTTGGGCTTGTATGGAGTCATTTTGGGTATGGATTGGTTATCTGCACATAGGGCTAGGATGGATTGTTACCACAAGACTATAGCTTGTGTAGATGATTTGGGAGTTAAGTCGATGATCTCGGGGGTCAGGAGACCTGTTTATATTTGCACCATCTCTGCTATGTAGCTTAAGCGGTGTGTGCGATAGGGTTTTAGATGTATGTTGTTACAGTCAGTGACAGATCAGAGGATGGGTCTAGTGGACCATCGCTAGATGATCATCCCATCTTGAGAGAGTTTTTTGATGTCTTTCTAGGGGAGCTACCGGGGTTACCACCCCCACGTGAGATTTATTTTCATATAGATCTAGTTCTGGAGTAGATCCTATCTCACGGGCACCTTATCGGATGACCACCCCGAGCTCTGTGAGCTCAAGTTGTAGCTTGAGGGCCTTTTGGAGAAGGGCCTTATCCATCCTAGTGTATCCCCTTGGGGTGCACCGGTGATCTTTGTGAAGAAGAAGGATGGATCCTTGTGGTTGTGTATTGATTACCATCAGTTGAACAAGGTAACGATCAAGAATCGTTATCCTCTTCCTCGCATTGATGACTTGTTCGATCAGATGAAGGGAGCCACAATTTTCTCTAAGATTGATCTTAAGTCAAGCTACCATTAGTTGAGGATTTTGGAGGTGGACATTCATAAGACTGCCTTCCACATGAGATATGGGCACTATGAGTTCATAGTGGTGCCTTTTGGTTTGACGAATGCCCTTGCAGTGTTTATGAGTTTGATGAATGGGGTATTCAGGACCTTCTTGGATCGCTTCATGCTCATCTTCCTTAATGACATTTTGATATACTCAAATACACATGAGGAGAATGAGGGGCACCTTCGCTAGGTTCTTCAGTGTCTTCATGAGCAGCAACTTTACGAGAACTTGGAGAAGTGTGCTTTCTTTCTAGACAGAGGTGCGTATTTGGGCCATATCATTTCTAGGGAAGGTATCATAATCGATCCTTCCAAGATTAGAGCCATTATGGATTGGCCAAAGCATGCACTATAGTGATTGAGGTGTGCAACTTCATGGGATTAGCAAAATACTACTGGAGGTTTGTTCAAGAATTCTCTCGGATTTCACACCCCATCACTTCCCTTTAGAGGAAAGGGAAGAATTTTGTTTGGTCAGATATATGTGAGTAGGCCTTTAGGACATTGAAGGAGTGCCTCACTACAACACCCATTCTTGTTGTGCCGGATCCACATGGCAAGTTCTTTGTTTACACAGATGCTTCATTAACAAGGACTTGGAGTTGTGTTGATGCAAGATGATAGGGTTGTAGATTTTGAGTTCCGTAAAACTCAAGGATGATGAGCTTAATTATCTAACCCATGATCTTGAGCTTGTGGCAATTATGCATGCATGCTTTGGTTAGATGGAGACATTTTCTCCTTGGATGGATATTCACACTAGGACTCGATCATTTGATTCTTTCGCCACCTCTTCACATAACCCAATCTCAACACTTGACAAAGTGGTGTTGGATGGAGTTTTTTTGAGTATGACATGGAGATAGAGCATGTGAAGGGGAAGGGAAGGTAAACTGGTAGTAGATGGAGACATGTGGCTATGGCCACTATAGTGAGCACAAATTTGTGGAGCAAGATTCTTTAGCAGCTTCCTCTTGACAGCTTCTACATTGTAGTATGAGCAGAGATCAAGTCACAGAGACCCCTTGAGGGGAAGTTTGATGGTTTTTCCTTAGATGTAGATGGTCTTCTTAGCGCAGAGGTTGGATATATGTTCCTAGAGATGGAGGCTTGACGTAGGACATCTTGGTAGAGGCTCATCATGCACCCTATTCAGCCCATCACGGGGTGAAGAAGATGCACGCCACCTTGCGACAGTTATACCATTGGAGAGGACTTTGTAGAGACATGGCCCAGTTTGTGTCACGGTGTTTGGAGTGCCAGAGAGTTAAGGCCGAGCATCAACATCAACTAGCAGGCCTTCTTTATCCTCATGCCATACCAGAATGGAAGTGGGACACCATTTCCATGGATTTCATTGTTGGGCTACCGATGTCGAGATATCACCACGATGCCATTATGGTCACAATTGATAAATTGACAAAAGTGGCTCACTTTTCTCTAGTGAAGACCACTTATATAGCTAGAGCAAGTGGCATGAGTATATTTGGATGATATTGTCAGGTTACATGGGATTCCGTGGAAGATCATTTGTGACCGCGATCCTTTGTACACTTCACATTTTTGGACTACCATGTAGTATGTCCTTGGGACGAGGATCAACTTCAGCACAACATATCACCTTGAGATAGATGGATAGACTAAGTGAGTGAATCAAATTTTAGAGGATATGCTCAGGATGTATGTGATGGATCAATAGTCTAAGTGGGAGGAGTACTTGTACTTAGTGGAGTTTGCCTATAATAATAGTTTTCAAAGTTCATAGGCATGGCTCCTTTTTAGGCTCTGTATGGTAGAGAGTGTAGGACACCTCTTAGCTAGGACAAGTTAGAGGACAGAGTATCTCTTGGACCTGCTCTTTTGTAGGACATGGAGCAATAGGTAGTGTTGATCAGGAAGAGATTGTTAGAGGTTCAAGACCTGTAGAAGAAGTATGCGGATCATCATAGGATTGATCGTAGTTTTGATGTGGGCATGAAGGTGTTCCTTTGTTTCAGGATGCATAAGATCCCTATCTGTTATGGAAAAGGTTCTAAGTTACCTCCTAGATTCATTGGTCCTTTTGAGATCTTGGAGAATATCGGCCCTTTGGCCTATTGTCTAGCATTTCCACCCAACTTGTCTCACGTACATGATGTGTTTCATATTTCATTTCTTAGGAGATATATTGAAGATATGACTCATGTACTAGAGTAGACATCATTGTAGGTGCAAGATAGGGGTAGGTGTGGCAGAACCCATCCATATCATAGATCGTAGGACCCTAGGCCTTCGAGGCAGAGATATTGATTAGGTATGGGTGCAAAGTGGGACAGAT
This sequence comes from Taxus wallichiana var. yunnanensis, assembly GCA_018340775.1. Classification (NCBI taxonomy): domain Eukaryota; kingdom Viridiplantae; phylum Streptophyta; class Pinopsida; order Cupressales; family Taxaceae; genus Taxus; species Taxus wallichiana. The sequence continues at coordinate 51,780,548 of CM031237.1, forward strand.
ATGATAAGACTGCAGCCACTTGGGAGGATGCCACAGTATTATGAGTGTAGTTTCACATTTATTCCAGTGACTTCCGAGAGGAATCGAGTCTAAGGGAGGTGGATGTAGTGCCCACTTCCCTTTATCACTTTTACATTGATCTTGATCTTGACACTTTGTTGATCTTATTATGGACACTATTATGTTTTGTTTTAGTATGATGGATAGATGTTAGATCATGGATTAAGTTATTATGCATGATGATTATTAGATACATTTCTATATGTGGATGATGATATACTATTTGACATGGATATGTGATGGACGTTTTTGCCATATGATTTTGGATATTATGAATAGATCTAGAAAATGAATATTTTATGACACTAATATAGTTGATTAATTTAAACTGAAAATGATAATGTTGATTTCTTGATGTTGTTTTGATTCACATGTTTAGATGATCTTGAAATATTGTTTATATCATTTTGGATGTTTGATATGGCCATGAGGCCGAAGGAGGTATTTGTGTTTTATAGGTAAAAATATCACAACAATGTCAGGGGACTGGAGACTAACCATATTGAAATTCTAGGTGAATTCAACAAGGTCACCATGGCAACTATTTTGTGTGTGTGTGTTGCTTTATGTTAGGGATTCCCATGGGGGGAATCACCTTTGAATGTGACCATGGGTTTGTGTAATTTATTATGTGGTTTCTTTATTAATGTTGCATGTATTTATTTTGTGATGTGTTACCCTTTCATTAATTATTTTATGTTGTGTTAATGTTGTAAATAATCATGTGTTAAGATAAATAAATCAATATGTCATAAGAATGTAATTAATGAAGTTGTTGATCTTAAATGTAATGTTGTAAGAGTGTGTAAGAAATGTTGTAAGAAATGTGTAAGAAGGTGTAAGAGATATGTAAGAGAATGTAAGATAGATTTTTGGAGTGTGAAACACTTCATCCTTTTGGGAAATTCGAATTTGTCCTTGGAGGCTTTATTTGGAGGCTTGTGGGACAAGTTAAACTTGTCTCACACCTCTTAAAATTATTCACCAACTATACCTATGGTTTTGAGGTTAAATTTAGGCCTTTTTAATGCATTTTGAAATGACTATTTGTAAGTTTTAATTGCACTTCTCTTACATGGTTTTAATTTAGTCCTTTTGGGGTATGGGTTATTTTAGAGTGTGTAAGTTAATTTGTCATTTTATTTATTATGTTTAGGTGAATGATGTTGATTTTGTTCTTGGGGTTGAGGAAGAATGATGTGGCATCCCACATGGATCCACATCATCCTCTTCTCTTCCCTCTCCTTTAAAAATTCGAACCCCTTGCTTGTTTTGGGGTTGTTGAAACTTTTCTTATTCCTCTTGGGGGCGAATTTTTGCTTGCTTTTTTGGAGCTTGCTTGTGGAAGGAGTTGGAAGTCATTTGCATGCTGGTGTGTTGCTGATTTTGGACTGCATTTTGGCTTTTGGGAAGCTTGTTGATCTTGGAACAAACTCCATTATGGAGAGGTAGGAACTTGAGCCTTTTTAAAATGCTTCTTTCTCTTGCATGCTTGAATAGAAATGGTGATTGTTGTTATGTGTGTGTTGGCTGGTTGGGTAGACTGCTTAGGACATGGTGTAGGAGAAGGATATGGGGATTTCAAATGGGGAGGGCATATAGGGATGCCATTGGCATTAGTTTTATTATGGAGGAATTTCAGATTGGGATCCACCATGGAAAAGAAATAGCTTACATTTTTACTCTTGGGGGGCATAAGGGAGAAAATTAGGGGGCATAAGTGGGGTTTGGAGGCATAAGGTTTATGGGATATGATATTGATATTGGTAGTATGATTATTGGTGGATGCCTAATTCCCAATCAGGAGGCATAAGTAGCTTCCCCATAGATCCTTGCTCTTGTGGGCTTTCTTGGAAGAAGCTTCAGTTTTGTATGCATATATATAATTTAGTGGTGAACTACATTGTTCTTGAGTGTGTTGTTTAAATGTGAAAATGTTGTTTGTACATTTTGTGGAAGCCTTGTTGACATGATTTGAATCTCATCTCTTAATGCAATATGGTTGGGGGCTGGGGGGGCCAATAAGGAAGGATGGCTCATCCGTTCTCATTGGATGTCTTGGTTGGGTGGAGAGCATTGCCTTTCCCCCTTCCTTGTTATGATCAAGATGAAAAGATGAAGAAATGGAGCATGTTACTATTTTGAAACCAAGAAATGTGTAGTTTGACAGTCCCTTCTTGTGAGAAAGTTTATTGTAATCCTTCCCACTTTGGAGTGGATGAATTATTTAGCAAATTGTAATGTGAAGATATTTTATTTGACAATGGAAGATTGAAATTGGAATGTGAAATGTAAAGGAGTTATATGCCACCATTTCTTTTTGAAAAAGAATGTTGTATATTTTGTAAGTTGCATTTTGCATTAGAAATCAAATGGAAAGGAGAAAATTGTAAAGTTGTATTGGAAATGAATAAAGGATTGCATTAGTTCTCAAAATTTTATGGTGTATTGGGTTTGAATTGTTGTTAAAGAATGAGATTTCTGTTTGTAAAGGAAGAATGTGTGTGAAGAAAAGACAATGTGGTATTCCTTATAAAATGTATATTAGAATTGAAATCAGAACTATAATTTAACTTGGAATTGCGTGATTGATTTAAAAAGTAAATTTATTAGACTAGTTTAGAAACTATATACACATTTAAATGATAAAATTGATATTCAGATTTAGAAGAAACATATCTATGCTATAAATGTTATACTGGCAATTAGTTTTTAATAAAATGTACAGTTCAGACCTGCACTTAATAATCAACTTAAAAATGTTATGGATTAGCATGCTAAGACACTAAGGAATTCAATTTGACAAAGAAAACTCAAGAAAACAACTTCACCATAGCTAATTCGAATACAATTCCTTTAACAATCATTTTTCTGTCATTTGATGGAAAAATAATATTTTTAAATCAATTGAATAAATTAACTTCCCGAAAACACTCTAAACCCTCCCTAGATCAATTCTCCATGTCTGTTTGACATGTTGAGTGAAGGAGGGAACCGAATTTAATCAAATTGAAAAGTTGAAAATTGTCAGTTTGACAATTAAGAGCCTGCAGATCTATTTTCCAAAATTTACATTCTAAATTTCATCAAAAATAAATTTTATGGTTACTATATAAAGAGGGCATTGATAGCTTTTCGAAATGTCCTCGTTTTCCCAAAACTGAGCTTCCTAGCTCAAGTTATGGCCATTTGATGATTTACTTCAATTTGACATTCAAAAATTAAAATAAATTTAACTGCTAACTTTAATTTTTGACTTTGGAAAAATTTCCACAAAAATTCGCGGCCCCGCCATCCCTCAACCAATCAGAACCTACCTCGTGGTACCTCGGAGGCGGAACAAAATTTTAAACTTATCTTTTTTGAAAATTTTACCCTAGGAAAATTTTCCCCCTTTTCGCCTTTTCCCGCCAGCCCGCAGCCAATCACATGATGACATGTGGCACGATGTAGGGGAGGACACATTTTGATCTTAACTCCTTTAAGTTATGGACTTCAATTTTTTTCAAGTTTTTCACGCATCCCCGCCAACCTGCGACCAATCCCACGCTAACACATGGCTTGATGGATGCATGGGAGAATTTGAAAACTTAACTTATAATTCTTCTTTTGGAAAAATGTTCCTTTTGACTCTGTGGCCCCACAACCCCGCCTGGCTTAGAAAATCTCATTTCACGAGATGCGTGGGCCCGCGCGATCTTTTGGGTTTGAAACCCTTTTTGGCTCAACCCCTTGGATTTCTCTCGCCACCCTGTCACCCACACCCAATAGGGTTGTGACACGTGGCACCCTTTCTTGCCTTCGGTGGAGGCACACATGAAATTTCTCCCTTGAGCTTTTAATCCCAAATCTTCCGCTGCTCCCGCCTGCCCATCTATTTCCCTATTTTTCTTGTGCCATTCTGGGAGTGACACTTGTCTCCCATTAGACTCACGGATATGAAAATGCATTTTGTGCTTTTGCACCCAAAAAGGAAAAACATGCCAAGTCCCTCCCCGCCTCGACTGACCTGCGCAAGGGGGAAATTTTCCTCCCTAGACCTGCAGACTATTCTTGGGAAAATTTCTCCCCTAAATTCCGCTGGCCCATAACTTGGAAATTATAGGGAGTTAGGAGGACTTCTTTATATCACCAAAAAGGTGAGAAAATTTCCTTTTCTATGGAAATGGTTTAGGAAAATTTTAGAAGCATTAAGTATGAAAAAAAACTTGTTGAAATGTTGAGGCTACTAGAGAGTAAGCATGGAGGTAAATTACTCCCTGAATCTAACTAAAACATTTAACCCTTAATTTTGAACCTTGTGAATTCATTATTAGTTAATGAAGGGAACATATATTGTAGTACCTTGGTCTTGTTTTGGAGCCTGTTAGTGAAAACTGATGTCTTGCAACCTGGTTGTAGACACTTCAAAAAAAAAGAAATAAAAAGAATTATCCCATAGTTTTTCTATCTAACCCTAGGTTGTTTCTTAGGTGTCAAGTGGTTGTTTAAATGGGCACTACAAGATATGTTATGGACGATCTTGTATGGATCAAGTAGTATAAGTGGGAAGAGTACCTCCAATTAGTTAAATTTACATACAATAATACATATCATGCTTCTCTAAAGATGGCTCTTTTGAAGCATTGTAAGGAAATACGAGAACCCTTGTTAGTTGGGACAAAATTGAGGATAGAGAGGTAGTTAGACTTGAAATCCTTACGGAAATGGAAAAACAAGTTAAAATGATTCGTGAACGCTTAAAAGAAGCAACATATAGACAAAAAGAGTTATGCTAACTTAATGCGGGTTGATAGGAACTTTTAACTTTGTGAGAAGGTCTTTCTTTAGGTTAAACCGAAAAAGAGTTATCTAACTTTTGGCAAGGCTATCAAGTTATCACCTCATTATGTGGGAGCTTTTGAAATTGTTGAAGTAATTAACCCTATAGCTTATCATCTAACATTACCTCCTGCTTTGTCACGAATGCATGATGTTTTTCATATTTCTTTGCTTAAGAAATATGTTTCAGATTTATCACATGTGTTAAATTGGAAATCCTTGTAGGTCTAGAACCCAGGAATAATCATGGTTAAACCCGTATGAGTACTGGAAACTCACTAGTTACATTTAAGAAATCATGAAATAAGATAATGTAAGGTCCAGTGGGATCAATTTAGTGAGGAAAGTGCAACTTGGGAAAATATGGAAGATATGAAAACTACTTTTCCATATTTATTTGAACAGAATTGATTCTGTTGATTGATAAAAATTTATGATTTTATCTTTATATAACAATAAATATGCTAGTTTTGGGGTAGATATTTAATTGTTTTAAATTAACAGCTATGAAAATGCTGATTTTAGGAACTTTAAAATTTTATTATGTTTTGGACATATGATAAGAAAGTGAATAATTTGATTCTCTTAGATGCAAATTGTTAAAATAATATAATCATCGGGACAATGATTCTTTTTAGGAGGGAAGTATGTAACACCTTGTCAAACTCTTATATTCCTCTTTTTCATTGCAAGCATTGACATGTGATTTTCAGGAAAAATGTGTGTTTTGTTGGTTGTTGAAAAATCATGCTTGGCATGGATAAATCATTTATGCTCTTTGATTATAGGACTGATATGTTGTTGCTTGCAATAATCTATTTTCACTTCTTATGAGTAAGTTGTAATATGGTTTGAATGGTTGCAAACTTATCCCTTACTATTGGACTCATCCTTGGATCAATTCCATTGATCCAAGGTATGTTTTAAATCTTCTTATCTAAACTGAATGAAAAACTAACATTCATTGATTAAGATACTTAATGAGACTAAACTTGTGTTTTTGCAAATTCTTTATTATCTTGGAAGACCATGCCTACATTATGTTGTGTGTTGTGCTCGGCTCTTCTTGATTGACCTTTGTAGGGTGCTTAATGGCGTTAAGGGAAATAGAAACCTACTTCAGGATTCTTGAGAAAGAGAGAATATAAATGTGTCCTATATCTAATAAGGTCTATCCTAATGGGATTCAAGACTTAGGTAAATTTTCCTAACTCTTTCTATGCCACTCTACGTGGGATGACATCCTAACCTAAGTTGTTAATACTAAGTTAGTATGAAGGGAAATAACTTACGGGATCTTTGAGTTATTTCTAACCTATTACCCAATACTATTTGGTTAAGCTATGTCATAACCTAAGATCTAACCTAAGCAAATTATATCTATCCTAAACTAATGGGGTATGAAAGGGAACCTATGGGTCGATTGGTAAGTGGGAGCTAAGCGGCGGTTCCTAAGCTATTAATGAGATGTGATTTTGATTTAATAGGGTGAAGTACTACCAAACTTGGTAATTGCATGAAAATTTAGTGGAACCTACGTGGAGGCATCACTAAGTTTGGAAATGCATGTTGAAGTTCAATTTGGTCTCACCAACTTTGGATGGCGGTGGCAAGGAGAGATATGTGGGAATATGCAATTTAATGTCATTAATTCGCCTTAATTTTTGTGAGTAAACCATCCTAGAAGGCATGCTAGCATATTTGTTGTGGATTGTTTGGTTTTGCATGCTTCACGATTTTTTCTCTGCATAGAGCTATCTAGTTCTTTGAACCAATAGTTTGACATTCACTTTGTGGCTATTTTTGATTTCTTTGATCTATTTTTGATTTGAGGAAAACATATGAGGCATTGTGGAAAAATATTATGGTTTGTTGATCTTTCTTGGAGAAGAATAGGTGTTGGAAACTCGGTTAGAAGTATTCTTTGAATCGGATGAGGCACTATCGGGCATGATAGGCCCTACCCATTAAGATTTCTTGCTTTTCGTAAATTTTTTCATAAAAAAAAACTATGCTCTTTGTGGGTAAATAGTTTTTGTTTGCTCTCGGTTAATTTCTTACTTGATAGAAGAAATCTATGGTTTATGGATTCATATTTCTTGCATGAGAAGGTCGTACTTGTGTGTTTTTTTCTCTGAATTATTTAAATGTGATGATACATTTTGAGCTATGAGACCCTTTTGTTTGGTTTTAGTTCATATTGTTGGATTGTATACTCAAAAGTGGATTTGGGTATATGAGCTTTGTTGGAATGTTTAACAGGAACTCTCTGTTGTGAATGGAAAGTGTATTATTATGTTTCTTTACACTTTTCGAGTTCGTTTTGTTGCATTATTTAATCTATTTTACGTTTCGTAAAGGAATGCACTTAATGGATTCGAACACGAGTTGTGGAAAAGTATCCGTGACAATTTGTTCCCATCCTTTGGTATCTTGCATTACTCTTTTTATCATCTTTGATTGTTTATATGATCATCGAAAACTTCTTGAGTTGTGTTGTGAAAGGAGTTTTATAATCTTATTTCAATTTTTATTTTATCTTATATATAGTTTGGACTAGAACTCATGGTTTTTTTATAAAAGAAAAGTGTGGTTTTTGAGTTGTTGTATATCATACTTCAGCTTGTTTGAATAATGAAGGGGTGAATACCCTTTTCTTATTTGAGTTTCTCTTCCTTGAAATTTTCTTTTATTAAGAGCTATATAGTCGTATTGTTTGGTTCGAGAGGAAATACGAGTTATTAAGGGATAATAGTCCTGTTTGACTATAGCTTGGTTTGAGTTCTTGTATTCGAGTTGTTAAGGATGAGAAATTTGTTTGACTATAGCTATGTATTGAGTCTCGTATTCATAATGAACTTGAATGGAACTATTTTATACATTAAACTTGGTTTGGGGTTCTTTCCTTTTGACCTTTCTTTTCAAATGTGGAAAGTTTAGATTGTTTTTGGTGGAACTCGGCTGATCGTGTTTCTTTGTAGATCAAATTTCTTTTGTTGATAGGGAAACTATGTTTTTAGTCTGATAAAGTTTCTTGGAATCATTTTTCTGTCCATTCTTATATTGAAGATAATATTTTAAAATTACTCTTTAAAACTGGAAAACAATTTTCTCTATCTCGCATGTCAACAGGAATTACCTTTTCAGTGCTGTCTGGTTTATTCGAGTTATTCTTGGAAACATTTTGATGTTAGAATAATTTCTTTTCAAGCTTGTATTTCTGGTTTTATTAGGAAACCAAATCAACTTTTTTATCCTACTTGGTTTCGTAATTGATGTGTTGATCAGATTGTCTTGTCGACTCAAGGTGGTTTTCAGTTAAGTCTAACTTGTTGAATGTCGATGGTAATTGTTTTTCTTTGACTGTTGCATATGGCTGAGGCATACATCTGTTGAAAGTTATAGTTGTTATTACTCTCTATGTACTTAACAGATAGTATGATCCTTTCTTGATTGGGTAAGGGTAAAATATAACCCTATATGATTTATATCGTGCATAATGGAATGATCAATTATCGATATCCGAATGAATGTTGAAAAAACATAATGGTTGAAAGTGAGTTTATAACTATTTTTTCCTCTTCGTTGTTGGATTATATTGTAATTCTTGTTAAGGAATGATTATCTCTTAAAGAAATGATGAATCTGTTTCTTTATTTCATACGTATGAACAATATATGTATGAATTTGGTTCACTTTTAACTGGATTTTGCTATTTCATAATGAATGTTGAATTCAAGAATAGTTGTATTGAATCTTCTTTTAATTATATAAGTTGTTTAAATTGAGGATGTTGATCCTTTCTTTCGAGAATAAAAGCAAGGATTCAATTAAACTGGATGAAAAGGAAATGGAAATTATGTACTTTCAATTTTTCTCCTACATTTTTTATGAACTTTGTATAGGTATGATTGAGTCAAATACTTTACTTACTATAAGTAATTGACTAGTATTTGAGATTGTTTATTTTAATACTTGATGTATACCTATGGAAATTTGGGGATGTCTCAATTTGGTAAATGAAACATTGATTACTTGGCATACATTCTTGTATTATTAAGAGGCCTAATATAGAACCTAGGCTATTTTACATAACCTATAATTAGGATTCCTTTTATGATTTGTGAATCTTTGTTTATTTAAGATGTAGGGTGATTCATGTTAAAAGGATTACACCGCTATAATTAACTTGAATTCGCATATTTTTGGAAACTTGGAAAGAATGATAAGGAACTCTTCGATTTTGAAAGAAACTCCTATCAATAGAAAGATCAATTATGTATTTCAAATTCTGTAAGAATTATGAGATAGTTAAATGCCAAGGGCTGCTAATTAATGTAAATAAGTATCTATTGGGACAATACTTATATGATATAATGTAGTAGTTGTTGATTATATAATGGTCTCTCATAAAGTGATTGCAGATTTATATTTGTGCTTCTTTTTGGGATGTTATTACTTATGCTTATTTTAAATGATTGCATTAATTGCTTCATTAAAGTAGAGTTGTTTTAATGAAACAATTAGTTAAGTGCACTTCGTTTTAATGCTTAGTGCTTATCATTCTCAGTTCAATGAATTGACCCATGCTAGCAATTTTTGTAGATGGAATTCGTAAGTGATAAAAGAAGGCAGTAAATTTTATGATGTCTTGGTTGATTTAAGTCTGACTCTTTGTAAAGAATTCCAATTCATTCTTGAGTTGTATTGAAAAAGAAAAGTTGTATTCTTTTTGGAATGAAGGTTGTTTGTTATACAAGTATGCCTGAAATGCATAGTCTTGTAAATGTATAAGTTTATAATGATGAATTGAAAGCTAGAGATTTACTTGTATTGGTTGTGTAAATTATCTTGTATTTTATGAAGGAGATGGAAATCCTATCTTGATGATATTCTTCATATCTATTATATGCTTAATTCAGATAAACTTGATAAGTTGGATAAAGGGAATTAGTTCAATTTCCCTTATTAAGATGTAGCTTGTTAAGTTGCATAAGATAACAATCTTTATCTAAACAATTCTAACATAGTAATGGAATGTGTAATGAATATGTAGTAAAACTATAGAAATTGTGAAAGATAAGAAGGGTATGAAAAACCCTAACACTTAATCATGTAGAGGAAGACTCTTCCTCACTCAAAGGAATGTAATCTAAAGAATGGTGATATGATCGTTAATCATTAGACTTCATTTCCTATGAAGTCTACTATAGTTGAACCTATTTGGTTGCTACACCTTCTTTGAATGGTTAAGTTACATTATAATGGAACTTATGATGTTGTTGTCCTATTTTTGGATAATCTGTTTGTTAAGCCAAGTAAAACGAACATAAAAATAAATCATAAGTTAAGGAATTTATTTAATGATTTGAATCAAATATAGAAAAGAACTTATGAAGTGTTGGATTAGGGTTTAGCGGGGTTCTTTGTAATCTTTTATCCTCCAAAATTGACAAGGAAAATTTGTAGGTAACCATACCAAAATTTTGTTTTGGCCCCAAGGAAGTTTGACAACGTTTGAAGAAGCCCAAATTCCCTTCCGAAAATCAAGTTTTAAGGACTTAGCCATTTTTCACTCTTTTTGAGTTGGGCAAAAAAATTGTTGTGGCAACATCAAGAAAAGTGTGCCAAGGCACTAAGAAGTTCCTGTCGACATGCTGAAAAGTGCACCCAAGGCGCTGAGAAGTTCTATTGACATCTTTGAAGAGTGCGCCCTTTTACACCTTTGAAGAGTAGTTTCTTCCTGGGATCCGTTGATCTTTTTGTGAAATATTTAAAAGCATGTTGGCACACCGGATGACATCACCCATGTTGCATCATGGGATGTTGCCATCCTAAAACTTACCCCAAAGTCAAGATTTGGCTTTTAGATATTTTGTACATAAGTTGTCTCCTTTTTGTCTTCTTTCTCCTTCTCCTTTTATAAATCTTGGAATGCTTATTGTATTCCATGTGGACAATCTTGTATGAAAAATAGGAGTGAGGAGAGAAAGACTTTGATCTTTCTTGTAATGAAGAAAACATTAATACAAATATTGATTCTTACGTCAAATTTGTGTGTTTATTCTCGCTAGATTCATATCTACTTTTTTCATTTTGTTTATCAAGTATTGCTTTATTTGTTTATGTGAGTAAGTTTGGCTCTGTTTACTACCGACCCAAAACATAAACCCTCTGACCTTTCTACTTTGGAATTCATTTCTTTTCTCCCTTCAGATCCATCTTTCTTCCATTCCTTCCTTCATTCCTTTCTGTTCTTCATCGGAACTAACTCTACTAGGATGAGATCCCAAAACCCCCGAAGGTAGAATACTATAAGACTTGCACAAATTCCTGCTGGTAGAATAGAAATAAACTAGTTTTACTTTGTTGTCTCACTGAGGGCTATGCCCTGCATTAATCGTTGGCTTTGTTTATCCATAGATCTTCCCACCCGATAGATTTTTAGACCAACAGTTTTTTTTGCGACTACATTTGGGATAGAAACAAATCTATGTGATTGTTGTGTTAGTTAAAAGACACTAAAAACTTTTAAGGTTGCTAAAATAACTAAGAAAATAGATAAAACGCAAAAATCACTACTGTTTGCAAATCTTAACTTTTTGCTTAAAAACCAAAGTTTTTGCAAAAGTGATCCAAACTGAAAATTTTCTTTAGAGATCCATAGATCTGGGCTAGTTAGAGATCTTTAGTTCACTGAGTTTTTACAAAAACCCGTATATTTCCATAGATTTGAGTTTCTAATAGTTTTACAAAAAAATTCAAACCCTTGTAAAAAGTCAACTCTAAGATCCAAAAATCAGCTTGTTAAGTTAAACCATCATTTTATCCTCGTTGATCTTTGTCATTAAACTGTAATCAGTTTTCAAAAGAGAGATAAAATTAAATGTTAAAAAGTACATACTACTGATTTTTGTCAGAAAAAATCAAAAAATCAGCAAGTACAACCAAACAGAGTTTTTAAATCTACTCTAAAAACATTACAGATTTTAAAGGTACACTGACGGGTGAACCATTTACCCGTAGCAGGAGAGCTCGTGGAGAAGTTGATCCTATTTTTGATCTACTTCAAAGGCACAACTTCAGTATTACACCAACATGCTTCTCATCGTTGAGTTCAGCTGATCGGTTAGCTAGAAGTGTCTCGCCTCCACGAAAGAACCATTTTTCGCAAGGAGCCTCCACATCCCTTTGCAGCGCTTTGTTGCTCAGCGGAACCATGCTTCCACTCATGTCCTCTTTCCAGATTTTCAAATGGCAGTACCATGGGGAAATGCTATGGGCCCTCTTGCATTGCCACATCCTGTTCATGCACTCCCTCATGGAAACCAAAATAATTTCCCAAGATTTGATGGGAGTGGAAACCAAAGCACGGATTCACATATATCTGCATTCATCATGTCATGCAGCATCCTGGATGTGACCCATGAAGATGTATCAGTATGCCTCTTTCTAGAGACCTTGCAAGGACCCGCAATCAGAGTGGTTCCAACATTTGCAATTTGGATTCATCACTAGTTGGGCCACATTATGAACTACATTTGAAGACAGGTATAAGCCTTCAGAAGATGCATTTGTGTTACTGTCAAAGATCACTCACCTAAAGAAGGAAGTCAATGAAACCATGCGTGATTTTATCACTCATTTCAATTCACTAATTAACTATGTGCCACCTGCCATGCTACCAACGCCAGAAAATCAAAAGTGTTTCTTTGTGAATGCCATGAGCTCAAGAGTAAGTTTCTTACTCTTACAAGAACAAATTACCACCCTGGTTCTTGCTCAGGCTACTACCATTCGGATAGAGGACAACCTGCTTATATCTAGCGAATTAAAATGAGAGCCATCCAAGCCCAAAGCTTCAACTCCTTCTCAAGCCACTTCGTCAGATCCGGAATTCCAAAAGATGGTGAATGACTTGCTTGTGTTGAAGAAGTAATTAGCTCAAGCTTCTCCTAACACTTCATACCGGGATATCCCATGGAGAAATTTCACTTCCAACAACACCCCACAAAGGCCACGTTTGCCTACAACTGCTCCACGGTTGGCACTTGAGGCCCCTCCGGTCAATGCCCTAGTTGAGGTAGAAGAAGAGGAGAAAAATTATGAAGAACCTTCATCCCCAGGTAAAGATGATCAAGATGTCGGTGAACCTGCTAGCGACTCTACAATCGGGTATATGGAATTTGAAGATGAAGAATATAATGAAGAAGAGGGTACCCAAGGGTATGCAAGTGGACAATCATATGTTGTTTTCACCCGCTCATAAGGAAAAGAAGCAGAAGTTGTTGTCAGGACACAAAAGAGAGAAGGCTGTGTCAAACACACCTCCAACCATTGCTAAAAGAGGTAATCCTCTTCCTGCTCAACCTCCTATTAAGTCTTTTATGAAAAAATATTTTCCCCCATCTCTCCTCCAAATCATCCTTCTTCTATTCCCATAAAGACCAGTAATCCTACCCCTCCACATTGTGAAGTGAGGGACTCATTCCCTCATCAACACAACCCTTGGTCGCATTCGACATAATTGATCATGCTAAAAAGACCAAGATTCAAATGTCTGAGGCTGAATATCTTCAGTCAAACCCTGAGAAACTTGTAAGATTGAATGAATATATCCAAATCCAAGCTACTTGTAACTTCCCATGTCTCCCCAAAAGGAATCCTTTCCACTCCTCCTGCATCTCGCATAAATGTGGCCTCGACTTCTGTGTCAAAAAAATTGAACCTTTTTATCTCTCCCTCCTAATCAATGGTCACAAGCTAAGCAATTGCATAATTGATTCTAGGGCTTCGATAATGTCATACCGGCAAAGGTCACCCATGCTTTGGGCCTCACTCTTACCAAGCCTTTCGGTAGATGTTACTCCATGGAAACCAAACATGTTCCATTGATTGGTCAGATTAAAGATGCACAATTCGTCTTTACAGCGTTCCCAGAGAAAAGTATAAAGATGACCATCCTCGTTGTTGATATCCCAGCAGCATATGGGATTCTACTAGGAATAAACTTTTGTAGAGAAGTTGGTGGAGAGATTTATATGGACTGGTCCAAAGCCGAATCCCGTCCAAGGACGTAATGCAAACATTAGAGCCGAATCGCAAAAGAAGTACTTGGTCACCAATTCTGACGACCCCAAAGCCCAAATTCTCTTCAAATCATCAGGGATGGGGAATTACTTCTTATCTACTAAGTCTGATAAAATGGATGTTCTTGTCCAGGAAGAGGACCTTAACAAGGTTTGGACATTACAGTTTGATGGCAGTTGTGTAACTAGCGGATGCAGTGCTAGAGCTGTTCTAATATATCCTGAATGGGAGAATTTTCCTCTCTCTTTCAAGTTATAGTTTTTCAATACAAATAATACTACCGAATATGAATCTTTTCTACTTTACATGCAAGATGCAAAAGGAAGGGGAATCAAGAACCTAAAAGTACAGGGTGATGCCGAGCTAGTCGTAAATCAAGTGAAAAGAATATACCAAGTAAAGAATGAAAGGCTCAGGCATTACCACAACGCGGTATGGGACAAAATTGAGGAATTTGATGTAATAAAAGCCATTCCAAGAGCTCAGAATGACATGGCCGATTCACTGGTCATCTCAACATCTCTCATGCTCCCTCACCCAGGGTTGAAAACAAACACATATACCATTGAGGTAGTCTTCCGCCCAAGCGTGCCAGACAATTCTCAGCACTGGCAGGTATTCAACAATGACAATCAACTTATTTCTTTCTAGAGAAAGTAGATAATTTCAAAGTGAGCTTCATTTTGAAGGATCTTACTGCATGTCGTGAATCATTCGATCAAGAAAACAAATTAAAAGGAGATGATGGCATATGTCAGCTCAAAGGAAATAAAATCCCAAAAGGTTTAGTCTCTCTAGATTGATTGTTTGACAAACATGATCGTTTTGTCAAGAAGAAGCCACAAGATGACCCTAACTCCTCTCCAGAAACTGATTCGGTCAACTGTACTTGTGGAGCATCCGTAGTTTGTGAACATCGGAAATGTTGTACACCCAAAGAAAAGTAGAAGTTTGTCAAATTGCTGAAGAAATATATGGACATATTGGCATGGTCTTATGCTGATCTAAAGTCTTTTAAGCCTAAGGATGTTCAGCATGACATCCCATTAAAGGACGATGTCAAACCCTTTCGCCAGAAATAGAGACATTACAATCCCAAGATCTCAAGTACCATCCAGGTGGAAATATAGAAAATGCTGGATGCAAGAATCATCTTTCCTATCCATCACATGGGTCACAAACATCATGCCCATATGAAAGAAGAATGGTGAGATATGCATATGCATAGATTTTTGCAACCTGAACCAGGCATCCTTGAAGGACAACTACCCACTGCCCATAATGGATCAAGTTACGCGGGCAAAGAACCGGTTTAGAGATGTTGTCCATACTTGATGGATTTTCAAGATATAATCAGATTGAGGTCTTTCCTAAAGATCAATTCAAAATAGCATTCACTACTCCCTGGGGCACATTCACCTACAGCAGGATGCCTTTTGGCTTGACCAACGTTGGTGCCACCTTTCAAGTGAGCAATGGACTTCGCATTCAAAGGTATGATGGGAAAGGTCATCGTAGTTTATTTGGATGACTTAACTGTGTTCTCTAAAAAGTGAAGTGATCATTGTGATCATTTGGAGCAAGTATTGATTAGATGCCGAGAACATGAGATTTCCTAAATCCCAAAAATTATTATTTTGGGGTCACTGAAGGAAATTTGTTGGGACACATTGTTAACAAGGAAGGAACAAAGATAGATGTCGAAAGGGTTAAGGCTATTTAGAGCCTTACCTTACCCACAAGCAAGACCGGTGTTCACTCCTTCAAAAGGTGAATTTTCTCAGACGCTTTGTTCCTAACTTCACTGAAAAGACTCATCACATATCAAATATGATGAAAGGGTCACAAAATTTCTGGTGGAGCGAAGAAGGAAAGGTGTCATTCGAGGATATAAAATCCTCCATTGCTCATGCACCCATTTTGGTATGCCCCGACTTCTCCAAGGATTTTATCATGTATAGTTATGCATCAACGCATACTGTATCAGCCATCTTAATACAAAAGAACTTTGAGGATGTTGAATCTCCAATCACGTTCATGAGCTCTCCTCTCAAGCTCACAAATTGAAGATGTCTCAGTTAGAAAAACACGCTTTCACCAAGGTCAAAGCAGTCAAGAACTTCAAGTACTACATCCTAAACTCTCATATAGTAGTGTTGGTTCCCCGACACCTTTGCAAGTTAAGTCTATCCTAACTCCTATTGAGTTAGGAAGCTTATGAGGGAATTGGATCGCAAAGGTCCAGGAGTATGATCTAGGCATAAAACCAACCAAGTTGGTAAGAGGTGAGGGCCTATGTCAGCTTATGGCTGAAAACAAAGATTCATAGGTCCCTAAAGAGAAAGATGATTGCATCGACGGAGCACAAGGCCAACTAGAAAAAGATGATTCTCTACCTATGGTTCTATTCGTTGCGATTAGTGATTAATGGTATTCAAACATCACGTTCTTTCTCACTTACGGTGAGTGCCCATCTCATTTAACTTCATAGGAAAAGTGGACTGTAAATCTCAGGGCAACCAGATATGTCATCTAGGATGACGGTTTATACAAGCCTGGTATTAATGGCATCTTCTTGTGATGCATTGACAAGCCACAGCAGATCAAATTGCTTGAAAATTTTCATGACTCGGCATGCGGCGGTCATTTCTCCTTGTTTGTGATAGCACATAAGATCATCCAAGCCAGGTATTACTGGCCAACACAATTTCAGGATACAGCCACCTGGTTAGCAAAATGTGAGCTCGCGATAGTTTGTTGGCAAGCCAAAATTGGTTGCTTTTCCACTCAGGCCCGTCATTATTGACGAACCATTTAGGAAATGGGGAATTGAATTTATTGGAGCACTCCATCCCCAATCGAGTGTCGAACATAGTTATGTCCTAACAGCAAAAAATTACTTCACCAAATGGGTGGAGGCCATACCTTTCAAACATGCCACTTCTGAAGTTATTTGCAACTTCATCAAGGAAAATATCATCGTGAGATTTGGCGTTCCACACAAAATCGTTGTTGATAATGCTTCCAATTTCTCCTCACAGGAAGTTATTGGTTTTTGCTATAGATACGGAATAACCTTGACCCATGCCTTGGATTATTACCCTCGGGAAATGCTCACGCAGAATCCAGTAATAAAAACCTAGTAACCATCATACAGAAGCTAGTTGATGAGAATCAGTGGTCCTGGCACAAGTCATTATACAATGCTTTGTGGGCTAGACCATATTACTCCAAAGAGGTCTCTTGGTATGTCACCTTTTCAAGTGTTATATGGAATTGACACTAAGCTCCCCATTTCCACAGAACTCCCTGCTCTATGCTTGGCACGAGCGATCGAAGATGAAACTTTCTAGAATTCTCTTGAAAAGAGGATCATGTATCTAACAAAACTTGAAGAAAAGAGAGTAAGAGTGGTCGACAGGATCACCAAACATTAGAATCAAGTCAAGAGACTATTTGATAAAAAGGCCAAGTAGAGGGATTTCTAGGTGGGAGATCTCATCCTTTTATGGGACAAGTGAAGAGAGCCAAAGGGCATGCATAGGAAATTTGAATTTCTTTAAAGAGGGCTTTTTAAGATCAGACAACTCAATAGAGAGAGTAGTTTCTACCTCTCATATCTGGATGGAACCAAGCTCCCGCTTCCCTATAGCAGGTAGCATTTGAAGATCTTCAGGAAGTAGAGCTTGCTCTCTTCTTTGTACAGTTTACTTTCGTTGTGTGTTTACTTTCTATTGTTGTGTGTTTCCTTTCTTTGTTCCTTTCTGTTTGCCCTCCGGTCGCCCTTGTTTCGACTCTTTGTAACCCAATCGATAGGCACATGAAGACTCGGGATTCTCTACCCTTAAGTTTTACTTAAAGATAGTCCCCAGAAAGAGCCATTTGTTATCCTATAAAATTGACAAGGGCAATTTGTAGGTAACCATACCAAAAATTTTGTTTTGGCCCCAAGGAAGTTTGACAACGTTCGAAGAAGCCCAAATTCCCTTCCGAAAATCAAGTTTTAAGGACTTAGCCATTTTGAGTTGGGCACAAAAATTGTTGTGGCAACATCAAGAAAAGTGTGCAAGGCGCTGAGAAGTTCCTGTCGACATGCTGAAAATTACACCCAATGCGCTGAGAAGTTCCTGTTGACATGCTAAAAAGTACACCCAAGGCGCTGAGATTTTCCTATCGACATGCTGAAAAGTGCGCCCTTTTACATTGAAGAGTAGTTTCTTCCTGGGATCCATTGATCTTTTTCGTAAAATATTTAAAATCATGTTGGCACACACGATGACATCATCCATGTTGCATTATGGGATGTTGCCATCCTAAAACTTACCCCAAAGTCAACATTTGACTTTTAGATATTTTGTAGATATTTTATAAATAAGTTGTTGGCTCCTTTTTGTCTTCTTTCTCCTTCTCCTTCTATAAATACTGGAATGCTTGTTGTATTCCATGTGGAAAATCTTGTATGAAAAATAGAAGTGAGGAGAGAAAGAATTTGAGCTTTCTTGTAACAGAAGAAAACATTAATACAAATATTGAGACTTTGTGTTGAATTCATGTGTTATATGCATTAGATCTTTCTTACGTCAGATCTGTGTGTTTATTCTGTTAGATTCATATCTACTTTTGTCATTTTGTTTATCAAGTATTGCTTTATTTGTTTATGTGAGTAAGTTTGGCTCTATTTACTACCAGCCCAAAACATAAACCCTCTGACCTTTCTACTTTGGAATTCATTTCTTTTCTCCCTTCAAATCCATCTTTCTTCCATTCCTTCCTTCATTCCTTTCTGTTCTTCATTGGAACTAACTCTACTGGGATGAGATCCTAAAACCCCTAAAGGTAGAATACTATAAGACTTGAATAGATTCCTCCAAGTAGAATAGCAATAAATCATTTTCGCTTTGTTGTCTCAAAAGAGCGGCTATGCCCCGCACCTTTCGTTGGCCTATCTATCCATAGATCTACCCACTGATGATTTTCATACCAACATAATCCAAATTAATAATGTATTAATAACCTCCTATAGGTATGTACATCATGATGAGGTAGTTTTTATAGTATGTTAGCACACACCAACCGTAGGACTATAGCTTCGAGAAGACTAGGGTCTTCTCGAGGATACAACGTTGCAGTTGACATGTGGTAACACCCTTCTACATTGATCATCTAGATCTACACACATAAGGACTTGAACTTAGTTTCTCTCTAGATCAAGTTCATAGAATGGTTTGGATTGGGAGTATACTTCCATGAATCAAGGTACCTTGGCACATTCCGTTGACTTAGGTCAACCGAGTATGCCCATTTACCCTCAGTCATTGTGGGTATCTTCCTAAAGAAATTATGTTGTTAACCTGAGTTAGGGACAAACCTTGGGCAAGTAGTGACAGAAGTCGGTAAAGACCATTCAAGATAATAGATGAGTGAGGTGAAGGACATATTCTAGAATGACAAGTATGTCGTCTTGGAATAGTGACATGAAGCAAAGTATGTTGAAAATATTTGGCCAAAGTATCGCAACCTCTCTTGGTTGCGTTGTCCTATATCACCTAGTTTAAAGAAACGTGATGTCGGATGAATATTGGTAACAAATATTGAGATAGGTTCTTTAAGCAGATTACCAAAGACTGGTTTAGGGTAGGAAAACCAAGTATACGTAGTATATATAAATTATTCTATACTAAAGTCAAACATGGGAGATCGAGTTAGTAACCAAGTCATGGAATGAGAAATCGAGTAGCATACCGAGTCATTACATTTGCATATGGTTATCTATTATGAGATTTATTGATAGGGAATGTGTGTTCTAAGCGATGCCTTATTTATAACTGTGAGAGAACATTGTGTTTCAAAAAAAAAAATCCCTTGTTTCTAAAGTCTTAAAATGGGAATGTTACATTCAGTTTCCTCCATCTCTGCATGGTCACCTCCTTCTTTGGAGAGAGTCTCAGGTGATTTATGCACAGTGCTTAGAGTAGCACCTTGGGTTCTTGTTCCCCTAAATACCCTTTTAAACATGTGCTCCCCTTCGATTGCATTCAAGTCCTCTTCATCCCCCTCTTTTGGTTGAAGTGGGATAACAACGCGCCCAACTTCACTCGACTTATAGGATGTCTCCTACCCATGTGCTCCAAACTACCACTATCTTTGAGCTCCTCTTCCTCATCCTGCACTTCAATTTTCTCTATGGGCTTAGGCACTAGGATATTCTCCACCGTATGTTTTCCCTTTGGTGGTGCTAGAAGTGCGAACTCACCTTCCACATATTTGTTATTCTCCATTTTTGGCTTCAGCCTAGAGAGACACCAATGCTGCCCCCACATCCGCCACATCAAAACTTATTGGATTGATATTTAGAACCTCTCGAAATGATTCTCTATGTATAAGCACTTATGTAAGTATACACATACTTCCTCCTCAATGTATGGTAGTCGTAGTCTACCTTATCTTACTTGAAGACCAGTCAAGATGTGTCTATAAATCTATGAATAGATGCTTGAAAATACCTTGTAGTGAATACGTAAAGCAACTTGCAGGAAGGCCTCTAGACTCCTTCTCGTCATTGGGAAGCACATGATGCAAAAATCCCGATATAAAGAAAACTTAAGTTGTTTCCCTACCACTACTTGGTAGGTCCTTTGGGATGCGCCACTCTTCCCCGGATGTTGCACGGAGCCTGTCATACCACTTCGTGCCCTCTACTTTACATCATCTATCATGGCCCCTTGCATAGGTATTTCCTAAATCTTTCAGCTTGGGATTTTTTCTTGATGGGGTATTCCCATACTTTCTCCTTTGGTCCATCTAGTACACCAATCTCCATGAATACCAGTGATAGAAGAATAGTCCCAAAGCTGATCTTCCCTCTTGTGCAATCTTCATTGACTATTTGCTCTGGAATTTAGCTTGAAATGTTGTAGATTGTCCCTTCCGACATCTTACGCGCCACATGTAACCACATAGTATTCACTTGTGACCACCACTCCTGATCATTCAACTTGGTAACAAGGTGTGTTGCAGCTTGTATGTTGGATAGTTCTTCAATTTGTCTATGTCCATTCCACGTAGACCCTTCAAGTATCCCAACTCCTCTAAATGAAAAAATGACATTCATTGATTAAGAGACTTAAATGATGAATTTGTGTTGTTGTAATTATTTATCATCTTGAAGATTGTGCCAACATTTTTTTGTGTTATGCCCGACTCTTCTTAACCGACCTATGTAGGGCACTTAATGGCGTTAAGGAAACTTGCTTTGACATTCTTGAGAAAAAGGAAATTATAATGAGCCCTTTATCTATACGGTCTATCCTAATAAGATTCGAGGCTCAAATAAAATTTCCTAATTCCTTCTAAGCCACTTTACATGGGATGACATTCTAACCTAAGTTGTAAATGATAAGTTAGTGTGGAGCGAAATAACCTAAGGGATGTTAAGTTATTTTTAACCTATTACATTTGGTTAAACTAAGACCTAACCTAAGGTGAGAATCTATTGATAGAAGGTTATATCCTAAGGTTATATTTTTAAATTAACCTAAGATCTAACCTAAGATAAATTCTATCTATCCTAAACTATTGGGTATGAAAGGGAACCTAGGGGGTCGGTTGGCAAGTGGGAGCTAAGCGGCGGTTCTTAAGATATTAATGAGATTTGGTTTTAAATACATGAAAGTACCGCCGGTTTGGCGGGGTTGGTGAAAGTTTAGAGGAACCTATGTGGAGGCATCACTAAGTTTGGAAATGCATTTTGAAGTGCAATTAGGTCTCGTAACTATGAATGGTGGTGGCATGGAAAGATAAGTGGAAATTTAGAATTAATGTCATTAAAATGCCTCGGGTTTGGTGAGCAAGCCGTATTGAAAGGCATCTTTGGCGGATTTGTTAGGGTTTTTTTCTTTGCATTCTTCACAATTTTTGCTCTATATGGAGCTATCTCGGTATTTTGAACCAGTAGTTTGATCTACACTTAGTGGCTATTTTTGAATTCTTTGATCTATTTTCAGTTTGAGGAATGTATAAGAGGCACTGTGGAAAAAGATTATTGTTGTTTGATCTTGCTTGGAGAAGAAGAGGTGTTGGAAACTCGATTGGAAGTCTTCTTTGAATTGGCAGAAGCAATATTAAGCATGATAGACTCTACCCATTAAGATTACTTACTTTTCTCTAAATGATTCATTAAAACAATTCTACTCTTTGTGGGTAAATGGTTTTCTGTTTTCTCTTGTTATTTTCTTGCTTGATAGAAGTAATCTGTGTTTTGTGGATTCATGTTCCTTACATGAGAAGGTTGTACTTGTATTTGTGTTCTCTCTAAATTATTTAAATGTGATGATACATTTTGGTGTTTCGAGAGTCTTCTGTTTGGTTTCGGATTCGATTTTTTCATTGTATACTCAAAAATGGATTTGGGTGTATAAGCTTTGTTGGAACTTTTAACATGAAGTCTCTAATGAGAATGGGAAGTGTATTTTTATGTTTCTTTATGCTTTCTGAATTGGTTTTGTTGCATTGGTTACTCTATTTTACGTTTTGTAAAGGAATGCACTTAATGGATTTTGAACAAGAGTTGTGAAAAAATACTGTGATAAATTGTTCTCATCTTTGGGTGTCTTACATTACTCCTTTTGTTGTCTCGATTGTTTATTTAATCATCGGAAGCGACATGAGTTATGTTGAGAAAGGAGTGTTTTAATCTTCTTTCAATCGTATTTTATCTTTATGTACAATTCAAACTGGAACTTGTGTTTTGTTGATAAAAAGAAGTGTGGTTTGAGTTGTTACTTCGGCTTGTTTAAGCAAAGAAAGGAGGGGGATGAATATCCTTTTCTAATTTGAGTTTTTTCTACCATGAAATTTTCTTTTATTAAGAGTTGTATAGTCGTATTGTTTGGTCTGAGAGACAATACGAGTTATTATGGGATAAAATTCCCGTTTGACTGTAGCTTGGTTTGAGCTTCTGTATTTGAGTTGATATTAATACGAGATTTGTTTAATTGTAACTTTTTATAAAGACTTGTTTTCTTACCGAGAGGGAATGGAACTGTTTAATACACCTAACTTGGTTTGGGGTTCTTTTCCTCTTCGACCTTTCTTTTCGGATGTGAAGAGTTGATTGTTTTGGTGGAACTTGGATGATCGTGTTTCATGTAGATTGACTTTCTTTCATCGATATAGAAACTATCTTGTTAGTACGATAGAGTTTTTGGAATCATTTTTATGTCAATTCTGATATTTGAGGATTGTATTATTAAATTACTCTCTAAAACTAGAAATCAACTTTTCTCGGTCTGCATGCCATGAGGGAATTACCTTCTCGTGTGCAGTCGGTTTAATAAAGTTATTCTCGGATACTTTTCAATGATAGACTTACTTCTTTTTAAGTTTGTCTTTCTGGTTTTATTAGAAAACCTAATCAACTCTATTTGAGCCTACTTGGTTTCATAATTAGGATGTTGTTCTTATTGCCTTGTTGATTGCAGGTAATTTTCAGTTAGGTTTGACTTGCTGAAAATGGATGGTAATTTCTCTACTTTGACTATTGCATATGGCTGTGTCTTACATCTTTAAAAGTTGTATTGATATTACTCTCTATGTACTTAATAGATAGTATGACCCTTTCTTGATTGGATAAGGGTAAAAGATAACCCTGTATGAGTCGTATCTTGCATAATGGAGTGTAGAAGTTTGATCATTTACTAACATCTGAATCAATGTTGGAAACTCATAATGGATTAGATTAGAATTCTTGTTAAGGAATGATTATCTCTTTAATTAATGATGAATCGGTTCTTTATTCCATATGTATAAATAATATATGTATGAATTCGGTTCACTCTTAACACGATGCTATTTTGTAATGAATGTTGAAATCGAGAATAGTTCTATTGAATCATCTTTTAAATAATTAATTTTTTTAAATTGAGGATGTTGATCTTTCCCTTCTGAGGATTAAAAGGAAATGGAAATTATGTACTTTCAATTTGCTCTCCTTTATCTTTTATGAACCTGTATAGGTTTGATTGAATCCAATACTTTACTTATTGTAAGTAATTGTCTAGTATTTGATATTTTTTACGTTTGTACTTGATGTATACCTATGGACATTTGGGAATGTCTCAATTTGGTAAATGAAACATTGATGACTTGGTATACCTTCTTGAATTGTTTTGAGGTTTAATCTAGAACCTAGGTTATTTTACTTAACCTAGAGTTAGGCTACCTTTTTATGATTTGTGAATCTTTTGGTTATTTAAGATGTAGGATGATTCATCTTAAAAGGATTACATAGTTGTAATTAAATTGAATTTACTAGAACTTGGAAGGAATGATAAGGAAGTCTTTGATTTAAAAAGAAACTCTTGACAATAGAAATATCAATTATGTATTTCAAATTCTGTAAGAATTATGGGGTAGTTAAATGCCATGGGCTGTTAATGAATGCAAATATGTATCGGTTGGGATAATACTTATAGAATATAATTCACTAGTTGCTGATTATATAATGGTCTATCATAAAGTGATTGCAGATTTATATTTGTACTTCTTTTTGGGATTTTATCACTTAGGCTTATTTTGTATGATTGCAATAATTGCTTCATTAAATCATAGTTGTTTTAATGAAATAATTAGTGCAATGCACTTTTTTATGCTTAGTGCTTATCATGCTCGGTTCATTGAATGACCCATGCTAGCGATTTTTGCGAGATGGACATCGTAAGTGATAAAAAAGGAAAAAACTTATATGATGCATTGGCTGATATAAATCTGATTCTTTGTAATGAATTCTAATTCATTCTTGAGTTGTATTGAAAAAGAAAAGTTGTATTCTTTTTGGACTAAAGGTTGTTTGTTATATAGTGTGCCTAAAATGTATAGTCTTGTAAATGAATAAGTTTTTAATGATGAATTGAAAGTTGGAGATTTACTTGTATTGGTTGTGTAAATTACCTCGTAATTTTATGAGAAAGAAGTTCTATCTTGTTGATATTATTCATATTATTTTATGCTTATCTGGATATTCTTCGATAAGATGGATAAATGGAATTAGTTCAATTTCCCTTATAATGATGCAACTTGTTACGTTACATAAGATGATGTATATTATCTAAACAATTTATTACGGTAGTGGAATGTGTAATGAATACGCAAAGTAAACTATAGAAATTGTGAAGGATAAGAAGGGTATGACAATCCTAACACTTAATCATGAAGAGGAAGAGTCTTCCTCATTCAAAGGAATGTAATCTAAAAACTTGTGATATGATCGTTAATCATTAGACTTCATTTCCTATGAAATCTACTATAGTTGAACCTATTTGGTCTACACCTTATTTGAATGGTTAAGTTACATTATAATGGAACTTATGATATTGCTTTCCTATTTTTGGATAATTGCTTCTTAAACTTGTAAATGAACATAAAAAGTAATTAATAGCTAAGGAAGTTTTTAATGATTAATTGAATTAAATATAGAAAATAACTTATGGAGTGTTGGGTTAGGGTATAGCAAAGTTGATGTAGTTTGTTAGTTAATAAAAATTAATAATGTATTAATAACCTCCTTGGGGTATGTAAATCTTGATGAGGTAGTTTATATAGGATGTTGGCACATGCCAACTACAAGCTGTACCTTCGATAAGACTAGGATTTTTTTCGAGGATACGGTGTTGTAGTTGTAACACCCTTCTGCATTGATCATCTAGATCTATGCACAAATAAGGACTTGAACTTAGTTTCTCTCTCTAGGTCAAGTTAGTGGCATATGTAGGATAGGCAGTAGCTTCCAAAGGCTCGGTACTTTGGCACATCCGGTTGACTTAGGGCAATTGAGTATGCCCATTTACCCTAAGTCATTGTGAGCGTCTTCCTATAATGAATTATGTTTCTAACCTAGGCTAGGGTTAAACCTTGGACAAGTGGATTGATGGTAGTCAGTAAAGACCAATCATGATAATAGAGGAGTGAGGTGAAGGATGTATTCGAAAATGACGAGTATGTCATCTAGGAATAGTGACATACACAACATGTTGTAAATCTTTGGCCAAAGTATTGCAGTGCTTGGTTGCATTATCCTATGTTACCAAGTTTAAAGGAATGTGATATCGGATGAATATTGGTAACAAATATTCGAGATATATTCTTTTAAAAAATCACTCGGTGCCGGTTTAGGTTAAGAAAACCAAGTATACGATAAGTATATAATACTTAAAGTTAGCATAAATAGATCGGTAGATCACCTAGTTATGGAATGAATAGATTGGTGGATCACCGAGTTATTTACAATCTGCAAATGGTTATCTGTTTGAGATTTATACACATGGAATGTTTGTTCTACATAATGCTTTATTTAGAATAGTGAACATTGTGTAAAAAAAAAAAAAAAATCGTTGTTTCTAAAGTCTTAAAATGGGAATGTTACATTTGTGACCACCACTCCCGATCATTCAACTTGGCAACAAGGTGTGCTACATATTTTACAACTATAAAGTTATTCAACTGTCTATGTCCATTCGTGTGGACCCTTCAGTATCCAACTCTGTTTGGTATTTACAATTCCGTCTTTACCTACAAGATCACCTTTTATGTCTTCCCCGTGTCCTTCAAACCTATAACTTATGAGACAAGTGCGAGATGAAATTCTAACTCTACGTCTTGCAAAGTAGAAGAATTCTTCATGTACCCTACTCATGAGCCACTCATACAAGGGCCCATACTTCCCAAAATATGAAAGCTCATACAAATGATAGACCCCAATTCTCTTCAGGAGGTTCTTTCCTACATTATCATACACCAAAGATATCATCCACTTTGTGCACTTGTTTGTTCTAGCAGCGAGTAAGGCATAAAGATCCTTATTATTCTCT
The DNA here is from genome assembly GCA_018340775.1 of Taxus wallichiana var. yunnanensis. Lineage (NCBI taxonomy): Eukaryota > Viridiplantae > Streptophyta > Pinopsida > Cupressales > Taxaceae > Taxus > Taxus wallichiana. The sequence continues at coordinate 51,807,382 of CM031237.1, forward strand.
CGAATTCCTATGATTATATTCACTCACATTTCTCTATCTCGATGGGTGAATCCCATTCTTGGGCGATGATAACTCTTGGATATTACATCGCTGAAAAATGGCTTTTGGGTTCCATCTCTTCTTCCTCAATGACTACCTTCTTCTTTCCTTTTACTACTACTGTAGATGCCTTCTATAAGTGCCATTTATACCTTGGAAATGTCTCCTCTTCAACTTGGAAACTATGTGACTCAAACCCTAGCTCGATTCAATTATGCCCTAGGTGGAAACTTCATACCTTAACTCTTTTATGTCTCACTACTTCACTCAAACCCTTCACCACCGGGATGCAAGCTTCTTGTTGCATAGATATGGTTGTCTCTCTTGGTTTCACACCCTTTTCACCTTAACTCAATCACTCGGCTCTTCGCACTTGGCTCTTCTCTCAAATACTCTTAGTTGAAATGGTAAAAATCAATCCACATCCCATCCTTATATAATTTTTCAAATTTTCATGCATTAATTGCTCCTTCACCTACCAAAGATCCCTCATTCATTTACCAAATCCATTCATTTTGTGTGGTACATCTTCGCTCTTAGCTATAACCTTCTAGCATGCCTTCCTACCCTCTTGTCACGAGACTTCTCTTCAAAGACGTGCTTCGCACGAGAATACCTTATGACTTTACCTTCTCCGGGTAGCTAACATGGCCTCTGCTTACCTCACATTATACTATTCTTTCATTCATCTCCATCCTTGGTCTCTTTTGATAAGAAATCTTCTTTTTACTTATTCCTTTCACACTCGTAGTGATTATTTCTTTCACCTTTAAAATCCCACAGTCTTTTTCTTGGACAACTACAACCACCCCACATGAAAAGTATGTGCAGTCCTCTATGCATAAACATTATTCATACAATAATTAGCTTTGCATGCAAGCATGCTTATTACACAAGAACAACAACTAAATTGACAAAGCATAGCAACAATGAAGGAAATACCAAATTGAAAACCTAAACTAAATGGCAATATTGCCTTATTACAAACACTAAGAAGACTTATTTATAGTAGCACTTCAGCCTACTCCCGTTAAAGTAACTGGGTAACCGTGTTCCATCAAGTGCTTCTAACTAACAAGCATGTGATTCAAGTATAGAAGTGATAACATATGGCCCCAACCAATGTACTTTGAGCTTTCCTGGATGGCACAAGAACTTTGAGTCATAAAGGAGTACCATTTTTCCAATCTCAAACTTATTATCCCTTATGTTTCTATCATGCAATGCCTTCTACCTAGACTTTTCCCGCTTCGACTCCAACGTTCTATGGCTCGTGATCCAGGCAGCAATTCTAGTGGCGCAACTTCCAGAGACCATAACTTTTGCACCGTAGCTCCGATTGACTCCGTTCAAAAGGCAACGGAAAGCTTGGAATGTGTAGAATGTGATGAGAAGGTACAAACTCTGTTCGGCAACGTTTGACCCCCGAAATCCGCATTTAAGGGGCCCAAATTGTGATTTTTGTACTGCTGTCTAAAAATAGTAAATTCTAAAAATAGTATGTTTCGCAAAATTAGTGCACATGTAAGTCTTGGAAGATGAAACACCTCGTCTCCCTCGAGACTGGTGACCTTCCACATCTTTCTAGGTGTCCTTTCGTATTTATAAAGTATTATAAATACATATGTAACCGGAAGAAGAGATGGACATCTCTTGGCAGAGATAATTGATGTATTTCGAATTCTTTGAGTAATTTACATCTCTTTTCAGAGATATTTGTTTTGCAATTCATTTGGCACATTTGTTAATCTGTTCCTTAAGTCTGAAACCCCTCGGTTTTGGATCAGCTCGACACTCATCCGGTTGAATCATCTTTTTGATACGCTCTTCTAAATCCTTTTCATCGGTGAAACCTCTAGCATACGCAATGCACAAAGAAGGCAACATAAATTCCATGGGGAGAATAGCCTGCGCTAAACACCAATTGAAACGGTGTGGATTTGTTCAATCTCTTGTAAGTTTTTCTATATGCCCAAAGAACAGATGATACTTTTAATCCCAATCCTTTCTTCCGAAATCAATTTTTTTTTCAAAGTCTGGCTCAGAATCTTTTGAAGGCCTCGGTAGTTTCATTTTCACGATGATGATAAGGTGTAATTTTATGGTGTACAACCATAAACTTGTCTAATAGGATCTGATTGTCTCATTCAAAACATGTGTACCTCTATCACTTGTTAAGCTTAAGAGACATCCATATCTTGTAAGAACATTCTCCCATAGAAATCTAGTTGTTGTAGCTTCCATACAGTCCTTGGTAGGTGCTACTTATACCCACCACGTCAAATAATCTATGCAAGTAATGATATAGCATGACCAAGTCCTGTGTGCAGTTGGCGAAATAGGTCTCACAAAATGAATGGCCTATTTCACAAATGCTTCAACACTAGTAATTAGTCTCAAAGGAATCTCATCTCTTTGCCCTAGTTTTCCTAGGTGCTGACAATGATCACACGCCTTACAATATTCTTTACAGTCCTTATACAATGTCTCCCACCATAATCCAACAAGTAGGATCTTCCAGGAAATCACATCACCTACATAATGGCCTCCTGCAATACCACCATGAGCTTCTTATATAATATCCTTACACTCATACTCTAATACACAACAATGTAATACTTCATCTCTGCTAGCTTGTAGAGGTCACCATTGATTAACATAAATGTTGTCGTGCATATAGCAAGTTGCTTCTTTTCTAAAGCTTTCATTCCTTCTCGGTGCCATACTGTTCATAGAAAGATAAAAATGTCTTCTAATTCCATGGCTGCACATTGTAACTTATATAAGCGTGCATCCGACATTGTTTCTTCAATTGTCTATGCATCCTCTCTGAATTGATTCTAGATAAATGATCTAGTCGAATTGATTTTCCCTAGTTTCACAACAACCTGTGAAGTCAAACTCTTGAAATAGGAGCACCCATCGGCATATGTGCCCCGTAATATGGGCTTGTTAATCATGTACTTCAATTCCATGTGATCTTTATAAAACAAATATGGTGTTGCTAAAAAGTATTGTTGAAACTTTTACAATGCATAGATCATTGACAAAGCTTTGTGCTTTATAGTTGTATAATTCACTCTCGAAACAGAGTCGACTTCCTATTAGCAAAAAGATTGGATGATCTATAATACCTTAACTAGGTTAAGCTAACACAATTCTAATGGCCATGCTTAGAAGAGTCCACATGCACATAAAATGGTTTATAGCATGAAGTAAAAAAAAAAAATGGGCGCGGTAGTAATTCTCTCTTTTAATATCTCAAACTCGCAGTGATGCGGTTCTCCCTAATAAAATGTGCCTTTCCCCTTCAGTAATTATTCCAAGGGTGCAACAATTTTGGCATACCCTTTTATGAATTTTCTACAATATCCTTTATGACCTAAAGATCCATGCACCTCACTTTGACTAGTGGGTGCTTTTATGCCTAAAATTACTACAACCTTGGGTAGATCAACTAACAAACCTTCCTTACAGATTATATGTCCTAACGGTATCCCAAATGGTGTAGCAAAAATGCACTTCTTGATATTCAAAGAGATACTCAATTGTCTACATCGTTCAAACATTAAGCGCAAATTGTCACAATGATCTTTCATAAGCCCATATACTATCCAATCATCTAGGTAGACTGTAAGAAGTTGTGAATAAAATCCTTAAATGCGAACAACTATGCACGAGAATACAACAGAACATTTTTCAATCCAAAGGGCATCACAATATAAGCAAAATTTCCCCATTCGATTTCGTAAATGTTGTCTTTTCTTGATCCTCTGAGCAATCCTAACTTTGATGATACTCAAAAAATCCATCTATGAAGACTATATTTTACACCCTGTAACTCCTAGTATTTCCTCGATGAATGGCATAGGAATGGATATATGATGCAAGTAACATTCAATTCCTTGTAGTCCACACTATCCTAATCCATCCATCCTTTCGACATCGATCACCATTGGGCTAACCCATTCTGACTCATCAAGGGGCTTGATAATTCAAGATTTCAACATTTTATCAATTTCTTATTTTACCTTTTCGTGTAAATTAGGATTCATTCTGTAAGGTCTCTTTCTAACTAGCCATGTACCATCCTTAAGTTTGATCTTCATTTCCCAAAGTGATTCATGCACGCCTTTAAGTTCATGATATCCTCAAGGGAATAAGTCACGATAATATCTCGAGTAATTCGATGATATTTGCTACCTCGAGTATGACCAGTAATCTCAACTATGGCCTCCTTAGGCTCCACCTCCAAACCCATATTCACCTTATTTTTCTTCATGGGTCCGTGGTAGGCAAACGTATCCTTGTCCGCACTTTGTCTAAGACCTCACACACCCGTGTGAATGTGTAATATCTAGGTTCTCAACTTTCGTCATCTACGACATAAACCATCTTTCCTTTCTCTTTCTCAAGGAAAGCGTGTTCAAGTAGTATGGAGTCCATTTCATCTTCCTTTTTAAAACATGCTTCGAACTCTACCTCACCGAATGATGCCTGAATATACTCTTATGCTTTTGCACTATCTCCTATAGCTAAGCGCTTGAAAAATTTTAATGCCTCTGCTACGGGAGGTTTAGTCGAGAATTAGTCAAAAGTTTGGATCATACTTGCGAGTTAAATCTTGAGAAATTTCTAGTTTCTCAATGTAGTTCTGCATATACATACTAAGCATGTGCACATCCTTGTAGCGTAGATTACAATCTATGCACCCAAAGTGAAGGTGGTAATGCTTCTTGTCCTATTGTCGAGAGTCTCTCACCTTTGTGAAATGTAATGCTAAACGGGTTGATCACCATGATAAGTGTAGATTTGCATAGGTACATTATTACTTATAAACCTAGTAGACAAAGCTATTCCAATCTCTTCCCAGTTTATAAGATTATCTTTTTGGACTACCCACCAACACGCTGCTCTCTCACGCGGTGTATATACTAACATATCTCTCCTTGTAGCTTGATCTGCCCACTGTGTTTACATGGCCTTCAAAAAGGTAGGACGATCTTCTGTCCTTGTATACCAAGGTACTATGCTACCTATCTGTTGAATTGGATGAAATTTATTCTTCTGTGCAACCACACTTTTCACCTCACGTATTACTAATTCATATGTACCATGAGCCCAATTATCACAAGTAATACTCGTAGTATCACTAGTAGAATGAGAATCCTCCCACTTTGTAGGATGCCTTCTTTGGATGGCTCATTGACCTCTGGATCCTAAATAGCTCGTAAATGGACTCTGTTTAAGTCCTCCTCACTTAGAGGCTCAACACATGGTGTAGAATTCCCATCTATCAAAGGTATCACAACCACCATTTCCTCCTTATTTTCAAAGTTGATATACCCCTTATTGAATCTCAAGTCAACATTATTCATATAACACCAAGGGCGTCCAGCGAGGATGGAAAATTTTCTACTTCTATAAGTGTTAATACCTTAAAATCCCCAGTGAACTTGGCCCCTTGTATAGTTATAAATGCATCTTTCAATACTCCTATGGGAGTGGCCCTAGTCCGGTTTGCCATGAATAACACATTAGATGATAACTACAATGGAGACCTCCCCATTTGTACCCATGCATCTAATGTTAGAACATTTACTTCCACACTGTATCAATCAATATGTTGCTCAATAACCACCCATCCACATCATCATTCAAAGTAATTTCTTTGTCATAGTTAATGCTATTAGAGGGAAGATTTACATGCGAGAATCTTTCGTCTGTCTTAGCACTTACACATGGAGTGTTACCTTTTAACCAACTTCCTAATAGTGGAATAATGTTCTCCTGGTGCAACATCGTACACACCTCTCGCAGATCATCGATATCTGTTTGGACTATCTCTGATGTTTTCTTTTTCTCCTTTAGGTACTATATCTCACCCTGAGGATTCCTTAGCACTTCCATGGTATCCTGGTAAACTTCCTTTTGTTGACCAGGATCTAGGTACCTCACATGCAAAACCTCCTCCTTGGTGATCATAGGCTTCTAGTGTAATGCCTCTCTCACGCGTGTTGCTTCAGCACGTGTAGTAATATTCACTATCAATGCCTCAGGTCCTTCTGCTATCTTGGGCATCCACTGATCTTCTACCATGTGTTGGATTCTAACCATCCACGATGCCTTTATTTTCTTTCTTGTGTTGTTTACTCAAATACTCATATAATTGAGCACTCTTCATAGTTATGGTTCTTCCCGCAGAAAGAACATGCAATATTCCGAGGACATTCACGACTATAGTGGTCAGGAGATCCACATGTATAACATGTTCCATGAGGTAACTCTCCTTTTCCTCCACCATGGCCTCATCCTCCATATCCACCATGATATCCATGTCCCCTTCCATGAACTCCTTTAAAACGCCCCTCATTCATGTCATAACATGTTTGATTATGATCCCAATTCTGGTGCTCATTCTTACCCTTAGAACTCTCTGTTATACTTGTCTGTCATATTCCAATGTCTATAGCATCCTGGATCGACCCATCAAGAGACAATCCTCAATATCATGAGTGGTGGACTTGTAAATCTTATAAAAGCAAGATACATTCTTCCTTATCGTATGCTATAAAAAATACAATCAGTAGCATCATGATTCAAATAACAAATTTCATAGTCCAATAGTAATGAGTGTACAGATCGTGAGGGAAAATATCCTTGGTGTGACCTTTCACTTCACAATTTGTACACCAAATTGCTGAGCTCATTTCATGGAGTGAATTTCTTGATAGCTTCTCTAGCGATTTTTCATAGCTATAATCTATGCCTCTAGAAATGGACTATCTCCAGTGTCAATTCTCCCAACTACCTCAGCATGTAAAACTGTTTCTAGTGCTTCATGTGGATCAGCGTATGTCTTATGTGACAACGCCTTTCTAAAAGGTGTAATCAACCCTCCAACAAACCATTTTACATCTTTGGTTAACATGAATATCATAAGATAGATTATATAGAAGTATCTTAAAATGAGCAAATATGTTCCTCTTAGATACCACAAAAACTAGAATTCAGCTACATCTGGGCAAGAGTACGTCGAAATTGAATATTCCAGAATATAACTATTTAGAACACCACAAAACCACGTATCCACCGTGCGAGTCCAGATCAGATCAGCATCATAGAGGGCCTGAAATTCTTCATGTGTCTAGACAAGTGCATGATACCTCCAATTCTGCTAAGATGCATAAGCAGTAAGCCACTTGTATAGTTCTCTTTGGAAAGATAACAAAAATATCTAATATAAGTGTCATATAGGTTTTGTTCTACCCAAGTGCATCCATTAAATTCAAACCCCTTTGCTGAACCATCATGCATATTCTTCCTCCAGATCATGTATCCATTCCTCAATACTTGCTAGAGTTAACCGGTACGTCTTCATCGCAAACCATCCTAAAAAAACTGAAAAAGAGGTCCTAGCAATGGAACCAATGATGCAGCCTAGAATTTACTAGATAATACCCTAGTCACACTAGCACATCACTCGGCCCTAGACTTAGCACTCCCCCGGAATCACGTAAAGGTACCAAGTCCCTCTTTATGGTTCTTTGTAACTAGATGTTAACATGATGAAGGAAGAAACATATTGATTCATAACTAATCCATTGTTCTACAATGCATGCTACCCTCGGATATATGAAAGAAAAATCTTAAACAGTAGTCATGATTGAATTAATAACATGCACTACTCAACTACACACAAAATGACACTTAGATTCAGCCAATATCTTCCATCTATTAATAAATATAGAAGCTCCTTACAATCTTATCAATCTATACCAATGCGTGTAAAAGCTGAAGCGAAAGCCTTTCCATGCGTAATGGGGAAGGAAAGTGTGAGTGAAGCGAGGTTAGTAAGGGAGTGTAATTTGGATTAAAAGCAGTCATATTTGGGATGGAGGTTCGTGTGAGTAAGTAGAAATATCAACTCGCCAATATGTTATATTAGTGCAAAGATGGGGAGGACAATAAGGAAAAACCTCACCTACGTGGTAGTCATAACTAGGGTGCTGGCGTAGGTTCCCATACTCTTACAGAATGAGGAACGTGTCAATATTGTATAGGCTGTACTCCCCCAGAGTGAGGTGTTGAAAAAAACCTTCTAAGGGATCAATAGTCAATATTTGGGTAGTGGGGATAGAAAACTCACTAGATGATTTGGAAGCAAGTGAGTCAGTTGTAGAGGTTACGGTGGCTATAGGAATAATAGGGTTAGATGTGGGAGAGGTGATAGTACACTTGGTGGATGGGCTTGTGGGTGAAGGTGAAGCAGGGGTAGTGAATGATGGCTTTACTTGTACAAGTACATTGTTGGACTGGTACAACATGTTACAAGTCTTGAAATGCAATGAGTTAGCCTGGATGGTGTAGGTATGTCCTTCCTTCATGTTAAAATTTGAGGCAGCAATGTAAATTCGAAGGGACACAACCCATGGTCCAGATCCAAGGTCATCCAAGCAAAAAATTATACTATAAATCCCCTTCTATGACATAGAATAGTTTCAGGACAGTGTGGGGACCCACGCAAATATGGAGAATGATGGTACCTAGGGTAGAGGTCATGACATCATTAAAGGAGCACAACATAACTGGGTTACCATGCATGTAATTGGCAGGTATGCGCATTTGGTTGTACACATGGGAGGAGATGATGTTAATACTAGTACCACCATCGATCATAATGCATCGTATGCATATATTATCGATATAGATGGAGATGAAAAGAGCGGGATCAAGGTCATTAGACTAGAAGGGAGTGATCTCTTCATCCGAAAATTTGAGGGCGGCTACTTGGCGAGTAGGTGGAGGTGTAGAGGAAGGAGAAAACTTAGTGAGAGAGGCTACGTGATGAGGGGTAATGATGGAGGCTATGGGTGTGGGGTCATTTGGTAAAACCTCAATAGATTGAAGGACCTCCATGAGGGCTTGATGATGTGACTTAGAGGTTTGGATGAGGTCATATAAAGACATTTTGAGAGAGGATTGGTGTAATTATTTTAGCATTGTGTGATGCATGACCCCATTAGAAATAGGATACACGGGACCTCAAATGGTGACTTTAGGTGTGGGTACAAATGGTATGTTGGGTACAGGGTTGGTTGATGGGCTAGTTTCCTTTTCCTTGCCTTTGTCTTTCTGGGCACGGGTGGCAATGTGGATCATGTTAATTTGAGGGAGGTGGATGGAGAGGGTGTGCCATGGAAGGTATACAGCATGAGGGGAAAAATCCTAGTAGTGGATAAGAGCCTTGTGAAATGAGTAGAGCACACTGACATTTAGGTGGGGGTTTGGCGAGCTCTCTTATGTGGACCATGTTGATTTCAATTTTCGGGGTGGATAAAAGGGTTGTGGGGGTGGAGATACTAGTCATTGAGTAGGTAATGGAAGAATATTTGGGGAGATTGGCGAAGGTAGAATGGGGTCCTCATCAAGAAGATCGTTATTGTTAAAATTTTCTTCAGGAGGACATAATTGGAGAAGAAAGGTTTTTAAAGCTTTACAGTTCTCTACATCGTGTCTGGCACACGATGGTAGGCATAAATTTTAGTTTCCTCAAACCCTTTTGGTTTGGGTTTGAGTGGGTTGTAAGGTCTAAGAGGTGCTAATGTGATGACAGAGGTTTTGAGGAGGTTGGCTAGGATAATGGCATACGACCCCGCCAATGGATCACAATGTGAGGCAAGTCTGGACTTGGGTGGAATAATGGGTGATGTTGTGGCATAAGAGGTGTCACAGGTGAGGGGTAGGTTGTGCCATCGGTTTAGGGAGTGGTACCATCTTAGGCTTGGGTTGCCCCTTCTTAGGTAAAGGATCAATGGATGAACTGGCAATGGGGGCAACAATAGGTCTAACCACTTCAATAGAGGGCATTAGGCCTTTCAATTTGTGTTGTAATGTTTTGAGTAGAGGTGAGGAAAGAGTATGTGACATGGATGGAAATGTAGATGGTGGAAGGGGGTGAGTTACCCATGGGGATAATTGCGGTGCAGTAGCAGTCCCTAGAAGATATCATGTGGAAGGTGCGAGTGGAAGAGAGGAGAGTGTCATGGGTAGTGAAGAAGTTATGGAAGGTAGTGGTGGTATGGGTGGTAAGAAGGTCACAGGTGATGGTGGGGGTTGTGTGGATCACTTGGGTATATGAGAGGGCCATGATGAGGAGGTAGGATATTGCGTTCCTAGTTTATGGGTAGAAGAAGGTTAATTGGCCATGGTTGAGGGGTGAAGGTGACAATGGTGTGGTAGGCGAGGTTGGTGTATGAGGCCTAGAAGGTTGGGTCTTCCTTTTAGGTGTAGGAATGAGTTTAGTGTTGGTTTGGGAAGATGTGGCTAAATCTAATTTGACGGGTGGATGAGTAAGGTTCGATGTCGGCATGACCCCTAAGGTAGTGATGGGTTTAGGTAAGGGAGATGATATAGGTGTGGGTAGGTGTTTGGGTATAGGTGTGCATTGGGTTGTGGGTAGAGGTGCGTGTTGGGTTGTGGGTAATGACATAGAAGGTGTTCTAATAGACATGGTTATGTTTGGTTTGGTTGCTTGAAACACTTTTGGATAGATTGTGGAGGTGTCGGTGGTGAGTGACTGCTATATTTGGGTTAAAGCAGGAAGTAGAATACGTCCCCAAAGTAAGGTGATCGGCTAAGCGTGAAAAGGTACTGCTATAAGTGAGGCTAATGTGGATTGAGTAGCAATCCCCATAAAATATGTTTGAGAAATAGGGAAATGGTTAGCTTCAAACTCTATGGGTAAGAGAGTCGAAAGTAGGTCAACATGATCTTGGAAGGCTAATGGAGAATGGTCACCTAAAGGTAATGGTGTTTCTATAGGATCCTCTATGGGTAAAGGAGATGATGGAAAAGATGAGGTAGAATCTCCTTATGATGGTGTAGGGAGTGAACATGTGTCCCCTATGAGTAGGAGAGGTTCTATTAACGACTTCTCAATCATTTGAGAGGTAAGACTCGAAGTGATAATTATGGGTTTTTTTCATGGGTGAAGGACAAAATGAAGGGGTTATTCTGCAGGTAAAGGAGTACTTGGAATAGGTTCCTATGTAGGTTGGGGAGTTCGGGCTAATATTTCATCTATGGAAGGAATAGGGATCAATTCGGAAGCAATGGTGTGTCATCAAAAATATCATGGACCTCATGGACATTGCTATCATTGGTTGAAGAATCACTAGTTTTGTTGGAAGATGGGGCATGATTAGGGAATGGTTTTTTAAGATATTTAGGTTTTTGGTTGATTTGGTGCATTTTGGTTATCCAATACTAGATATCCATTGTCTAAAATTTCTTTGATGATATTCTTGAAGGTGATGCGATTCTTGTCGCTATGATCTTTGACACGATGATAGTTGTAAAATTCATGTTCTTTATACCACGCGGGCGTGGGGCAATCAAGGTCAAAACCAGTGTGTATTTTTATAGGTGGAAGGGTGATGGCACTTGCTTTGATAAGATTTTTCAAAATAGAAGAATATGGCTCCTCTATTGGGGTTTGCTTTCGTCATTCTCGTCTAAACTAGAAAGTTTGGACGAGAGAGAGATTAGACGATGTTTTGGTTTAGTTTGATGGGTGAGAGGGTCTAGCCTTGAGAACCATGACATTGGCAGATTCTTTGGATTTTGAATAGTTGTTCTAGGGTTTCAAAGATGAAGAAGCATCATTTGATTTGAACATGATGTTTTTGTTACGTAGCTGAATTTTCTTCTCTTCGATAGCATGAATCTCCAATTTTTGTGCCATGGTGAATGCCTCATCAAAGGTGTGGAAGGTATGCACCTGTAGGGTTGGTGAAATGTGTCTAGCGTAATCCCGAGTAAACAAATCTATGAACTCGGTTTGGGGTAAATAGAGTGTGAGCTGGTTCATTAGGTTGTACCAACAAGTGACAAATTCAGCAATAGACTCATCGTCATACTATCAAGTGGAATAGAGATCAGTCATGGTGACTTTCTTGACAATGTTGATTGAGAAGTGGTATAAGAAGGCTTGGGCTACTTGATTAAATGAGTAGATGGAATGTTTGGGTAGCCCACTGTACTAGTCTAATGCATGTCATTTCAAGGACATCGGGAAGGTCCGTAGGAGTAAAGCGTCATCATGGGAAATCAGGTAACACCCATGTTTGAAGGACCAAAAATGTTGTTGTGGGTCTTCTTTACTATTGAAGCGGTTGAATTTTGGAATTTCCCAATGTACAAGGTATGGGTGAATAGGAATGGATGGATGAATGATATCATTAAAAAATTTATCATAGGTGAGGAATTATGTGATCCGAAACCGATGCTTCTATTTTTTGCATCCTTTCCATCATTAACTTGATGAGGTCATTGGTAGGTTGTGATAGAAGGGTGCCTCCTATGGTGTAAGAGGGTTGGTGTTGAACATGTGATGTGGGTGGCATTCTAGTGTATGGTGATGTTGAATAGGAAGGTTGAGAATGGGGGACCGACATGGAGGGCATATACCTAGAATGAATGAAGGATGAGATAGGGGGTTGTTGGATGTAGGTGGGACAATCGAAGTGACTCTCGTAGAGATAAGGGGTAGAGACTGCGGGATAGAGAGGACAAGATTCTTGAATGGGGTAGGGGTCACCGACACTATGGGTGGTTGTGTTGCAATTGGTATATGTGAAATTATGAGCACATATTGGGTCATTCTCTAGGTGGTCAATGAAGGAACAACTGATACTATGGGTATGATAGATGTCTAGATGCAGCGGTCATAGCGGGTGTGGGGCCTAGCTATGAAACCACTGGGGGAAAAGTAGGTGAGGGTAATGCCAAACTAGTAGGTGCTGATGCGGAAGTGGGGACAAAGGCAAGAGAGATGGAGATTGGCATGAAATATAATAATTGACCTAAGGAATCTCGAGTTAATGAGTGGGAAAGATAGAATCATGAATTTGAATGATTATGGTTAAGGATTTGTGCTAACTCCTCTTTGCCTATAGTAATGGTGATAGGCAGAGTTGGATCCATGGGTGATAGGATAGAAGGTGGTGAGGGACTAGGTGGGAGTGGTTGATGGCTGTTATGGAATATAAGAGTGTTAGTTTAGCAGTGAGTCAACACCATGTGATTAAGTTTTGACCTAGTAAAATTGTATAATGTAAATCACACCAAAAATAATAGGACCAGAGAAAAATGAGGCCGAGAGGGTGAATTTGGTCAAGGTTTGGATTTTGAAAACCAAACACAGAGACCGAAGATATTCTAGATACGGTGATGGTTAATAGGGAACCGACATCGGTCATAGAAACCGATGCCAGTTAATGTGGAAAAATATCAATTTCAGAAAGTGAAATAGGAGTGATGAATGTGTAAGGATGTGGCTTTTTATGATAGTAATACCATCAGAAAGAGAATATGTTGGTGCCCGAGGGCCAAAATCGAACAAAATTAGAGAATTAAGATTATCCTAGGAAAAATACCTAGAAATCCGTAAAGCTGACAATAGTTACGGTTTTACCGAAGATGGTTAGATGAAAACCAATGACGATCACTTTGGTGGTGTCGGTTAATGTGAAATTCAAAGAGAATGAAGAAAACTAGGTTTTGTGAATTAAATTAGGTGAAGAATCAAACTCAGGAATCTGAGAATGAGAATATGGGGCCCTGACACACTTAGATAAAGTCATAATACTCCAACTATGATGGTGGAGTGTGTAAGGAAAAAAGAAAAATGTAGAATCATAGCCTCACACCTCAAAACGCAAGCCAAGAAGAAAGCTAAGAAAAACATGATCCTAAGAGTGATTTTTCTTTATGTTTGTTCAGCTTACACTATTTAGAACTGACCGTGTGCATTCAGAATAAAATTTTTGGTTGGGAAGGTGTCCTACAAAGAAGGAGATCTAGAAGGTGAGGTTTCAGGTTATGTTATGGCGGGGGCGGTCCTTCCTCTGATGGGGTACTAGACAAAGATAACTAGCTGGGGATTACTTGTCAATCCTCTGATCATGTGATCGTTGACAGGCATTCCCAGGTAAGATGTCATTTAAGGTGTGTATATTCAAATTTTTGTCTAGTTTGAGAGAGAGAGAGAGAGAGAGAGAGAGAGAGAATGTGCTTTCTATGATTCTTTTATGTCAACCATCAGTTGGGCATGACTTCCAGCATATAGGTTGCCCTCAGTTTTATTGTGAGCTAAATGTAGCATACAAGAAATGCAATGCGAGTGTTTTAAACCCAAATCAAAGTGTGATGTTCGATGTTGCAAATAATGAATAGGAAGGAGGGTGCTCTTTCACTAAATGTAGAAAGCAAGAAGAATGATTCTTTTTAAACGCACCAAAATAAATGTTTCATTTAGAGAAATTAGAAAGAAAAATAGGATTATTAGAGAAGAATATTTAGTGAATAACGATTTAGAAAGGAAACACACAAGATGCAACCTATATGAAAAGAAAGGGAACCCACAAATGAGGGTCCCACCAGGCGTGCCAAAATGTTTCACCATTTTCTTTACATTTTGAATGTGATGAAATAGATAATGTTATGGGCTGAGGAGGAATACCTGTTGTGATGGTTGGTTTGAAGGTTGTGCACACATTCTGACTTATTGATCTGATGCTAACTGTGAGAGCTTCCTTTTGGCTAGGAGGAACTACCTAAAATAGAAAAAAATACCACAAAAGAAGATTTAAATAATATATGATAGTGGACTACCTAGCGAGTGCTAGATTTGGGAAGTGTGATAATTCCTAGATGGTTGTCAATCCACTATTTAATATAACTTAATGCAAGAAATAACATAGATAAACAAAGTCTTATTGTAGTTGATATGATTTAGGTATCTCATTCAAATACAATAAGAAAATCTAATTTAATGTTGTCAGGCTAGGTTATGATTAGATCGGAGGTAGGGTAAGGGGTCAAAGTGCTGGAATAGGTCAGTTTCAGGTTCTGGGTCACTTAGGTTTCTTGGATAAAGATTCTTAGGTTACTGTTATTGATAGGGTGGCAAAATACATAGACCGACGTCGGTCGGTATGACCGATCATGGTTTAGGAAGAACTAACAATGGTTATGGGTAACCGGCATCGGTAGAGGAAGGATGATAAAAACTCAATAAGATTTGGTTGTGGGGTTTGAGTTGAGGTTAGAAAGAGATGACAGAGGGAATGACGAGGTATGTGGGGATCTTAGGAACACTCAGAGATATGTAGAAGTCGGGTATAGGTGGTTTTATGGTGTGGGTGGAGAAATGGTTGAGTTTACAGAAAGAGGAATAGTGGGGGAATGGGAATGCTAATAGAAAATGATAACAGAGATGACAAAAACCTTTAAAACAGAACAAGGATGAAATAACACAGGGATAAACGCACTTACTAATGTTGCAGGTCCAATGGCTGAGTGGTGGTGATGATTGATGGTGGGATGGAGCTTGGTGCGAAGTGGTACTTCTCGGAATGCTACCGTGAGATACCTCTAGATCTGTCTTGATGCTAGCTATGGTTGCTTGGATGTGTGAAAGAGCTCTGGTTCTTTCTTGCATGCAGATCTCCTTTTCTCTCCAAAATTTGAGAATGTGGCCAACCTCTCAAACAAGGTTACCAAAGTGAATAAATGGTAACCGACGATGGTTCCTAGTTGACCGGCGTTGGTTTCAGGATGACCAGCATCGGTTAAGGTAGGATTCCCTAGGTTTACTAAAAATGATAGATCTTGCAATCATTTGGGTTAGGTCTATCCATTTTTTGCGGATCAAAACAGACGTTATATTTTAATGAGTGGGAATGTGGTTAGAGGAATAATAGGCATTGATTTTTAGGGTTGAACTAAGTCTTAGTTAGTTATGGTGAGTAGATAGATACTAAAAATAGGTTTATAATGAGGTGTCTAGGTGAGGTGGAAATTGGGTTAGTTAAGATAATTAAATAATGAATAAAGTGAGGATGAGTATTAATTTAATTAAAGTGATTAAATTAATATTAATGTGTGATGTAAGGGTCATGGTTAGGTAAAAGTGTTTAAGTTAGTTGTTTGAAAGGGGACCAAGGGGAGTGTGACCCAATTTTGGTGTCTATATATACATGTAAGTGGATTGCAAAGCCTTTTAGAAGTCAATTTTAAAATGAATTTAGATTTTAATTTTTTATCAAATGTCATATACTTATCTCCAAATATAAATAAACACAAAATTTTAACAATGTAAGAGAATATTGATTATATATCCAAAATAATGCTAAATAAATGGAGTTTTTGGCTATATAATATATTATAAATGTAATTAATGTAAAATTCCACCATAATCCTAAATGAATGGAGTATACTATTTTATTAATGTAAACGACGTAAAATGCTACTATACTAAGTGAATATCCATATATATAATATTCCTTAGAGGTAATAAAATATAAGATAATTTATATTTTAACTCCTACATGTAATGCCCACAAAAACGACGTTCTAGGAACACACTACAACCTAACACTTAACCCGAAAATTGTGACAATTTTTTTGTTTAAGTTATAAGAAGGTTACAAGGGTGTTTGACCCTTAGGGTTCATTAAATTAACTTACATCACTAAACTCAACTTTAAGATTGATAGGCTAGGTCTAGTTAAAATATTACATATTAAAATTGCTTTACCTCTAAGGTCGATTAATTAAAAGTCAACTAGGAAGGTGTCATAGTTTAATTCACTTGGTTAACTATTTCTTTTTCTTAATTAATGTTCAATCCAAATATTTCTAACTTCATGCTTAATTAATTTAGTTTTATTATCCTAATAGTTTAAAGTCCTTTTACTAATTTCCTACAACAAACTAATGACTAACAAAGACTTTACACCCCCAAGCCAATTAAGTGGCCCCATTCACCCATCTACACATACCCTTAAGGAGTTAATTAAACATTTAAATTTTACATTTCTAGTAAACAAATGTAGGGTTAATCCTCCACCCTTAGATCAAAACAATCTTGGCCACTACTTCCTAGGGTTCCAAACTAGCCCTAAAATCCTTATGAGTTTTTAATAAATCATTTCCTTCATTCTACTCTCCTCATTTGGTCAATTTGTTTTGTTAAAATTACAAGTTGGAGGAGAGAAAGCCATGGGAACAAGACATGAAAAACTATGGAGGATTCTACAAGGAGGTATAGTTTAGAATAGTTTAGATTGTAGTTTATTTTGTTATTACTTACATTCAAGGATTGGGAGGGATTTCCTTCACCAATCTAATTTTATTTCAAGCCATTTGTATTTGGGTTTTCAAATTTGGGGCAAACCCTACCCCCACTATTATAATCCACCATTTGTAGGTTTAAAATCTATATTCAACATGATTTGAGCATTTTTGAGTACTGGTAGTTCCTTAGTTAAATTCACAACTTAACATTTAGTGTATACGATTAAAAAAATTTGTACAAGCACAAAACTGGGGAGTTACGTCGTAAGTGATAGAACTACCGCCCAGAGCAGACGACGGTCTTGGGACCACCTCCTTGCTTGGGTGACAAACCATGGACCACCACCCTACTAAGCGGTGGTTTTGAGACCGCCACCTTAGCTTGAGTGGCGGTTACGTGACCACCGCTCTGCATAGTGGCGACTGTCCTATTTCTGAAAAACAAAACCTAAAAATCTAAGATTTCTCAAAAACTAAAAGTTACTAAAAAGTGCTAAAATGCATTCTGAGCTCATTTTTGTACATCTAGAGTTCCAATTTTGGGATTTAATTCTATTTGTTCATTCCTTAGTTAAATCTACTCATTTTAAGCATTATCAATTCCAATAAAAGCACAACTACTTACAAGATCATTTCCATTTTGTTCAACTAATTTTCTTTGAATTCCAAGAGTAAAAATAAATAATTTATATCTACTTCTACATTGTTATTATTTTGTTACTACAAAATTCAACATATCAATATACAACATACTTCAAATTTATTGTTTCTTTCCATTTTAACTTCAACAAATATATTCAAAGTAATTATAACAACTTGGATCTACATTCAAGTTTACTATGCATGCATTTTAACATCTTACAACTTCTATATTTCCTTCTTTCTCATTTACAATAATACAACTTCATAATGAAATTAAACTTTCTTTTTCCATTGAAAATAGCTCATATCATTTAACACAAAGAACTACTTTTCTCACAATACAACCAAGATTTCAAATAAAGAGAATTACTTTGTTTTCTATTTCTCAAAACTAACTCCACAATACAAATCTTTCTTCTTTCTTTTTATTTGTTTCTTTCCACATACAATAGCAATTTAATAAAAATGTTTGAATGCAAATTTCCTTCACAAGATCATTACAATATCCTCCACTTGAAGTGGGAAATCATATAATAATGCAAGCTAATATGGAATACAATATTACAAGTTGCTCCACTCTAAGTGGTAACAATACTAAGCAATTTTTATCACAAGAAGGATTTTATTAGGGAATCAACAGAAGCTCCAAGCTTCACAACACCAACAAGAGAGCTCCTCTAAGATATTTGATTCGCAACAAAATGGGGGAGGAGGAGAGGCAACACTTTCCACCCAAAAATATATCCAATGAGGAGGAGAAGCCATCCTCCTCATTGGCCCACGTGCCCCAACCACATTACAATGAAAGGTGAATCCAACCATGGAAATGAACAAGCTTCCACAACACAAACCTAAGTACTTCACAACCAAACTCAAACTACAAGCACAAGAAGGAAAACAACAAAATTATACAAGGCTTCTAAGTAAAAGCCAAAGGAGCAAGAACCTATGAGGAGGCCACTTATGCCTCCCAATGGGAAATGGGTTCCCACCTTAAAACCTCCAAAGCATATCTCAAATCGCTTACATACTCTTATGCCTCCTGCAAGTACCTCTTATGACTCCCACATCCTCTTATGCCTCCCTCATACTCATATTCTTCCCTCATACAAGAACTAGTAATAAATGTAGGCATTTCTTGTCCAAGGTGGGGCACCCAATCCAAACACCCTCCAAGACATGAAATAACTCTTATGCCTCCCTACATGAGTTCTCCCCATACTCCCCTCCTACACTACAGTTAGGAAATCTACCCAAACACCCAACAAACAATCCAAAACACTCAAAATAACAAACATATATACACAAATAAAGGAAAAACATAAGCAAGAATAAAGATCCTACCTTTCCATAGTAGATCTTGTTCTAAGAGTCAATATCCAAGCTCCTTCCAAACCAAACAATCACAAACAAGCTCCCACAAAGATCACAAGCTCTCCAAAATCCTCTAACTCTCAAAAATACAAGAGCACAAAATAATGAAGTAACCCCCAAACAAGCAAAAGAACTTCAATAAATAGAAAAGGGAGAGAGGAGGATGATGTGGCTCCAAGTAGGATGCCACCTCATTTCCTCTCCACTCCACATCACCCTAGTCAACCTCATATTCCAAAGAACAATTAATAAGTGGTTGAAGTCATGACATTTAACTTACATAGAAATTCTAATCTCACACCCACTAACGACAAAATTAATTACAAGAAAGGAAGTGCAATAAACATTTTACCTTTTTATCTTCCCAAAACACCTAATAGGGTCTAATTTTGACCCCCAACCCATAGGTAGGGTTGGTATAGCAATTTAAGAGGTTTGGGACAAGTTTGACTTGTCCCACAAGCCTCCAAAATTGGCCTCTAAGGCCAAATTCGAATTTGAAGGGGTAAAGTGTACAACACTCAAGATCCCCAAGCACTCAACTTATAACACAAAATCCAAGAGAAATCTACTCTAATAAATGAATTCATTTGGTCACATATTTAATTAGTTTAGGACATGGTTAAATTAGCTCTAATTAAGACACTACAACCCATTAATAATAAAGGGGAAAAACATACACCAAAATCCAAATAAATAATACAATGAATTACATCACTAAAATCACATACTAACATCAATAAAGGAAACTAAATAAAAGGCAAAACATAACCCCTTGGTCACAATTTCCCCCTAACCAAATTCAAACACACACACAAATACATGTTGCCATGGTGACCCTTGTTGAATTCACCTAGAATTCCAATGTGGTTGGTCTCCAATCCCCGATGTTTGTTGTGAATAATTTTACCTGCAAAACACATAAATACCTCCTTCGGCCTCTTATCGCATTAAAAACATCTATGAAAAAATATACAATATAAATCTCCAATCATCTATATATAATTTCTAGCAACATTTCTATTTTTACATTTCATCCATGTCAAAATGAACACAACATTTGTTCAATTTTCAAGGTCTTCTCAATGTGACGAAAATATACCACATTTGAGAAATATATATAAATCACCATGTCAATGACATATCAACATCAATATAAAATGTCTCTAATAATTCACATGTATAATATATGTGTCGAAATCAACAAAAATCTAGTATGTTTAACATCTAATATCATCCTATAACAAAAGCTACAATAATATCCATAAGTGTAGTCAACAGTATCGAAATCGATAATCGAAAAGGTGTCGAAGGGAAGTGGGCACTACACCACATTACTCTTCTATAATGAATTACAATATAATTCTATCATTTTTACAACTTCAAATAATAGGAAATATAGATATTATTGCAGATAATAAAATTGTAAGTGGTTAGGTTTTGTATGGATTTACAATTATAAGTCAATTAACACAAGATCAATGTTCATTCTTAGATATATATCGAATTACACTAAACAAGTTTATATTTTTGGTTGAAAGGTACACTTTATTATATTATGCAATTTGTAGGAAAAATATTTTATCGAGAAGACAACAATGAGTTTTTCCACCAATTCTATAGGACTAATATCCTCTTCTTAGGAATGGGGAGGATACTATTTATTGAAGGCTAGAAATACTATACTTCTAAGGGTAGTCTAAGAAAAAGGATAACATAAGAACACTCCACTAAACATGTGGTAATAATATATGGAGAGAAATAAGTCGAGGAGTGAGTAGGAGAAGAGAAATGGAGAGGGGTTTTAAGTAATAATTAGGATACTGATTTTATTAACCACAAAACCAATAGTATTTTTAGATTCAATGACTAGACACCAATATACAAAGCAATATTAAAAACATAATCAACAAAATGTTTTATTCCATTATATTATTCAAAATATTTAGTATTTCCCTAGTTGTGTAGGATTACAATGCTCTATTAGAGTAGGAGTTGAGAAAGAGAGGAATACATTAGGCAAGAAATAGAAGAAATACAACTTTATATACGAAGATAAAATAGTGATTCTTTGGAATGGATAGATCCTTATAATCTATATTCAAATCCAATAAATATTTTCACTTTCATGTGACCTTTTAACTTAAAGTACAATCTTAATGAAGAAATAAAAACTTTAAGTGAATTAAGTCACTTTTATAAAATTTGCTCCTCAACCAAGAAACAAAATGTTACAGGAAAATATAAGAGAGAGAAGGCGATCAATAAAAGATTCTACATGATGAAGTTTTTTTCTATCTTAATTATCGAGATGAATGCTACAATTGGATATGATCTTCCCTAGATGATTCTATAATCAGAGCTTGTATTTATTTGGACCTAGAAATGATGCTCCATATGTTATCCTAATTGATCAAATTCAGCCATGATTCAGAAACTCTCTGTCAACTCTTCATCTCCGTGATAAATGGTAGGATGCAC
The DNA here is from genome assembly GCA_018340775.1 of Taxus wallichiana var. yunnanensis. Taxonomy (NCBI): domain Eukaryota; kingdom Viridiplantae; phylum Streptophyta; class Pinopsida; order Cupressales; family Taxaceae; genus Taxus; species Taxus wallichiana. Next base: position 51,829,060 of record CM031237.1, read on the forward strand.
GAATCAAATCCTTGTCATGAACATGATCTCTATTATTCCACATAATAAAACAATCACCTTGGAGTCATCATAAAGGATGAAATCATATCAAAGATGTCTTGGACTAAGTTACCATGGGCTCACTTGGATTAGATGATATCAAAGATTCATGATAATCCTCGGTAGAAACATCAAAATCAAGTAAAATGGGAACACTTTCTCTTTGTGCGTTTCTACAATAGCAAACAACTAAATGGAAAATGTATTCTGAATAATATCAACACTCCTTATCATGTTTCATGAGTGGGGAATGGTGATGATATGAAGATTACACCAAGACCATGATTCCCATTATGAGATCTTTTAATATATTCAAGTGTATGTTTCATGAAAAATAATTTTTTGGAAAGGTATTTTTTGAGACACTGTGAATTTGGTGATGATTACTCATTGTAAACAACTTGAAATGGGAATGTATTTTTTGCTTTGAGAGGAACACTTGGAGAATGGGTTCAATGGATTACTAGAAAAAAATCATTCCTTCATTCTGGGAGAAATATTTTTCCAAATGGATTAGTTCTTAATTAGTGCAAAGGTATGAAGGATATCAACCAATTGTCAACATTGTTATCTTAGTAGTAATTGGATACTTGTGAATGAAAGAACATGACAGGCCTTGGGGAACTTGGAACTCTGCTATTAGCCATCCTAAAATCAATCCCATCTAGGGTTAAATCAGCCATGCTCATGAGATAAACTTGTATCCCTAATATCTCTTCATATATAACATCCCCATATGGAACACACATTCTGTTATGAATTATAAAAATTCAAACACATTCTAGTTTTAATAATTATGCTTCAAAACAGATTTGGATATTTCTTTTTCGAATGTTCCCTGTTCGCATAAATGACACATTCAATGCCATTCAATCTTCGATCTTCCATTTTCGATCTTCCATTTTCATGGCTCGGAGTTTCAACGATCCTTCATTTCATGACTCGGCAACAAACCGATCCTTCATGTTCGTTTATGCATAGTATATTATATATACTGTTCTCATAACCGTTCCGGTTATCGAAGTGATCCATTTAAGAAGCCTATCGAATATCATTGCGATATTCATCTCGACATCCTGCATCTTAAATTAAGTGATAAGGACACGCTTGCAACCAGCAATTGCGATACTTTGGCCAAAGATTTTCACATGCTTTGCATGATCATATTCTGAATGTGATACACATCAACGGAATATGTCCTTCACCTCACTTCACTGTTATCTAGAATGGTCTTTCTGGTTCCTACCGAGTCCTCTTCGTTTAAGGTCGAGTTTTAAACTTCCAATTCCAACTAGTAATATGAACGGGTATAGGAAGGCACTCTGGTAACTAAAGATACGAGACATACGGTGTCGTTTCCCCATGACTCCGTGTGTCTAGTTATCTTTAGTATTAGAAGTCACTCCGTATACCGGATCATACTCCTATCCCTGCTTTAAGAGTTTCACATTAGCCTATGTATTCTTGATGTTTTAATTCGGGAGGGCATTGCAATGATATGTCAATTTGCTGACATTGTGTCGTCATGAAGACCCCGTCTTCATGGAGACACCTTCTTTGTAGGCTGGCGTATGCCAATGTCTCTGAATTCTCCCATCGAGAATACACATCATCTGCTCAAGTGATTTGGATACGATTTAATAATTAAAATCAACTTGCATATGATCTTGATCCTCGTTTCCGTTATTCTGATTGTATAGGGCTAAGAGGACTAAATCCGTCCATTATCTTGCTATGCATCTTCTCCTTCGTGTCGAAGGGCTGCATTTCCCTACTTGGTTCTCTTCTTAATCATTGGATTAAGCGGTAAAATACCGACGGACGTGATAAGTTTAACCTATTAAACTTAGCCAAGATTTTCTCAACTGCAACTAAATTCAGAATACTAACTTATTAGACGTCATTCATACGAGGTCTAAATTTAAGAAATGTATTCATTTGTTCTCCTTAACGTCATATAGTTAAGGTCCATTAGTTATGGATATACTTATCCTATATCCTTTATTCTGAATTCAGCATACGAGATCATTAATGGAGTTCGAAAGCGAAGTTCGATTATTCCAAAGTTAATTGATATTCCTTAGCTCCTAAGCTAATCCTGAATACCTTTCGATTATGGAATCATATTCTTCCTAATCCTGTTTAATGTCAATTAAAAATTCATCTTTACCCAAGTATGAACTAATTGCATTTTTCAACTTAAAAGTTGCATGTAGGTAAGAATAGAGATCAGTTTCCATTTAACATCCATCCAAGGACAATGAAACAAATCCAAATTAAGAAATAACATTATATTTCCAATTTAGTCAACAAATCAAACTGATATAATTATTAAAATAACACACATGTAATTGTATTCAACATTTCATGTCATAATCTGTACATTTGCCAATCCAACTGAATGGGCATGGTTTACATAAAACATCAATACAACTCATAGATAGAAGAATATATTTTCTTCTTTTCACAATTCCTCGAAGAGGAATAAAAGCAACAATTACAATTCATCTTTCAGCTAATCAAGAAGCATCAGAAAACAGCCATGTCTTCATTCTAATCAAATTCCATCTGCAAAATGATTTGCAGGTCGATTGATGGTGAGCATATTAACACTTATCCTTAAAATAAGGTGCTTGACTAAGCTGTCTCAATAAAAGAACCACCTGCTTTTGAAAGCGACAGTTAAACATCAATCACGAAATAGGCACAAAAGAAAGATCAGCATAACAACTGAACTATCAAAATATCATCACAATCAGCCAAGGAACTGCTGTCCCGTTTCCACATAATCGTTACAAGTATCAATTCACAATATTTGTAAAGTTAAGAATACAAGCAGCTTACTGCAGATATAACATACTGTTATCCTTTCCACGCCTTTCAATAATAATAAATGCAAAGGATGAAACTAGCTCAGAAATGTAAATCCATTACTTTCCTTTCGGTTTATTATCATATTAGATTCAAGCAATCAATGAACAACAATGCATGTATGCCTATCTAAGCACTACAAAATTCATTATTCACGAATTCTGACTTTCAATTGAATGAAAGAAGAAAAGGTTATTTTTCCAAGTCATTCATCCATATCTCTATTTCTTTCCACATGATTGTCCTAACAATGGAATCAAGCGAGAGACAAATCAAGATATTGATTGAGTGAAACTTACAAAATCCATTGAATTCACTTTCAGCAAAAGAATAATTTCATTTATAATCCGCTTTAAAAGCGAAAACAAGGAAGAATTCATCATCCATTTTCATATTTCATTTGAATCGGCTCATATGAAAATCCGAAACAGGTTAGTACCACCTTATGTTCATCCTAGATCAAACAGTATAAGGATGCAGACCATATATTTACCATACTAAAAGAAACCATATTTCTTTCACTGTAAGTTAAACAGATAAACAGTTATACGTTCATGCAGTCAATAAATCACATGATTTCCTAATCCAGCGTGAACGTATCCCGTTCAAAATAACATATTATTCATTGTTGTTACCTAAAGCAAGTCCAATAATCACATGAATATGAATTTCACCAAGTTAGAACAGCAGGCAGAAGAAGGATTCCCTTCCAATAAATGATTCTACCCAGTCCATTTTCCAAGTTCCTAATAGTATGCAGAACTCCAGAATGCAAAATCAGATGTCATTACCTTTAGCAAAGTAAACCGTACAGGGTGTCAATACATGAATCTAGTACAGTCAAGACAACCCACACAACAAGACTAACTTTCTATGCATTTATTCTTTGTACAGCAATCCAAGATTAAGTCATAATCACCAAAACAATTCGATCTTAAAGGACCGATCAGCATTAATAAACACAACTAATCATCATACCTTCCTAGCAAGAAACAATATATTTCTCTATGAGTTCAGAAGGAAAAACTATTCCTTTTCCAACTCTCACGAACATTCATAAAAATTCTAATGCCCATTCCTTTAAAATACAAGATGCCATTTCCTCATAATCCCGAAACAGCAGAAGGAAGAGAAAAGTCTTATCTCTTTTAAGCAAGAAAGGAAAGAACAGCCAAAAACGTGTTATCTTTTCTTTCCCCAAGGCAATTCGTATGCTCATAAAGAAAACAATGTTGTATTCATAATAATCCTCACACAAGAGAGAGAGAGAAAGAAACTATTTCCTTTTCAAAAGATGTTTCAGTATAGAAACGACCTTAAGCAACTCGTACATCCTGTACCATTATATCACGAAAGCCCATATAACAAAGATCATTCACACAGCAGTGAAAACAACCCTGTCTACCAGCTCCTTATGTAATACTTAAACAGTGAAGTAATCATTCCTTAGAATTCGAAAGGAAATGCCATGCCTTTAAATCCCGAAACAGCAGATAGTAAACAAACAAAAGATCTTATTTCCCTCAATGAAACTTTAGCACAGAAACGACATCAAGCCGCGCACACAACCTTCACCATCTTATCACCAAAGTTCATGTGACAAAAGACAATCATACAGCAATAAGATGACCAACACTACCTGTACAGTTCCTTATCATCATTTTTTTGCAAGAAAACCAGTTCGAAACTCCGTCTAACATCAACAACCAACACAGCATGGAGGTATTCCATTCAAAGAAGTGCAAGACAGATAAACACAGCAACAGGGAAACGATTTTCCCATCATTTTCAAAAAAAGACAGCAAGGGTCGACGAACCCAAGTCATAGCAATAACACAACCCAACCATATTCAACTTCTTTTTTTACATGCGCAAAGGCAGTTCCCAACACAACAGCAAGGAAACAATTTCACAATAAGGAAACGATTACACAGCCTGTTCCAATTCCACACAACACGAACAGAGAAAGAGAATATCTATTTCCAACTTGATTCGTGCAAAAACAAATCAAGACCAAGCAACCAGAAACGATTCAATATCATTTTCCAAAAAAAAAAAGCAAGAATCGATGAAATCCAATTCAAATCGACTCGACAACAATCACAAAATCAAAACCCAAGAGCAGGGTTGTTTTAATGAGACACTTAAACAAAGCAAGAATTTTTAAAGAGAAGGGCTTAACATGCCTGTAATCTCTTTTCCAGAACTCGAAGAAAGCTTCGTTTGCCGTGTTATTTCCTTCCACGGTGACAACACAAACTTCCGGCCTCCTTTCTTCTTCAGGCTTAGCAACAGCCTTAAAAATTTCCAAGAACAGTGTCAAATTCAAGAGCTGGTTCGACTGAACCAGGCCAGAAAAACCAAATGCAGAGCAACTTTGCAAAGGCTCGAATCGACCAAATGAAAATCAAAATTCCCTCATACACTTTCCAAGGTGAACTGGTCGCGAGGACCAAGAACAATCAATGCAATTAAGGCTCTGCCTTTTCCTAGCTTCCCACGCCACCGCCACTTGAGTTGGCGAACTCTAAATTTCAAATTTCCCATGCAAAACCGAATTTGGCTCTATCTCCAAATAGATGCCTCCATTTCTTACCTGCCCCGCCAAAACTGGCGCTGTCCACGTATGGACTTATCATTAAATGCCAATGAATGCCCTTCCCTCATCCTTATCCTCTCCTTCCAAGGGTCTGCGCCCTTTTAGATTAGGATTAGTTTAGGTTGCATATAGTGTTAACCTAGGTCTTAGTTTAGCCTTAGGTTATTAGGTCTTAGGTTTATTTTCCCCTTTTTTTTTGAATTTAAAAATCCACTTAGGATAGTAGTGTAGGATGCATGTTAGGACTTAGGATTAGTTTAGGTTTTTAATTCATACTAACCACTAACACTAATCAACTCCTAACCCAACCTCCATCCTGCCTTCCTACAGACATTCACGTTAATGCAGAGCAGGACGTTCCGTCCTTTGGATCACGTGTCGAGGCCACCCGTGTCCAGGCATTTCTTGCCTCACGAGGTTCCAAGTTCGACAGTACAGGGCTCAAGAATCGAACCCCTGTCGTTGGCATTTACGTGCGGCATTTGCTCATACCTATAATGATCAGTGTTGCACGTTCATAACAACCTCGGGTTCGGTTCAAGAGTAAATCAATACAGAAATCACCAGAAGCCCTCAGCATACTTGGATCAATGAAATTGATTCAAGGTGTGCTGTCAATCAGTAACGAGAGTATAGCAAGTATACGACAATTTGTCGTCACATTAGCAAACACGCAAGTACTGATAATTGTTGTCTATCTGATAAATCACGGCATGCAAGAATCCAAGTTAGCAACACATTCTTTTAAGATCAGAGTTTATCTTAACATGTTTGCCTTCATTCCAGCAGTTATAACAACATGTAAAACATTCACCAAGATAACATACAAAATCAGAGCGTTACATTCTTCCCTCCTTAAAGAATCATCGTCCCGATGATCAGTTTAAACAAATCAAGGAGTTCCTAGGACAAAGTTCAGTTATTGTCCTTTCATTCATAAGTTCATACCAAAAACAGATTCACTCTTAAAAACAGCGTTTTAAGACAACTGTACAATAGACTAATAATTGTCTAAATTTGGTAGAATTATCAGTTCTTTGAATTTCAAATTCAATTAAACAGGTGTGGAAAAGTAGATCTCATTTCTTCGAGATTCTCCCAAGTTGCACTTTCTTCACTGAACTGGTCCCACTGGACCTTACATTGGTTCACTTCTTCGCGATTTCTCAAGTACTGTTGGTGAGTTCCCCAAAGCACTCGAATGGGCTTAACCACGATTATTCTGGGTCTTGGACTGCTGAGGAATTCAATTTAGCACATGTGATAAATCATCACGTATTTCTTAAGCAAAGAAATATGAAAAACATCATGCATTTGAGACAAAGCGGGAGGTAATGCTAGCGATAAGCTACGGGGTTGATTATTTCAACAATTTCAAAAGGTCCCACGTAGCGTGGCGACAACAGCGACCTTGCAAAAGTTATTGAGCTCTTTTGGCTCACCCGAAGAAAGACCTTCTCTCCCGATTTATAATGCTGTCGACCCGCTTCAAGTCTGCATAGCTCTTTTGCCTATTGGCAGCCTCCTTTAGATGTTCGAATCATTTTGATTTCTTTGTTCCATTTCCATAAGGATTTACGGCCCAATTACCTCTCTATCCTCAACGTTGTCCCGGTGACGGGGGTTTGCATTTTCTTCCATCTGATGCTTTCAAAGGCGCCATTTTTAAAGAGGCATGATAGGTGTTATTGTAAGCAAATTCTACCAGCGGAAGGTATTCCTCCCATTTATCTTTGCTGGTCCATGCGATACATCCTTAACATGTCCTCTAAAACACGATTAACTCTCTCGGTCTGTCCATCCGTTTCGGATGATATGCGAAGCGAAGTTCAATTTAGTCCCCAAGGCCGCATTAAGCGTTTGCCAAAACCTTGATGTCATCCTCGGATCTCTGTCGATATGATTAATTCGGTATTCCATGCGATCAGAAGATTTCATGTACAATCTTCTTCTTGCTAAGCTTTGGTGCATCGTCCTTCAAATTACAGTGATGAAGTGTGCCACTTTGGTCAATTTTGTCGACTCTGACAAGGATAATGTCATGCTTATTTCTTGACATAGGCAATCCTTGAGCGAAATCCATCGTTATCACTTGCCATTTATCTTTGCGGAATCTTGTGGGGATCTGATAATCCGGCGGGGTGCATATGTTCGCCTTAACACGTTGACATTCAAGCGAGTGTGTTACAAACTCTGCCACATCCTTTTTCATTCCCTTAGAAATATTGCTTTGCTTAAGATCGGTGAGCATTTTTGTAATGCCAGGGTGTCAGAAAAAGGTGAATTATGGAATTGAGTTAACAATTTCCCTCTTAAGTCATTTGCCACGGTATATACACACCTATTTTCAAACCTCGAGAATTCCTTCATTATCAAAAGCGGAATCCCTTATACGACATCCCTGTGCAGTGCGGCAAGTGCTTGATTTGACTTCTTTGGAAATAAGGATCTGATTCAAGGCATCTTTCACCTCATCCTTAAGCGAGTTCTTAACGTTATAAGAGCGAGAGATATGCTTCCTTCGACTCAAAGCATCTTTACCCGATTTTCCTTGCCCTTAATGTAGCTTATATCGAAGTCATCTTGAGACAGAAATTCTAACCATCTTTGTTGCCTTGCATTGATTTGGTGAGTGAAAATATACTTCAGCCCTAGATAGTACATTTTTAACTCGAAGGGCTTGCACTAAAAGATAATGCCTCCACATTTGAAGTGCATGAACAATGGCGTGAGCTCAAGATCGTGTGGAGCATAGTTACATTCATGTAACTTAAGTTTTCTGCTTTCATAAGCGATGACATGGTTATTTTGTAATAGAATACCTCGAGGCCTTCTCTGAGGCGTCAAGTTACAACCATAAAATCTCCATTTGGATCGAGTGCAGTCAAAATAGGTGTTGTAGTTAACTGTTCTTTTAACTTTTTAAAGGTAGATTCACATTTGTCTGTCCAGACAAATTTCTTTTCTTTCTTTTGCAGCGAAGTGATTGGGGCAGCAATTTTTGAAAAGTCCTTAATGAACTTTCGATAATATCAGCCAAGCCCATGAAGCTCCTCACGCCGTGCACGTTCTTAGGCGCAGGCCACTCCATTATAGCTGTGATCTTTGAAGGGTCAATAGCTATCCCATTTTTGCTTATAACGTGTCCCAAATAATGCATATGCATCATAAAAGGAACATTTGGACAGTTTGCCATACAACTTCCTCTTTCTTAAGATTTCAGCACTATCTGAGATGTTCTTGGTGCTCTTGACATTTTTAGAGTATATAAGAATGTCGTCTAAGAATACAAGCACAAACTTGTCTAAGTATTCTTGAAAAATATTGTTCATTAGATTCATGAAGGCGGCGGGTGCATTAGTCAGCCCAAAAGGCAACACCGTGAACTCATAATGCCGTACCTCATTCTAAAAGTTGTTTTATGAATATCTTCTTCCTTTATTCTCGGTGATGGTACCACGATCGCAGATCTATTTTTGAATAAGTGATGCTCCTCGCATCGATCAAGCAGATCATCAATCCTAGGAAGTGGGTATCGATTTTTAATAGTTGCTTTGTTCGGACATTGCACGTAATCAATGCACTGACCTCAAAGTGCCATCCTTTTTCTTTACAAAAATTACGGTGCTCCCCAAGGTGAGGCGCTCGGTCTTATCGCCCCTTAGTCGGAAGTTCTTGTGGCGGGCCTTGACTCTACCAATTCAATGGTAGTCATTCTATAAGGTGCCTTAGATATGGGTTCCGTTCTGGTTTGATCTCTATTGTGAAGTCAAACTCACGTTTGGGCGGAAGACACAGCGATTCCTCAGGAAACACATCACGGAAATCCCTCAACAATGGATATCTTTCCATGAAATCATTATCTTCTCGCATTTTTGTCACTTTTACTTTGCATACAAAGTGACCTCTACATTTTTAGCCCTCTTTAGTTGCATAGCCGTCGGTTTCCTAGCTATGACTTCCCGTTTTACACCTTGAATGACTGCTTTGCTTTACTGCGAGGTCATCAAAGCAAGCAGATTTGTTTTTCATGTGATCGACCTTTGCCTTATGTTCAGCTGACGATTAACTCAATAATGATATCATATGATCTAGAGGAGTGACATACAAGTCAACTTCGGTGGAGAAACCAGGCGAGATCAAGAATTGCCCCAAAAAGGCACATTTCGAACTGTATGGACAACATTATTCCCATAATGCACTGTCCATGTTTTATCCATTCTTGCAGCCTTTCTTTTTAATTTCATAGCAAGTTTAGCAGAAATAAAACATTTTGTAGCTCCAGTATCAAAAAGTATAACTACAGGTGTATCGAATAACTTACCCGTAACTTCATGGGCGTCAAGCTTGCTTTTCGACATGCATTAGCCAGCTGCGGCGTGTATCTATCTTTTTGTTGTCGCGATCATCCTTCTTCAGAGGACAGTGATTCGCATAGTGGTCCTTTCCATAGTTGAAGCATCCTCCAACTGGCCCTTTTCTAGGCTCAAATTTGTTACCACCTTGAAGTTATCATTACGGCTTCCATAGGACTTACGTCGATGCCATTAACTTTTGTGAAAGTTGTTCGCACACTATTCTGGTCTGTTCATCACGGGTTTCTTGTTGTTATCTACAACAATTTTTTTTTCACACCAAACCTTTTCCAAGGTCCCCTTTTTGGTGCGAGAGACGAAGAAGGATTGGGAATCTTCTTCCTTATCTCTTCCCTGTGAGCAGATATTGCCCTCAATTTCTGTTCCTGTCTGATTGCCTTTTCGACAACTCCATCCATGGTGGTTGGGCCGTGGACATCCACTTCGCCACCAATGATGGGATTCAGTCCCATTATGAATTTCCGTATTACGAACTTCGTCGGCTTGAGATGCTGTGGCACATACTTAAGGAGTTTAGTAAACCCTTCCTAGTATTCCATCACCAAACGGCCTTCCTTGCGACAAGTTCGAAATTCAGTCATTTTCCTATCAAAATAGAGTTGAGGCAGCCATCGTTGCCTAAAATAACCCTTAAATTGATCCCAAGTTATGTCTGATTCGACAATATTCAGCTCAACCTTACGGTTGTCCCACCATGATGATGCTTCATGAGAAAGCTGATATGCTCCCCATATCGCTTTAGTCTCTTCGGAGAAGTTTCTTATTGCAAAGTATTTCTCCATTTCACTGAGCCAGTTCTCAGCTCCGTCCCCAAGAGTTGTTCCATCAAACTTTGGAGGACTTATTCTCTTTATATCATTTGTAAGTTCAGCTGCTAATCTTGCCCTTTTATTTTCAGGGGGATTAGGAGCAATTACATTATTATCATCAACACCCGGATTCCCTCCGTTGATGTTGTCCACAGGAGGCAGCTGATCATTTATTTCAGCTTCATTCTCCTCCTCTTCATTGCCCATTGACTGTTGTTCCAGTACAGTCAAACGATCCCTCGTATCAAGTAGGGCAGCAAGGATTTCATCCAGCTTTTGGGCAGTTGCTGCTTCTCCACCCTGTAACGGGTTATTCGCAGCATTCCCTCTTGTCTCACGACCATTTTACATTCGATAAGAAAATGTAAACCTTATTAATATCGTGGACTCATTAGGTCAGAGAGCTGCTGACCTTCAGCTCACGATACCAAGATGTAACATCCCCATTTAAGATACCAGAACAAGGGATTTTTTTTTTTTTTTTTGATAACGTTCTCTGTTATGAATTATAAAAATTCAAACACACGTTCTAGTTTTAATAATTGTTCTCTGCCCAAACAACACAGTTTGGATCACACAATTTCTTTTAAAACGAATGTTCCCTGTTCGCATATTTACAATATGGAACACACATTCAATGCCATTCAATCTTATAACAGATTCTATATGCTACTGTAAATGACTCGAGGAACTGCCGATCTTCCATTTTCATGGCTCGGAGTTTCAACGATCCTTCATTTCATGACTCGGCAACAACCGATCCTTCATGTTCATTTATGCATAGTATATTATATATACCTGTTCTCATAACCGTTTCCGGTTATCGAAGTGATCCATTTAAGAAGCCTATCTGAATATCTGTTACTGATATTCATCTGACATCCTGCATCTTAAATTAAGTGATAAGGACAACGCAACCAGCAATTGCGATACTTTGGCCAAAGATTTTCACATGCTTTGCATGATCATATTCTGGATGTGATACACATCAGCAGAATACGTCCTTCACCTCACTTCACTGTTATCTAGAATGGTCTTTCTGGTTCCTACCTAGTCCTCTTCGTTTAAGGTCAGTTTTAAACTTCCAATTCCAACTAGTAATATGAACGGGTATAGGAAGGCACTCCTGGTAACTAAAGATACGCAGACATACGGTGTCGTTTCCCCACGACTCCGTGTGTCTAGTTATCTTTAGTATTCCGGAGTCACTCCGTATACCAGATCATACTCCTATCCCCTATTTAAGAGTTTCACATTCGGCCTATGTATTCTTGATGTTTTAATTCGGGAGGGCATTTGATATATGTCATTTCATGACATTGTGTCGTCATGAAGACCCCGTCTTCATGGAGACACCTCTTTAATCTTGGCGGCGTATGCCAATGTCCTACAGAATTCTCCCATCGAGAATACACATCCTGCTCAAGTGATTTGGATACGATTTAATAATTAAAATCAACTTTCAGCATCCACGTTGATCCCTTGATCCTCATTTCCGTTACAGTTGTATAGGGCTAAGAGGGACTAAATCCATCCATTATCTTGCTATGCATCTTCTCCTTCGTGTCGAAGGGCTGCATTTCCCTACTTGGTTCTCTTCTTAATCATTGGATTAAGCGGTCCGTACCGACGGACGTGATAAGTTTAACCTATTAAACTTAGCCAAGATTTTCTCAACTGCAACTAAATTCAGAATACTAACTTATTAGACGTCATTCATACGAGGTCTAAATTCCGAGAAATGTATTCATTTGTTCTCCTTAACGTCATATAGTTAAGGTCCATTAGTTATGGATATACTTATCCTATATCCTTTATTCTGAATTTAGCATACGAGATCATTAATGGAGTTCGAAAGCGAAGTTCGATTATTCCAAAGTTAATTGATATTCCTTAGCTCCTAAGCTAATCCTGAATACCTTTCGATTATGGAATCATATTCTTCCTAATCCTGTTTAATGTCAATTAAAAATTCATCTTTACCCAAGTATGAACTAATTGCATTTTTCAACTTAAAAGTTGCATGTAGGTAAGAATAGAGATCAGTTTCCATTTAACATCCATCCAAGGACAATGAAACAAATCCAAATTAAGAAATAACATTATATTTCCAATTTAGTCAACAATATCAAACTGATATAATTATTAAAATATCACACTTGTAATTGTATTCAACATTTCATGTCATAATCTGTACATTTGCCAATCCAACTAGATGGGCATGGTTTACATAAAACATCAATACAACTCATAGATAGAAGAATATATTTTCTTCTTTTCACAATTCCTCGAAGAGGAATAAAAGCAACAATTACAATTCATCTTTCAGCTAATCAAGAAGCATCAGAAAATAGCCATGTCTTCATTCTAATCAAATTCCATCTGCAAAATGATTTTGGGTCGATTGATGGTGAGCATATTAAGCACTTATCCTTAAAATAAGGTGCTTCAACTAACTGTCTCAATAAAAGAACCCTGCTTTTATGAAACGACAGTTAAACATCAATCACGAAATAGGTACAAAAGAAAGATCAGCATAACAACTGAGCTATCAAAATATCATCACAATCAGCCAAGGAACTGCTGTCCCGTTTCCACATAATCGTTACAAGTATCAATTCACAATATTTGTAAAGTTAAGAATACAAGTAGCTTACTGCAGATATAACATCACTGTTATCCTTTCCACGCCTTTCATTAATAATAAATGCAAAGGATGAAACTAACTGAAATGTAAATCCATTACTTTCCTTTCAGTTCATGCATCCTATCTAAGCACTACAAAATTCATTATTCACGAATTACAGCTTTCCAATTGAATGAAAGAAGAAAAGGTTATTTTTCCAAGTCATTCATCCATATCTCTATTTCTTTCCACATGACTGTCCTAACAATGGAATCCGAACGAGAGACAAATCAAGATAACAGTTCAGAGTGAAACTTACAAAATCCATTCGGAATTCACTTTCCGGCAGCAAGAATAATTTCATTTATAATCCGCTTTAAACGAAAACAAGGAAGAATTCATCATCCATTTTCATATTTCATTTGAATCAGGCTCATATGAAAATCCGAAACAGGTTAGTACCACCTTATGTTCATCCTAGATCAAACAGTATAAGGATGCAGACCATATATTTACCATACTAAAAGAAACCATATTTCTTTCACTGTAAGTTAAACAGATAAACAGTTATACGTTCATGCAGTCAATAAATCACATGATTTCCTAATCCTGTGAACGTATCCCGTTCAAAATAACATATTATTCATTGTTGTTACCTACAGCAAGTCCAATAATCACATGAATATGAATTTCACCAAGTTAGAACAGCAGGCAGAAGAAGGATTCCCTTCCAATAAATGATTCTACCCAGTCCATTTTCCAAGTTCCTAATAGTATGCAGAACTCCAGAATGCAAAATCAGATGTCATTACCTTTAGCAAAGTAAACCGTACAGGGTGTCAATACATGAATCTAGTATAGTCAAGACAACCCACACAGCAAGACTAACTTTCTATGCATTTATTCTTTGTACAGCAATCCAAGATTAAGTCATAATCACCAAAACATTCGATCTTAAAAGGACCGATCAGCATATAATAACACAGCTAATCATCATACCTTCCTAGCAAGAAACAATATATTTCTCTATGAGTTCAGAAGGAAAAACTATTCCTTTTTCCAACTCTCACGAACATTCATAAAAATTCTAATGCCCATTCCTTTAAAATACAAGATGCCATTTCCTCATAATCCCGAAACAGCAGAAGGAAGAGAAAAGTCTTATCTCTTTTAAGCAAGAAAGGAAAGAACAGCCAAAAACGTGTTATCTTTTCTTTCCCCAAGGCAATTCGTATGCTCATACAAAAAAAAACAATGTTGTATTCATCATAATCAACACAGCAGAGAGAGAAAGAAACTATTTCCTTTTCAAAAGATGTTTCAGTATAGAAACGACCTTAAGCAACTCATACATCCTGTACCATTATATCACGAAAGCCCATATAACAAAGATCATTCACACAGCAGTGAAAACAACCCACACTGTCTACCAGACTCCTTATGTAATACTTAAACAGTGAAGTAATCATTCCTTAGAATTCGAAAGGAAATGCCATGCCTTTAAATCCCGAAACAGCAGATAGTAAACAACAAAAGATCTTATTTCCTCAATGAAGTTTTAACACAGAAACGACATCAAGCCGCGCACACAACTTTCACCATCTTATCACCAAAGTTCATGTGACAAAAGACAATCATACAGCAATAAGATGACCAACACTACCTGCACAGTTCCTTATCATCATCATCTTTTTTTTTGCAAGAAAACCAGTTCGAAACTCCGTCTAACGTCAACAACCAACACAGCATGGAGGTATTCCATTCAAAGAAGTGCAAGACAGATAAACACAGCAACAGGGAAACGATTTTCCTATCATTTCCAAAAAGAGACAGCAAGGGTCGACGAACCCAAATCATAGCAACACAACCCAACCATATTCAACTTCCATTTACATGCAAAGGCAGTTCCAAACACAACAGCAAGGAACGATTACACAACCTGTTCCAATTTCCACACAACACGAACAGAGAAGAGAATATCTATTTCCAACTTGATTCGTACAAAAACAAATCAAGACCAAGCAACCAGAAACAATTCATCATATCATTTTCCAAAAAAAAGAAGCAAGAATCGATGAAACCCAATTCAAATCGACTCGACAACAGTCACAAAATCAAAACCCAAGAGCAGGGTTGTTTTAATGAGACACTTAAACAAAGCAAGAATTTTTAAAGAGAAGGGCTTAACATGCCTGTAATCTCTTTTCCAGAACTCGAAGAAAGCTTCGTTTGCCACGTTATTTCCTTCCACGGTGATAGCACAAACTTCCCAAGCCTCCTTTCTTCTTCAGGCTTAGCAACAGCCTTAAAAATTTCCAAGAACAGTGTCAAATTCAAGAGCTGGTTTGACTGAACCAGGCCAGAAAAACCAAATGCAGAGCAACTTTGCAAAGGCTCGAATCGACCAAATGAAAATCAAAATTCCTCATACACTTTCCAAGGTGAACTGGTCGCGAGGACCAAGAACAATCAATGCAATTAAGGCTCTGCCTTTTCCTAGCTTCCCACGCCACCGCCACTTGAGTTGGCGAACTCTAAATTTCAAATTTCCCATGCAAAACTGAATTTGGCTCTATCTCCAAATAGATGCCTCCATTTCTTACCTGCCCCGCCAAAACTGGCGCTGTCCACGTATGGAATTTTTATTAAATGCCAATGAATGCCCTTCCCTCATCCTTATCCTCTCCTTCCAAGGGTCTGCGCGCCCTTTTGATTAGGATTAGTTTAGGTTGCATATAGTGTTCAACCTAGGTCTTAGTTTAGCCTTAGGTTATTAGGTCTTAGGTTTATTTTTCCCTTTTTTTTTTTTGAATTTAAAAATCCACTTAGGATAGTAGTGTAGGATGCATGTTAGGACTTAGGATTAGTTTAGGTTTTTAATTCATACTAACCACTAACACTAATCAACTCCTAACCCAACCTCCATCCTGCCTTCCTACAGACATTCACGTTAATGCAGAGCAGGACGTTCCGTCCTTTGGATCACGTATCGAGGCCACCCGTGTCCAGGCATTTCTTGCCTCACGAGGTTCCAAGTTCGACAGTACAGGGCTCAAGAATCGAACCCCTGTCATTGGCATTTACGTGCCAGCTGCTCATACCTGCGATCAGGCGCTGCACGTTCATGACAACCTCGGGTTCGGTTCAAGAGTAAATCAATACAGAAATCACCAGAAGCCCTCAGCATACTTGGATCAATGAAATTGATTCAAGGTGTGCTGTCAATCAGTAACGAGAGTATAGCAAGTATACGACAATTTGTCGTCACATTAGCAAACACGCAAGTACAATAATTGTTGTCCTATACAATAAATCACAGCATGCAAGAATCCAAGTTAGCAACACATTCTTTTAAGATCAGAGTTTATCTTAACATGTTTGCCTTCATTCCAGCAGTTATAACAGCATGTAAAACATTCACCAAGATTAAAAAGCGTTACATGATTTTACATTTTAAAACATTCATTGTCCAAGTTGAAAGGAAACTATACAAATTTTTATGCAAGTTTATTCCGATAGTAGGTTAGTTTTAGTTTTATTATTTTTGCATTGCTTGTCATTTCGAGTATCCATCTCACTTTGACAAAGTGAGATTTTCTCTGCTCAAATTTTCTTGAGCTCACTATGATATCTTTATTCCCAAAGCCACGACATACATTATGGAGGCTTATTGCTAACCCCGGTATCTCGAATATGCTTGGGTTTATATGGATTAATAGTGTACTTGTGCTTTTTTTTATCCTTTCCATTCCTTTTTCCAATAGTGGATAAGAATTAAAAAAATGGATTCTTTTGTTTGATGGTGGTTGGGTGTCTTCTTAAATGATGAGGTTTGTGAATCATAGATGCAAAGCAGATGGACTCTTCGGAAAAGGCATGAATTTTATTTTTTATAATATTTGTTTGTAACCTTGCTATAGTATTCACGGTAGACAACAACCACCACTTCGCTTTCCCGATTTATATCTTTTTTTCTAGTTGTTGTATTGATTAAAATTGTGCAAGTGTCATTCCTACTATCCCACGTATGTGTGGGTTAGGTTTTCCTCTTTTACTCCACCTCTATCTGAAACAATTTTTTTCCTTTTTCAATACTCCTTCCAACACTTTATAGGAGATATATATATATATATATATATATATATATATATATCAACTATATATATATTCAACTCTTATGTGGCTGCATGAAGGAAATTTTAGCCATGCCAAGTACTAGGTAAAACTCTAAAACCATTCGATCAAGTGCCTTACAGAGACGTGTTCTCATAGATTATCTTGGTGGAAAAACATGCACAAAGTGGAGTTTTGTAGAGAAATGAGAAAGCCAAAAATTGTTTCAAGAATGCCTAAAGATGATGTGGTCTCATCAAATGTGGGGATCTTGGGATTAGCGTAAAAGGTATGGATCACTCTTCCTCTCACTTCAAACTAAACATTTCACCATTTATTTGTTTAGCATTGGATTTCAAGTATGTTTCATGGTAAAATATAAATGAAACATAGAATGAATGTTATGACTTACACCTTTCCCAAAAACAAATTTCTGTAAACTTAAAAAAAGGGGGGGGCCTTATAACCATGTGAATGGAGCACAATTTTGAACTATTAAAGGGAACCAAAACCTAAAACAAGATCAACGTCAACCCAAGACACTATGAAATTTCTTAACCAAGATGACTAACTCAATTAGATGCCTTAAATGAGGTGATATCAATACCCCTTTTAACACTTCAGTCACCTTTGGTGGCATTCCCAATTATGAAGTTGTGATTAGTTTTTGCTTACAAATTTCGTGATCGAGTTGGTGTAAGTGGAAAACATATTCACCTACTTATAACACTCCTATGTGAGACCTGGAAACCAACTCTCGGCTTCAAAAATTACTTTCGTAAGTTAGAGTTTCAAGTGGACGTTGGGGCCCACTAGTTGTCGTACAACATAAGTGTTCGATGTGTTCATGATAATTGGGATCGAAATCACCTTCATAAATTGAACCTTGTTTGACGTAATCAAATTCCGTTGAATCCAGAAAGTTCTTTTTTTATAGGGGGATAGGTAGGAATCAATGAATTTATGTTTGAAGATAAAATGAGTGGTTTTGGAAACCATACTGTAAGCACTTTAGTTGATTTGGTTAGTTGTCACACACTTGCAACTTAAGCTAGAAAATCTTCCTGAGCATCCCATTGATTATGTAAATTACTCATGAACCCTTTTTATAGCGTTAAAGTGTGTGTAGAGTATTATTTAATAAATTACTTTATATGAAAGGATTTTGTAGTATATAGCATTCTCTCTCTCCTTCCCTCTCTCTCTTAAAATAAATATAAAATTGTGGTTGGTCTTGGAAACGTGAATGGATTAAGAATGTAGATGATTTTGAAATAAAATAAAAATGTGTATCTATTGAGAAATGGTCAAAATATTGTGAGTAGCCAAGAAAATGTTTTACAACTTCTCTCTCTTCCCTACTCTCTCTCTTAAAAAAATCAAATGAATGTGTGAGGAAATTATCTCTCCTCTCTCTCCTTATATCTACCTCTCTTTGTACTTTGTTTGAAATTGCTTGAAATGATGAATGTCTTGTTTGTGCTTGAGTGTAAGGGTTTTCCATACTTAGTCCTAGGACTGACACAACATTGGTTGTAGGTACTCCAAATAAGAGGAATTTGTTGGACGCGATATGTTGTAATTAATGAGTTTTCATTATAAAGTTATATTCATCTTGCAATATATGTATTACCATAGAATAATGATATGTATTGTTATTTTGAAGAATTTCACTTTGTATATTTTTAAAGGGAATGCCAATGTGGCTATATTTTATAGTGTTGAATATGATGTGAAGTTGTACTCATTTTTGTACCTATGTTATAAAGATATCCAACTAATATTTTCCTATGTTAATTATTGGTTTATTTCTTTAAAAACCAAAATTCTAGGTAGAACCTCTTCTCATCAAAATTAATGAATTGAAAAAACCAAGCTATAATCCTTAGTGTGCTTCATCCTCCAATTTGAGTCTCTTTTAAGGGTATGATACATTTATCGTGTTACGAAAATACTCTAACCTCATTAATCATCTTCTTATTTTGCACCTAAGACATCTTATTAAGGACCTTTTCCTGAATGTTTTAAGAGGTGGTGATTTTATGTTGTGAAACCTATCATTTTGGGATGAGTGAGGTGATCATGTCTAGGTGTTGTAGGTCTAGCCATATCATGAATAAGTTAACCCCCTTGTGCATAATTTCCCTTGTTACCCTAGTGGGTGGCCAAAGCCTTGCAAGATAGTTGGTTGTTGTACCTATGATTGATCTCTTGTGAAATCTAAATTTTGTGAGTGGAGACTACGTTTTGAATTACTTGCGTACTTACCCAACAATTGTAATAGGTCCTTAGGAGGATTTTTAATGCATATGATTGTTTAAGATATCCCTCTTGCAATATACACTTAATACTTGTGTGTCTAAGAGAAATGAAATGAGTTGTCTTGTGTGAGGTTGTACTCCTTTTAGTCTTAAATTCCTCAGTGTTATGTAAGTGTTATAGGAATTTCATTTGTTCCAAAAATATGTTAACATGAACCAAAGAAACCACATAAATGTAGTGAGTAAAAAGCGTTAAAAAAATATTAAACTAAGGAATGTCTGCTACAAAAATGGTACACCATTGAGCGATGTCAAAACCAACTAAAATGTCAAATGTGATCATAAAATGAATGTGATAAATTTGGGCTCAATGAATAATACAACCTAATAAATTGGAAAACCAAATATGATGCATGATCACATGCTTTGTATGCATTAATTATTTTAAACAAGGATGGTAATGAAATAATTAAATGTAGCCTTAAGAATGGGATAAATTCAGTTTTAACCAAGGTCTTGTGAGTTAAGGAAATAACACTCTAGGTGCACTTGTAAAAGTTAGTAGAACCCTTTGCATAGATAGGAATATATTAAATCTAGGATCACCTAGGAAGTAGAATCTATGGTTGAAACATGTAATTAACTCATTGCTACTGAGAGTGAACCCTTAAGATGATAAAAAAGAATTAGTTTGAGATGTGAAATTTGTCACTTAGATTCAAGGAAAAATATCTATAAGGGGAACATAGGTGTAATGTGCTCTTCCATGCGCAATATGATTGTGAAAATATGAATTCCTAATAGGAACAATGGATTGTGAATCAAGAATGATACAACTTAATTAGTTAACCTACATAGTTGGTTGTAATAACTTAAAGATTAAAATAATGTATTGTTAGTATTAAACAATGCTATGAATTGAACTTGGGATAGGTTTTCTATTGATCTAGTAACCTTCCTTTTTTCTTCCTGTGAACTTTCCTCCTTGTAAAGAGAGTATTTTTCAAACCAAGTAAACATGGCTCTCTCAAACAATCCTTAAGTCAAGTTTTAGAAGACGCATGTGTGTATATACGTTCCTAATCACAATCATGCTATATAAAGTTATTTCCACAAGATAAATGAGTGAATTCTAAAGGAACCACTATAGTTGAAATGTTAAACAAAAACATGCAACCTAGTTGTAAAGGAATGAAGGGCCCTATGTTATGTGTTCTAAAGAAAATTATAATCAACTAAAGAAAATAGGATTTTAATAAATATTTCACCATGAACAATGATGTGTTGTCGAAGTGCCTATGAGTAAGTGTATGTTATTGTGGGTCATTGTTGTACCTTGTCACTTTTTGGAAATGTAAATTTGATGTGCATCATGTGTTTCATGTTATATATATGGGTCCATGGTTACGAAAATGTCTCATGTGTTATACATTATCCTAAGTGACCATATGTGATGTTATGCATCAAGCAAAGTAAGCCAAAAATAAAGAAATAAAAAATTATCCTGTTATTATGTGTATTGTATTTGTCTGTGTAAAATGTGGGCATGACATATGGTATCAAAGTGCACATTCATCCTCTTAAACCTTTGGGATGGATTGGATTTGTGATGATTCTACATGGTGGTGGTGGAGATGAGAAGAGTAATGTGATATATGTTGTGATGTGACCAATGTTGTAATTGTGATATTATGAATGCACGTGTTGAGCATGTCACTTACTACATATTTTTATCATGTTGATGTGTTTGTGATGAGAGTATTTACTCTCCTTTTTGTGGAATCAATGAGGATTTCACGGATGATGTGTCACCACTGTGTGTGAAAAGAATGTTATTGTGGATTATGGAGTGTTGAAGTGTTTTGTTATTATATGATATGTAGATGTGTTGATGTGTTGTATGACAAATTTTTTGTATAGTGAATTGGATGTATCATCTTTGTCATGTCCGTGTTGTGATAAATCATTTTCTTCACCATGTTGTATTGCAATTGACTATAAGTTGTAATGTTTGTAACTATTTTCATCATACGTTTAAGTTGTGTAATATGTGATGGTTCATGTCATGAGTTAGGGGCATACGGTGATCGTATGACCCCCGTCATGCGACTTGCACCTTGGGTGCATTATGTGGAAAAGTGATGTATCATAACTTGTGAAAGTAATCATTTTATTATACCATGTATATATACCATGCGTAAGACGTTATGGTTAATGTGCATGTATCACCATTTTGTTATTGATGTAGTTATTAGTTATCTTGTGAACCTTACACTAGACAACCCTAAGGGAAGAAAACATCAAGAGTGTATGTGTGGAGAGAGGAGGCATGCACTAGGTTCTCAAAACCTTAAGCCCCACTACGAGTGAGGAAGTTGAGTCTTATATAGACTGAAAACCCACTTCTATCTGTTTAGTATACTTTGATATTTCTTAATATATTGTGGATGCGCACCACCTTAGGCTCAACTTATGCAAACTAGCGTCCCCTGCTCTTTCCTATTGGGTTGTCCATCGAACAATCCTATGTGATTTTGACTATGTTGAGCCTTGTGGGAGTATGGAGGGATGATTCAGGCAGAGATGATGACAGTTACATTATTTGATATACTCATTTTTGGTTACATGTATATTTTGTTTGTGAGCTAAATCTTGATATATGAGTTCGAACAAATTGATGAGTACCCCTTTGGTGGCCGTATGATGCCACATAGTGATTGTAATGTGCGATTTCTCACTACGCATTTTATTCGTAAATTGATCATTATCTCTTTCTTTGTAAGAACCAATAGTTTTCTTGATTGATGTGTTCTTATATTTTGGGGCATTTTTTTTTGCACTAACATGTGGATTTTCACACTAACTATGGCTAATCAATTTTTTTTTCTTAGTTTTAAACTTTCTTTTCATGTTTTAAAGTTGTATAGCCTTTCCCAAGGCTTAGGATGTTTTCCACTTGGCATTTGTGATGGATTGTTGCTTTGGTTTTGATGTCGTAATGTGTTGGAGTAGTGCCATGAGATTCACAATAGAGTGGTTGAACCTATGGACTCTCTTTGTTGTATGGGGGTATGCCCAAAGGAGTTACAGATAACTAGTAGGTTGTTGAACTATGAGTTATTATGTCACTTGGGTTAGGGGTGATGTGGTTCTATATGCCGAGGCCATAGGGTGATTCGACCTCATTATAAGGAAAAAGGAGATGGAGCTCTTTGGTTGAGTGACCCAACATTCTTGATCAAACTCTATGGTTAAGTGACCTGTTATTCTTGATGGCACTCTATGGTTGAGTGACGTGATATTATTGATGGAGCTATATGGTTGAGTGACCCGACTTTGTTTTGGAACTATGATTCTTTCTCTTAGGAGGTACATGGAGATTATTTGGTGATTCTTTGGGAGGTATATGGAGTTGTATTTTGTTGACTTTGGAGATATCCGTAGTTGTTTTATGATTTTTGTGATGTGTAGAGTTGGTGTTATGAGTTATGTGTACTCTTGTGTGTCTTGTTAGTCATCGTTATGTTTGAGGTTTGACACTTCCCTGGGTTGATATATACTATTGGATATTGTCTTGGAACTATGTGGGTAATGTCATGGTTTTTTCAGGTTGTGTGATACCAATGCCTTTATATCAACGTCGTGATTCACTATTTGTTTGTAACTTGTGCGTGTTGCATATATTCCTGTGACATAATTGATGGAAATTCTTTGTTATGTGGTCTACATGTTGTCATTCCATGGTGGAATTAAAGGTCTTGTAATGTGATAAAGACATGAAATTATGTAGTAAGATGTCTCCCAAGTCATTTCGACGTGTTAAGTTTTGTGTGATATCTTGAGGCCAATTATTGCTTGTCACCCACAAACATAAGATAAATGAAATTCTAAACAATGAATACTAAGAAATTGAGATTAAGAAATATTATAAAAGGAAAAAGAATAATTAAGTAATAAATTAAAGAGTAACTAACTACCAATCTTCCAATAACATTAAAATTTAAGATCTTTCACAATTTAGTTTGATTCCTTGTGGTTGTGTTGTACTTACAAGTTGTTTTGTTAAAAGATATGTGTCATTATCAAATTTATTTCTTGTGTATGCTTTGAGCATCTCGTGTCATGTCACATAGAGGAAAATGATATTATAAAAAGATGGAGATGTAGTGACCCCCTAATTAGCTATTAAAAACTAGTGGATTATTAAAAGAATTTAAAAATAGTTGAATTGATGACCATATGTTGGGGGAAATAAGGAAGTTTTTGTGGCTCGAGGAATTTATAGAGAGTGAAACATCTTGAATGTAATTTGTGTCCTGTCATTTTCCTTGCAAGATAAAATAGAACATAATTTGAGCTCCAGAGGAGATAACCGCATGAAACCCAAGTCAACATTGGAAACATAGTAGAAAGAACATGATAGGCCTTAGAGAATGTGGAAGAAGGGAACTATGCTATTAGCCATCCTAAAATCAATCCCATCTTGGGTTAAATCAGCCCTTCTCATGAGATAAACATGTATCCCTAATATCTCTTCATTTTACTTTTACATTTTGACTGATGTGCACCTATATTTGTGTTTGAAGAGGCTTGAAATTGTCTCTGAGTTGAAAGGAAACTACTACCTGCTCGTAATTATTTGTAGCTCTCTAACTCATTATTTGTTTTGATCTGTAGCTTGTCGGTATGAACTATAACTCAGAATTAGATTTTTGTATCTTTTCGAGTCCCCCATCTCATTTGGCTATAATGTGTCATATTTTGTTGATCTCAAGCTTTTTCAACTTTGGTTCTTCTTGTAATTGTCTCGGATATAGGATGAGCTTAGTGTTCTATATAATTGTATTTATTTATAATGAATATCTTTATGTATAAAGTTTCTTCCTGATAGTAGGTTATTTTTGGTTTTATTATTTTTACGTTGACTCGTCATTTCGAATATCCATCTCACTTTTTCACTGATATTTTTCTCTGTTCAAATCTGCTTGAGCTCACTGTGATATCTTTATTCCTAACACGACATACATTATGGAGGCTTATTGCTAACCCTGGGTAGCTCACATATGCTTTGGTTTTGATGGATTGACAAAGTGTACTCGTGCTTATTTGTTTATCCTTTCCATTCCTTTTTCCAACACTGTATAAGAGTTAAAAAAATAGATTATTGTCCGATGGTGCATGGGGCGTCTTTTTTAAATGATGACATTTGAAAATTGTAGATGCAGCAGAAGGAAGATGGATTCTTTGGAAAAGGCAAGAAGATTTTTTTGTTCTAATATGTGCTTTTCGCACTGTAACCTTGCTGCAGTATTCCCCCTGGTAGACAATAGCCACCGCATTTCTTTCTTGATTTTTATTGTTTATTTCTAGTAGTTGTTGTATTGAGTAATATAGTGCAAGTGCCATTCCTATTATCCCACATATGTCCGGGTTAGTTTTTCCATGAAACATTTGTTTATCCTTTTCAATCCTCCTACCAACACACACACACACACACACACACACACACACACACACACACACACACACACACACACACACACACACACACACACACACACACACACACACACACACACATATATATATATATCCTATAAAGTGTTGAGAGGAGGGTTGAAAAAGGAAAAACAATTGTTTCACGTAGAGGTGGAGTGAATGAGGAAAAACTAACCCATACATATGTGGGATAATAGGAATGGCACTTGCACTATATTAATCAATACAACAACTACTAGAAATAAAAGATAAAAATCAAGAAAGAAAATATATATATATATATATATATATATATATATATATATTATATATAAATTGTAAGGCCATGTAGGTACCTTGGGAAAACTCTAAAACCATTCGATTAGGTACCTCGCAAAGATGTTCTCTCATGGATTGTGTTGGTGGAATGATGTGAACATAGTGGAGTTTTGAAGAGAAATGAGAAAGCCCACAAATTTTTACCAAGAATGCCTAAAGATGATGCGGTCTCGTCAAATGTGGGGATTGTGGGATTAGCGTAAAAAGTATGGATCACTCTTCCTATCGCTTCAAACTAAACATTTAATAAATTTTTTTGTTTAGCATTGGATTTAAGTATGTTGTATATTAAAATAGAAATGCAACTTAGAATGAATGATATGGCTTTTACCTTTCCCAAAAATATTTTTCCTTAAACTTAAAAAAAGGCCTTGTAACCATGTGCATGGAGTGCCATGTTTAATTTTTAATGGGAACCAAAACCTCAAACAAGATCAACATATACCCAAGACACCATGAATTCGCTTAACCAGGACGACTAACTCAATTAGATGCCTTAAACGAGGTGAGATTCAATACCACTTTTAACACTTCAGTCACCTTTAATGATGTTCCCAATTTATGAAATTGTGATTAGTTTTGGATTACAAATGTCGTATCAATTTGGTGTAACTGGAAAACATCTTCACCTACCTATAACATTCCTATGTGAGAATGGAAACCAACTCTCAGTTTCAAAAAAATAATTTCGTAAGTTAGAGTTTCAAGTGGATGTTGGGGCCCACCAGTTGTCGTACAACATAAGTGTTCGATGTGTTCATGATAATTGGGCTCAAAATCACCTTCATAAATTAAACCTTGTTTGACATAATCGAATTCGATGAGTTCTTATTTTATAGGAGGATAGGTAGGAATCGATGAATTTATGTTTGAAGATAAAATGAGTGGTTTTGGAAACCATATTGTAAGCACTTTAGTTTATTTGGTTAGTTTTCACACACTCACAACTTAAGCTAGAAAATATTCTTGAGCATCCCAATGATTATGTAAATTACGCATGAACCCTTTTCATAAAGTTAAAGTGTGTGTAGATTATTATTTAATCAATTACTTTGTATGAAAGGATTTTATAGTATATAGTGTTCTCTAACTCTTTGCCCTCGGTCTCTTAAAATAAATATAAAATTGTGGTTGGTATTTGAAACGTGAATGGATTAAGAATGCGAGATGTTTTTGAAATAAAATGAAAATGTGTATCTATTGAGAAATGCTCAAAATATTATGAGTAGACAAGAAAATCTTTTACACCTTCTCTCTCTCCCTACTCCCTCTCCTAAAAAAAAAAATGAATTTGTGAGGAAATTATCTCTCCTCGCTCTCCTTATATTTACCTCTCTTTGTACTTTGTTTGAAATTGCTTGAAATGATGAATTTCTTGTTTTTGCTTGAGTGTAAAGATTTTCCATACTTAGTCCTAGGATCGACGCAATGTTGGTTGCGGGTACTCCAAACAATAGGAATTTTACGGATGTGATATGTTGTAATTAACGAGTTATCATTGTAAAGCTTTATTCATATTTGCGATCTTTGTATTACCATAGAATAATTACATGAATTGTTATTTTGAAGAATTGTACTTTGTATATTTTGAAAGGGAATGCCAATGTGGCTATATTTTATAGTTTCGAATTGGATGTGAAGTTGTACTCAATGTTGTACCTATGTTATAAAGATATCCAACTAATATTTTGGTATGTTAATTATTGGTTTATTTCTTTAACAACCAAAATGCTAGGTAGAATCTCCTCTCATCAAAACTAACAAAAATAAAAGAATGAGCTATAATGCCTATTGTACTTCCTCCTCCCATTTGAGTCTCTTTCAAGGGTATGAAACATTGATCATGTTAATAAAATACTCTAACCTCATTAATCATCTTCTTATTTCACACCTAAGACATCTTATTAAAGACCTTTTTCCTAAATGTTTTAAGAGGTGGTGATTTTATGTTGTGAAACCTATCATTTTGGAATGAGTGAGGTGATCATGTCTAGGTGTTGTAGGTATATCATATCATGAATAAGTTAACTCTATTGTGCATAATTTCCCTTGTTACCCTAGTGGGTGGCAAAATCCTTCCAAGATAGTTTGTTGTTGTACCTAGAATTGATTTGTTGTGAAATCTAAATTTTGTGAGTGGAGACTACATTTTGAATTACGTGCATACTTACCCAGCAAATGTAATAGGTCCTTAGGAAGATTTTTAATGCATATGATTGTTTAAGATATCCCTCTTGCAATATACATTTAATACTTGTGTTTCTAAGAGAAATGAAATGAGTTGTCTTATCCAAGGTTTTACCCTTTTAGTCTTAAATTACTCAGTGGTATGTAAGTGTTATAGGAATTTCATTTGTTCTAAAAAGATGTTAAGATTGAACCAAAGAAACCATGTAAATTTAGTGAGTAAAAAGCGTAAAAAAAAAAAGGAAAAAAATATTAAACTAAGGAATGTCCGCTACAAAAATGGTACACCATTGAGCGATGTCAAAACCAACTAAAATGTCAAATGTGATCATAAAATGAATGTGATAAAGTAGGGCTCCATGAATAATAAAACAACCTAATAAATTGGAAAACCAAATATGATGCATGATCACATGCTTTGTATGCATGAATGTGGTTAAACAACGATGCTAATGAAATAATGAAATGTAGCCTTAAGAATGGGATAACTTCAGTTGTAGCCAAGGTCTTGTGAGTTAAGGAAATTACACTCTAGTTGCACTTGTAAAAGTTAGTAGAACCCTTGGCATAGATAGGAATATATTAAATCTAGGATCACCCAAGAAGTAGAATATATGGTCGAAACATGTAATTAACTCGTTGCTACTGAGAGTGAACCCTTAAGATGATAAAAAAGTAGTTTGAGATGTGAAATCCGTCACTTAGATTCAAGGAAAAATATATATAAGGGTAACATAGGTGTAATGTGCTCTTCCAAGTGAAATATTATTGTGAAAATATGAATTCCTAAAAGGAACAATGGATTGTGAATAAATAATGATACAAATTAATTAGTTGACCTACATAGTTGGTTGTAATAACTTAAAGATTAAAATAATGTATTATTAGTATCAAACAATGATATGAATTTGAACTCGGGATATGTTTTTATTGATCTAGTAACCTAATTTTTTTCTTCCAATGAACTTTCCTCCTTGTAAAGAGAGAATGTTTTTCCAAACCAAGTAAAAACAACATCATGATAAGTGGTGCATTATGAGGCTATCTCTGGATGCAAAAACACCACAGGTTTGTAAAATTACTTTGCTTCTTTATCACACCCTCATTTCACTTCAATCACTTGGGAGAACAAAAATTTCATTCAACAAATGAGTACCCCTATCATAATGATTGCATCACTCAATGACTTACACTCATGATTGATTTTGATATTGAAATCATATCTCAGAAATCTATTAAGGGCTATTTCAAATCAACTTGTTAAAGCACCCCTTCAATATAATCAACCACCTAAAAAAACATTTCCCTAAATAATCCATCAATAATATCAATGAATATGATTTCATCCACTTCAAAATGATCATATTCTTTGACGGTGCTAAATACCAAGAAGAGGGAGGAGTTGGATTCATTATCATACCACCCTGGAACATTCCACTTCCATTATCATTTAAACTAAACTTCTAATACACCAACAACATGGCATAATATGAAGCCTTGATCATGGGTTTAAACATTTCCATTCTCTTATGTGTCCACATCCTCAAAATCTCTGAGATATTCTGACTCATCATTAAGTAAGTAAAAGGAGAATACCAATGTAAAAATGAAACCCTTAAAAATTATAAATTTTTCGTTGACTTTATCCTTAACACATTCAATCATTACACCATTTAATCCATTCTACAAACTTCCAATAGATTTTCGAGATACTATGGCATCCCTCGATCCCTCATCCCCTTTGAAACATAAAAATCAAAGGATAAAACCAAGATGTTTTTGGTTATTTAATGCCTTGATCATCCTTCACATAAAAACGAGTTACCTTCTATCAA